>JAKSZU010000031.1:600000-980901 GCA_026018925.1 Tupaia tana
AATTATTTAAGAGAACGAGGATCACATGATCTCACCCATACAGAATTCCTCTCCAATGAATTAGCCCAAAGTGAATACATTACCAAATGACTACAATTAGAGAAGAAACAGGATCAGAGAATCAAATTATATAATTCTCACAAGAGAACACTGGTAATTTGTCTCCAAGTAGGAAAAAATTGTAGGATATTACAGAAATGTCTGAACAAATATTGAGAATATTGATGGTAACAAATTTCTGTGAGGTATAAAAGAAAAGAGACTTTGTACTTTAGGAATGAGGAAGACTTTCTGTGATATAAAAAAGAATTGAACACTATAAGAAAGAATCAATTATATCTATTAAATATAAAGCCTGTAATACAGGAAATTATATATACCATAAAAGTATTAAAAGCAGGTTAGGCCATCCAGAAGATCAAATCTTAGATGTAGAAAACAAAACTTCCGACCTAGAAAAAAGTGATCAAATATACTGAGAAAACAGTCAAGAAAACTGAGGAAAGTATACGAAAAATACTCGATATCATAAAACATCCAAGCCTCCTAGGAATTGTTATTTCAAAATGTGAAGAAACTAATAAGGGCATTAATTTTCTATTCCACAAAATCCTGGGACAAAACTTTCCAAGTCTAGAGAGGGACTCACATTCACACCCAGAAAATACACAGAACTCCAAATAGATGCAAAGAATATCCTCTTCATGGCACATTATAGCTAGATAAGCCTAAACCACAATGCTAAGATACTGAGATTGGCAAAAGAGAAACATCAAGTCATTTACAAAGGCTATCCCATCAGGCTAACACCAGAACTCTCATCAAATGCAATGAAAGTAAGGAAAGAATAGGGAGATACATTCAAATGTTAAAATACAACAATGTCAAACAAGAATACTATGCTTGGAAAGGTTATTTTTCTTATGACAAAGGAAGGTTAAAACCATTCTCGGATACACAAAACCTGAAAGAGTTTACCAAGGCTAGACTAGCTCTTCAAGACCTTTTGAAAGGAGTAATATTCCAGGAAAACTAAAGACAGACAGACAGGAATAAGAGAAAAAAAAAAAAAAAAAAAAAAAAAAGAAAACAAGAAAATGTCCAACTTAATGGTAGTGACAAGTCTGGAAATATTGATAATAATGTTGAATTTTAATGAATTTAATTTTCCAGTTCAGAAGCACAGACAGGTTGAATGGATCAAAAATCAAAGCCCTGCATCTGCTGCCTACAAGAAACCTATCTCATGGACAAGACATATATAGATTAAAAGAGAAGGGCTGGAAAAAGTTATTCCATAATAATGGAAACCAAAATATAGCAGGAGTCACAATACTGATTTCTCACATTTTATTGATTCAAAAATACCTTAATGACTAGATGCTTTCAATAGTGAGTTTAACTCAGATAGATACATATCTGGGAACATATGTTGCATTTAGGCATGAAACTTTGTGAGTAGAATAAATATACTATAAATTAACACCTAGATGAAGCTATATAAATTACTGTGGTCGTTAAATACGTATTTTCAATCTATATATTAACATATACTTAAAAACACCCATTTAATGATCACAGCGCAACTTTAATTTATTTTATTTTTTGAGACCTTTTTGATATAGGGGTAGTACACTCACCAGAAGTCAGAGAGAGACAGGGAGACAGAAAGTGAGAAATCACCCCCCCCCCCCTCAGGGGGGATAGCCATGCCACAATCCCTTCTCCTCTATTTTCTTCTCAGAATCTTGGGCATGCATGTACACACACCCAGCATGAGTTTAAGCCACTGGGTCTGGGACTCAAATGGTCGACTAATTGGGAGTCCAGTGCCATTGCCTTTATGCCAACTGCTGATCCAATTTATTTTTTTAATAAATAAATCAATAAATAAATTATTTTCTCTCTCTCTTTTTTCCTCTCTCTCTTTTTTTCTGTTGTCTTATCTTTTTTCTTTAATCTCTCACTTTGCTGCTAAGCCTCTGTGCAGTGATTTTCTAGGTAGTTCTAAGTAAACCATAGCCAACCATCCAAATATACAAGGGATAACATATTTCCCAATTTTTACTGATTCTGTTGCAGGAAGGGCACAAAATGAAATGGCAAATAGTTTGCAGATTAAGTCTTCCTGCATGTTTCTGAAAGCTCAGATGAACTTCTAAAAATTAGAAAGAAACAAATTATACATCAGGTGAATAGAAATCGCTACCAAGGCACAGACATATGAGAAACCAAGAAAATACCTCTCCCCCAAGAGATGAACAATAACTCCTCTTCTAATCTTTTTCCCATAAAACTGTGTAAATCACCAATTATCCATTTTTTAACCTACAAAATGAATACTCACTAAAGATGGTGTGTAAGTACTGTCCATGTAGTTTTAAAAAGGAGTTGGAGAAATAAAATAGACGTAACTAGAAGAATGTGTATATAGTGAATAAGCCATAGTCATATAATAGATTTATTAGTATACAGGGTGAAATCAAAACCCAATATCGCAAATACGAACAATTATGAAACTTATAAAACTGTTCTTATATCATAGGTAAAGGAAGAAAATAAGAGGCCCTCCCCAAAATAAGAGGCTATGTTAAATCCATAAAGGAGCTCTCAGCTTTCCCTTTTTGCTTGACTTTTAGAATCATAAAGTTATATTTAATCCTGCCAGGTGGGAGCTTGCAGAGGTAAACCTTGATGATTGAAACCAAAGTGAACTACTTCTAATTCCTGTGCATCATCCACTAATTAATTTTTCCTCCCTCACAAGAGGCATATAAAACCGTGGTCTCACACAGATATCCACTCTAGTATAAATATGTATGGGTAAAGGCCAGTATTTGTGAGATCTACCAACATTTAAAAGGGACAAAACACACAAGTAACATGAAAAGGTAAAGAAAAATCCTGTAAGATGACAGGAAAGCACCAATCATACCATCATGGGGAAGATGAACATATATATTATATTCATTTAAAAAAGCTTCTATATAAACACTGAAATGCAAATATGTGTGTGTGTATATATATACACACACACACACACACACACACACAATATGTATCCATTGTATTGTTTATACACATGTATATTGTTTCCAGCATTCATTACATATGAGGAAAGTTAAAACAGTTTCTGGCGAAATAAAATTAAGGTATCAATTTTCTGTAAACAATTTGTTTTGTTTTGTTTTGTTTTTGGAGAGGTTTTTGGCTATAGGGCATGTGCACTCACCAGACAGACAGAGAGAGACATAGAGACAGAAAGCGAGAAATCACCCCCCAGGGGGGATGGCCACGCCGCAATCCCTTCTCCTCCATTCTCCTCTCGGGATCTTGGGCACGCACGCACACACGCCTGGCGTGAGTTTTAAGCCACTGGGTCCGGGACATGAACTGCGATTGACTACATAGGAGTCCAGCGACATAGCCATTACGCTAACTGCTGGTTCCCTTTGTAAACAAATTTTCAGACCTATTTACTGGTTTTCCACAATATGCATTTTCCATTAATTTTATAAGGAGTCCTTGTTCATACCTTTATGGATAGATAGAAGCATACACATTGATATGTAGTAAAGGCTGGGCTGTATTTCCATCATTTTTTTTGGCCCATGCAATATTTAGACCATTTTATGGCTTGGCATAGCATAGTACAACAGGGAGCCATGTTCTTGGAAGAATTTGAAGAAAGAATATTTTATATATAAATATATTAAACATATTTAATCATATATACTTTTACAGTGTATAACATTTCTTTTGCCAGGATGATTACTATGCATATCAGTGAAGGAAAGACATTAATATCCGCATGATCAACAAATAACTTTTCTTTCTTTTTCATATTAGTAATATTATACTCATTATAATTTTTTTAAACATTCACTTTGAACAAAAAAATCTCAATTTCCATTCCCTAGGAAAGCTTCCAATAACAAAATCACATTACAATTACCAACTTTATATATTCACACAGTTACCACCAAATACTTTTTTTTTTTTTTTTTGAGAGGTCTTTGCTATAGGGTGCATGCACTCACCAAAAAGACAAAGAGAGACAGAGAGACAGAAAGCAAGAAATCACCCCCCAGGAGGGATAGCCATGCCACAATCCCTCCTACATTTTCCTTGGGATCTTGGGCACAAACGCACACAGGCCCGGCATGAGTTTAAGCCACTGGGTCTGGGACTCGAACTGCGGTCAACTACATGCGAGTTCAGTGACATAGCCATTATGCTAACTGCTAGTTCCACCACCAAATACTTTTTAAGGTCGATAGCCTTCAAGAGAGTTGGAAAATCTTCCATTATTCCATTTTCATTGTCTCCCATGAAGTACATGACATTCAAATGACATTTACTTTCTTATTGGAGAAACGTGTGAAACTGGCCCTTCCAGCCAATGTAGTATCTTTCTATTACTATGAGGGGAATAAATTAAATTCATATTCCATTCCATATCTGTAATATAGGATACTATTAGAGACACTTATTTGTGTAGTCATTTTGAGAATTGAGTAAAGCCATACAAACGAATCACCTTGACTGGAATTGCTTTTCCTCACTGGTTTTAACAGTTTCTGCTTCATTTTCAGGTTGGCTGTAAGGAGTGTTGCTGTTTGTGTGATCTCTGGAGTGCTGACTAAAGAATGCAGAATCCCTGCAATGACCAATGGGAGGTACGGATTCAATGAATCTTAGAATGGTTGCAATGGGAATGGGCCATGGAAGCATATGAAATCTGTGGAATGTAATCATCCTAGAGCAGAAAACACAATCACAATCACATTTCCAGTTAAACATCAGAGAGATAATCACACAATCAGGTCTATCTCCCTAAGGTATGACTCAGGGATAATTGATATCAAATCTTCTCAAATACTTTTAGGATTGTTGACCACCTGTGGTTTTGTTACTTACGTAGGGAAAGGAGCTAGGATGTGAGTTCTGTATACTGCAAGATCCTCAAGAAAGTCAGTATATTCAGGCAATTGAATTCTGTCTCTCCCAATATCTATGGCCCCAAGGTAACTGGTGGCTCAGCTGAGGGAGGGGGAGCATTAAAAACAATGTTTTTAACCAAGTAACTTTGTTCTCCCTCACTCTGGCTTGGGCTAGGGGTAGGACAGGAATCATCACAACTAGGTCTTCTGCGTGCTTTCCTTACCCACAGAGGGGTAGGGGCTGGGTCATAAGGAGTGCAGTCTGAAACATTTTTGGTTTCTCCTCGTCTCTCTCCTCACTCCAGAAAATTCAGGAAGTGAATTATGGGGTGGTGCATGGTGGGTCATTCCTTCCTCACTCTAAGAAAAACAGAGTGCTGGGTATTGATCAACACTGACCAGGAAGTCTCTGATTCTCCTTCCTCTTTCTCACTTGTGGAGACATCGGAGTGAAATATTGGTCAGTGCAAATTGAGTCAGCCTCTCTTCCTTTTTCTGGATAGACAGATGCAGAAAAACAATCAGCAAACCACATTGTCGGCTCCCACTCCAGATTTACATTGAAGGTTCTGGTGATCAGCACTGGTCAAGCAAGCTTTTAATTTTCATCACTCCTGCAGAAGTGGTTGATAGGGAGGAGATGGGGCAGGCTGATCCTCTCTCCTTTCTTTTCATTTTTCCCCAAGTTTGGAAAGACAGAAGACACTGGTCTTCAGTTTTGGTAGTGTTCTTGTCTATGACTTTCACATCTTAAAGTTATTCCTATGTATTTTTTTTTCAGTGTGGCAAATGTTATTGCTTTCTTGAATTCTGCCTCAGTCTGCTTATTGTTGATGTATAAAATATATTTTTCTATATTGCTTTTATGTTCTGCTGGTTCATGCAATCTGTTGGTTTAAGGGGTGTGTGTGTGTGTGTGTGTGTCTGTGTGTGTGTGTGTTCATTTGTGCGTACTTTCAAAGATACAGTTTAACCTCTTCCCTTGTATTATTCTCTCTTTGTTTTTTTTTGTTTTTGTTTTTGTTTTTGTTTTTGTTTTTGTTTTTGTTTTTTTTTAGAGAGAATTTTGCTATATGGCACATGTACTACTTAGATAAATAGGGAGAAACAGAGAGACAAAGTGAGAAATTATCCCACGGGAGAGATGGCCATACTGCTATCCCTTCTCTTCCATTTTCCTCTCAGGATTGTGGGCACATAGCCACAAGTTCCTAGAGTGAGTTTTAAGCTGCCAGGCCTTGGACTGTAGTCAACTATGTGAGAGTCCAGAGATGTAAACCTTATGCCATCTTAAGGTTCCATTTTAAGTTCTTATTTAACCAGACGTAAAGACACCTTATTTCAAAATTTTCTTTTTTTTTAGATTTATTTTAAATTTTTTTATTTTTTATTATCATCATATTCTTCTTTATATTACATTGAATTGCATATAACTTTACAGTGTATTACATTGCTTTTTCAAAAGGGAATGCCATGCTTGTCAGTCAGTACAGAGACATTAATCTCCCCACTTTAACATTCAATACCTTTTCTATGTTTTCCCCAATTATTATTATTATTATTCTAATTATTTTTTAAAACAGTCAATTGCTATTTCTCATTTTGCTTGTACAAATACTTTGCCCATCATGAAATACTTCTCAGACAAATCCAGTTGAGAATACTATACATGTTCACATCAACAGTTGATAAGCCATATCTGTTTCTCACTAATGTCCTGCCTCTCTATTGTTCACTTGTTATCTTTCTCTATTCTCTTCTCTTCACTTCCCCCATTCCACACTGTCCTATTCTTGTTAAGTACATTCACTGCTTTTATGTCCTCCAATTTTTTGCTCTATACCATAGAGTGTGGATAGTCGGTATATATTGAGTGGATACATACAATATCTTTCTTCCATAGCCTGGCTTACTTTACTCAGCAATATATCCTCCGTATCTGACCACTTTCTATCAAATTCCAGGGTCTTGTTATTTTTTATGGCTGAGTAGTATTCCATAGAGTAATATACCACACTTTTCCAATCCATTCATCTGTTTGTGGACATTTAGGTTGGTTCCATGTCTTGGCAATTGTGAATAATGCTGCAATAAACATTGATGTGCAAGCACTTTTCTGACAGCGTTCTCCTGTCTTTTGGGTAAATACCCAGAAGTGGGATTGATGGATCAAATGGTAGTTCTATTTGTAGATCTTTGAGGAACCTCCATATTGTTCTCCACAGTGGTTGAACTAGTTTACATTTCCACTAACAGTGTAGGAGGGTTCCCTTTTCACCACATCACTAACCAACACTTATCACTTTTGATATTCTTAATCTTTGCCATTCTGACAGGGGTCAGGCGGTATCTCATTGTAGTTTTTATCTGCATCTCCCTTATGATGAGGGATGTTGAGCATTTTCTCATATGCTTTTTGGCTGTTCAAATGTATTCCTTAGAGAGACTTTTGTTCAGCTCATTTTCCCATCTTTTAATTGGGTTCATCATTTTTTTTCGCATAAGGCACTTGAGTTCCCTATGTATTCTGGTTATCAGTCCCTTGTCTGAGGCATATTTAACAAAAATATTTTCCCATTCTGAGGGTTGTCGGTTCACACTTGTTACTGTGTCCTTTGCTGTGCAGAAACTTCTTAGTCTAATATAGTCCCACTTGTCTATTTTAGGGATTATTGCCTGTGCTTTGGGAGTTTTATTTAAGAAGTCTTTGCCTACTCCAATGTCTCCCAGAGTTTCCCCAGCATTTTCCACCAGTAGTTTTATTGTTTGAGGTCTTAGGTTCAGATCTTTGATCCATTTTGAGTTGACTGTTGTTAATGGTGAAAGATGGGGGTTCAGTTTCATCTTTCTGCAGGTGGATACCCAGTTTTTCCAGCACCATTTACTAAAGAGGTTTTCCTTTTCCCAATGGATTGACTGATATCCTTTGTCAAAGATCAGTTGGCTGTAAGCTTTGGGGGTTATTTCTGGGGTCTCTATTCTCTTCCATTGGTCCACTTGTCTGTTTTTATGCCAATACCATGCTGTTTTGATGACCACAGCTTTATAGTATATCTTGGGATCAGGGAGTGATATGCCTCCTATTCCATTCTTCTTGTGCAGGATTGCTTTTGCAATACGAGGTCTTTTATGGTTCCAGACAAATTCTATGATTGCCTTTTCTAGATCTCTGAAGAATATCTCTGGTATTTTGATTGGAAATGCATTAAACATGTAGATTAATTTGGGTAGAATTTCCATTTTGATTATGTTAATTCTTCCAATCCAGGAGCATGGGATGTCCTTCTACATTTTTATGTCACTTTCAACATCTCTTTTAAGATTTTTGTAGTTTTCTTTATAAAGGTCTTTGACTTTCTTAGTTAGGTTTATCCCTAGGTATCTTATACACCTTGTGGCTACAGTGAAAGGGATTCCTTTCTTCAGCTCTGCTTCATTCAACTTGTTGTTCATAAATAGAAATGCTATAGATTTTTGGATATTGATTTTGTATCCTGCCACCTTACTGTATTCACTTATTACTTCAAGCAGTTTTTTCATGGATACCTTTGGGTCTTCTGAGTATACCATCATGTCATCTGCAAATAAAGATATTTTCAATTCTTCTTTGCCTATTCGAATGCCTTTAATATTATTCTCTTCTCTGATTGCAATAGCTAAGACTTCCAGTATTATATTAAAGAGCAGTGGAGAAAGTGGGCAGCCTTGCCTAGTACCTGTTCTCAGAGGAAAAGCTTTCAGCTTTTCCCCATTCAGTATAATGTTAGCTGTAGGTTTTTCATAGATTGCCTTTATTGTGTTCAGAAATGACCCTTCTATACCAATCTTACTGAGAGTCTTAATCATAAAAGGATGTTGTATTTTATCAAATGCTTTCTACACATCAATTGAGATGATCATATGGTTTTTATCTTTCTTTCTGTTAATGTGGTGTATTCCATTTATGGTCTTGCGTTTATTAAACCACCCTTGCATCCCTGGTATAAAGCCTACCTGATCGTGATGAATGATCTTTGTTATATGTTGTTGGATACGATTTGCGAGTATCTTGTTGAGAATTTTCACGTCTATATTCATTAATGATATTGGTCTGTAGTTTTCCTTTATTGTCATATCTTTATCTGTTTTGGGGATGAGGATGATGGAGGCTTCATAAAATGAAATTGGAAGGTTTCCTTCCTTTTGAATCTTTAGAAATAATTTTAGTAGGATAGGGTTAACTCTTCCTTAAAAGTTTTGTTGAATGCACAAGTGAAGCCATTTCAGCCTGGGCTTTTCTTTGTTTGGAGGTTATTTATTACTGATTCAATCTCCTGGCTTGTTATGGGTCTATTCAGGTTCTCTATGTCTTCCTGATCCAATCTTGGTAGATTATATGCATCCAGGAATTTGTCCATCTCCTCCAGGTTATCTTGTTTGTTGGCGTAAATTTGCTCATAGTATCCTCTAATGATATTTTGTATTTCTGCTATGTCTGTGGTAATATTGCCTGTTTCATCACATATTTGATTAATCTGGTTTCTTTCTTTCTTCTTCTTAATCAGTCTAGCCAATGGTGTGTCGATCTTGTTAATCTTTTCAAAGAACCAGCTTTTACTTTCATTTATTTTCTGTATGGTTCATTTATTTTCTATTTCATTTATTTCAGCTCGAACCTTTATTATTTCTTTTTGCCTGTCATTTTGGGGGTTTGTTTGTTGTTGTTTTTCCAATTCTCTGAGGCATGATGATAAGTTATCTACTTGCCATCTTTCTATCCTTTTCTTGTGCGCACTAATTGCTATGAATTCCCCTCTTATGACTGCTTTTACTGTGTCCCATAGATTCTGGACACTTGTGTACTCATTATCATTAGTTTCCATAAATTTTTTTTATTTCAGCCTTAATTTCTTCAGTAGTGAAGAAGTCATTCAGGAGTAGGTTGTTCTGTCTCCATGTGTTCATGTATCTTCGGGGTTGTGTCTTGAAATTAATCTTGAGTTTGATTCCATCAGGGTCAGAGAAGATGCTGGGTACAGTTTCTATGCCTTTGAATCTATAAAGGCTTGATTTGTGTCCTAATATATGATCTATCTTTGAAAAGGTTCCATGTTGGGGTGAGAAAAATGTATATGTTGTGGACGTAGTGTGGAAGGTTCTATAGATATCTGTCAATTCCATTCCATTTATAGTATCATTTAAGTCCTGTATCTCTCTATTTATTTTCTGTCTAGAAGATCTGTCTATAGGAGATAATGGGGTGTTGAGATCTCCAACAATTATTGTATTTCTCTCTATCTCTCCTTTTAGCTCCAGCAGTCTTTCCTTCACATATTTAGGTGAACCTGAGTTGGGTGCGTAGATATTTATAAGAGTTATGTCTTCTTGCTGGATTACCCCATTTACTATTATATAATGCCCTTCTTTGTCTCTTCTTACAGTCTTTGTCTTGAAATCTATTTTGTCTGAGATCAATATCGCTACTCCAGCCTTTTTTGATTTCCATTTGCATGGAGTATCTTTTTCTAGCCCTTGACTGTTAGTCTATGTATGTCTTTATCCATAAGGTGAGTTTCTTGTAGGCAACAGATAGAGGGTTTCTGTTTTCTTATCCGTTCAGCCAGTCTATGTCTCTTAACTGGAGAATTTAATCCATTGACATTCAATGTAATTATCGATATTTCCGTACCTGATCCTATCATTAAGTGAGCCATTATCTTGATTGCTTTTTGTTCTCATATAACTGTCTCTGATTTTTTAGCTTTCCTGGTAAAATACTCCCTTCAGAACCTCTTGAGGAGCTGGTCTGGAGTTGGTAAATTCCTTCAAATTTTGTTTATTCGAGAATGTTTTTATATTTTTTTCCCATATGAAAGATAATTTTGCCGGGCATAGTATTCTTGGTTGAAATTGTTTTTCAGTCAACACATTTACTATGCTTCCCCATTCTTTCCTTTCCTGCATTGTTTTGGCCGAGAGATCCGATGTTAGCCTGATGGGGTGACCTTTGTATGTAACCTGGCATTTCCCTCTTGCCAACTTTAGTATCTTGTCTTTGTTGTTTTTGCCAGTCTGGCTATAATGTGCCTTGGAGAAGATCTTCTTGGGTTGATTCTACCCGGGGTCCTATGTATTTCCTGGGTCTGGATACTTGAATGCCTTTCTAGATTTGGAAAGTTTTCTTCCAGGATCTCATGGAATAAATTATCTAGGCCCTTATTATTTTCTTCCTCTTCTGGAATACCAATTATCCGGATGTTGGGGCGCTTGATAGTATCCAGTATTCCTCGTATATTATCCTCATTTTTCATGGTTGTTTTCTCAATCTTCTTGATACTTTTTTCTAGGTCAGATGTTTTGTCTTCTACATTGGAGATTCAATCTTCTGCCTGGTCTAACCTACTTTTAATACTTTCAAGGGAGGTTTTGATTTCCTGTATCACATTCTTCAATCCTAAAAGTTCCATCTGGTTCTTGTTTAAGGTATCCATTTCTTCTTTCAAGACACTGAAGGACTTCCTGATCTCCTGGAGCTCCTTGTCTCTTTTCTCTTCCATCTCAGTTAGTTTGGTCACTACAAGTAATCTGAATTCCTTATCAGACATGTCCACAACATCCATTGTATTGACTGTGGGTGGTGTAGGCTTGATGATTTCCCTTGGGGGATAGGCCTTTTCTTGGTTGCTCATATTTCTTGAGCCTCTGTGATTGTTCCTAGTCATCAGGTAATCTATATGTTTCTTCCTAACTGATTGTTAAAAGTTATACAGGCTTAGAAAATTGATGATTTCCCTTATGGTTGGCCTACCTGTTGCTCACAATTACCATTAACTGTTGCCACTACCCTGGATGGCCCAAAGTCCTCACTGTCTCTAAGGAGAGGTGAGTCTTCAATTGACTGAATAAGCAACACCCCAAAAGCAAAGAAAAACAGAATGAAAAAGGAAATCGTGCGGCACGCATGAGCACTGCGCACTATTCAAATCACTACAATTCAAAGAGACCAAAGGCTAGTGGGAAAGGGTCAGAAGATGAGTGACAAGACCGGTTGGTCGGGCCTGCAGCCTGAGTCCACCTGGAGCCCGGAATGCTGGCCGGCTCGATCCGGGTTGCGGGTGGGGTGGGGTGGGAGTTTGCCTTAAAGTTCCAGACAACCAACCTGGGGTCCAAGGAGGAGAAACGGTGGGGATGCGTGGAGATTCAGAAGGGTCGGGCCTGCAGCCTGAGTCCGCCTGGAGCCTGGAACAGCTGGCCAGCTCGATCCAGGATGGGGGTGGGGTGGGGTGGGAGTTCGCCTTAAAGTCCCAGACAACCAACCTGGGTCCAAGGAGGAGGAGAAATGGTGGGGATGCGTGGAGATTCAGAAGGGTCATGCCTGCAGCCTCAGTCCACCTGGTGCCCGGAACTGCTGGCCAGCTCGATCAGGGTTGCGGGTGGGGTGGGGTGGGAGTTCGCCTTAAAGTCCCAGACAACCAACCTGGGGTCAAAGGAGGAGAAAATGTGGGGATGCATGGAGATTCAGAAGGGTCGGGCCTGCAGCCTGAATCCGCCTGGAGCCCGGAACTGCTGGCCGGCTCGATCCGGGTTGCGGGTTCGGTGGGGTGGGAGTTTGCCTTAAAGTCCCAGTCAACCAACCCGGGGTCCAAGGAGGAGAAACGGTGGGGATGCGTGGAGATTCAGAAGGGTCGGTCAAAATTTTCTTTAAACAGAGAAGACTTTTCATTTATATAAAAACATTAGTATAGGCATATATGCTTTCTAGAAAATGATTATATAGACTCTGGCATGGAACAATATTCTTTGCTATTTCTCTATATTGAGACTGTTTGAAAAACTCACATCTCAACAAATTCCAACAACTGACCATTCTACCACTCTGAATATTTTCTTTTGAGGAATAGATTACTGTCATCGGGAGGTCTTCCTGGGTTTTTCATTTTTGATCATTCACAAAAAGAGTGATTTATCATTTAATATTTAATTAGTTCATGAAAATTTGGGGCAGCCTGTGCCTTTCTCTCTGGCCTTTCTTCAGAACACTCTAGGAACGAGATGCTGGGGTGCACCAACTCTCATTCAGCACATAAAATTCTGAGAGCGAGAGGAGGAGCAGGAAGACAACATTGGCTACCCACTCTCCACTGCCCACTGACTCCTCAAGAGAGTAAAGATCATTGACATAGAAGTCAAACTCCAAGTCTTTTCCAACCACCACAACAGAAGCATTCTTTGTAGTTAGGTCATGCAGAGCACACAATTCCCCCTTAAGGCGGAATCAAATCATGTTTAACTAATTCATTCAGATTAAATTGTGTAAACTCAGACACATGCCACTCCAAATAAATATGAGTTGAGTGAGAATGGTTCCCAATAAACAAATCTGTAGTCAAAATAGTTAGTAGGGGAACAAGTTGGGAAAATGCAAAAGCCCATGTCATCATAAACTAAAACGAGCAGTTCTGTATCATAGGGTCTCTGGTCAATGTATTTGTATCTGGGTCTTGCTTCTGATTAGGGACACAAGACAATAGGAAATGATCTACTCAATACAAATCTGGAATACAAACTCTTCTTCTAGTGCATAAAATTACACAAAACTGTAGCAACCATTGTAAACCCTGAGCTTGAGTTATGAATATGTCTGATAACCTGAAGTTTATTTTCTGATGATGTCATCACACAGCATGGGTCTTTGACATCAAAGTATGGTTGAACCTTATTTAACAACTTCCATTGCATATAAATTTTGATGAATTGTGTTTAGTTTAAGAGACTTTCAAACTATAACTGATAAATTTTGATGAATTGTGTTTTGAGACAAACTATGATAATGTTTATACTGGTTTTGAAACCATTCTATCTCAGGTCTGGTTTCTCTCCCCTGAAAACCTGTGATTTAAGGAGTGCTTACCAAAGTCTTCATTTACAATTGATTGACCTTTTTTGTAAGTCACCTGACAGCATTAGCTAGAATTTCAAAGTTATTTTTTCACATAAACCACCTATTTTTTTTATTCTTTTCTCTTAAAATATTAGCTTTTTCTACTCAGTTTCATGTGAGGTGTTGGTTTGTCTTAGATACATTGGATTAGGTTGAACAGTGTGACTTCCCTACCCATGTTGCTGAGAGTCTTATTCATAAAGGAATATTTTCTCTATGAAATGCTTTTCTACGTTATGATAGCTTCATATCATGGGTATTTTTCCTTCTGCTTGTATGACGTACTACCTACATTGCTTTGCTTGCATTCAACCATCTTTACAACCCTGAAATAAAGCCTATGTGTCCATGTTATATAAGCTTTGAAGTATGTATGTATATTTCGTATACCAGCATTTTGCTAAGGAAATATGTTCATCTATATAAATTAAAGTTATCTTTCATAGTTTTCTTTTTTAAATATGTCCCTTTCTTTTTAAAAATCAGTTTACAGAGTTTTCATCAAGTAAGCATGTAATCGACCTTTTCATTTTTGATGTATTGCAAATTATTATCACATCCTTTTTCAATCGGTATATATTCTGTCTATTCAGAATTTTTTTAAAATTTATTTGAGGTGTTCCAAATTTGTTTGCATGTAATCACCTGCAGTGTTCATAATGACCTATTTGATTTTAGTGATTTGTTTTGTAGATCTGAATATTTGTTGACATGTAGTCAATTGTATTATTTCATATCAATTGTATTATTTCATAATGACCTATTTCATTTCTATGATATGTATTGTACTTTTGACTTGTTCATTTCTGATTACACTTATGAGTGTCTTTTTTTCTTTAGTTAGACAATTATTCTTTATTTTTTTAGCAGAAAAAAATCTTTTAAAAAATTTTTAATAGTTTGTTTGATTTTGTATGTTCCTTATTTCTGCTCTAAACTTTAGTATTTTTTTTCCCCTCTTACTTCCAATTTTCTTTTAGGGCTTATTTTTCACAAGTTTTTGTTTGAAGAGTTGTCTGTAGGTCATTTATTAGCCCTTCTTTTATTTGTGTGAGAGCTAATTGCTCTCAATATTTCTCTTGGGTCTATTTATAAATAGCCCATGTATTCTGGAGAGTTGTATGTTTACTATGATATATTGGAAAATAATTTTTATTTTATTCCAAGTTTTTAAATTATTATTTTTATGTAGGGCATTGGTGCCCAACATAGTGAAAGATAGAGGGAGGCAGAAAATCAGGAATTGTGGCACCATCACAGTTCTTTCTTCTGCACTTTCCTCAGGATTTGTGGTGCATAAAAACACATGACAAGAATGAAATTCAAGTTCCTGTATCTGGGACTTTAACCAAGGAACTCAAGCTAGGTGGGATCTGTATTTTAGCCACAATTGCATCTCTGGCTTCCATTCATTTTTTGTCTTTCCATTGACTTAATGTGATTCCCAAGCAATTGATGTAGTTTCTATGAATTGGTTACTTACTATCTTTTTTTTTATTTCTTTACTTCTTTCTTTGTTTATATTACATTTAATTTTATATATATAAAATAAATATATACAATATTAGATATTATATATAATTAATATAGTTGATATAATTAATATGTTGTTATATATTATTTATTTATAAACATTACATATAAATATATTTTATATAGTATACATACATATACATATACTCATATATATATATTTACACTATATAACATTTCTTTTTACATTATATTACCATGCAAGTCAGTGAAGGCAAAAACATTACTATACACATTACTACACACATCATCAGTAGCAAATAAATTTCATTTTTCAGATTATTTTGATTATTATTTCATTATCTATATTTTTATTGTTCTGTCACTATATATCATTTGAATTGTAAAAAGAATTTACCCAACATGAAATATATTTCAGACCAGACCAGTTGAAAATACAATACACATTATCATCCACAGTTAATAAAATATTTGTTTCCCACAAGTGTCTTACCTTTCCATTTTTCTACCTGATACTTTCCCAATACTCTTTCCTTCTTCTGCCTTCCTCCACACTGGCTCTAGCAGCCATAATTAGTTTCACTTCTTTTATGTTCTCTAATGTTTCTACCACAGAGTTCAGATAGGCCATTATATATTAAGTGGAGACTTAACAGTATCTTTTTTTATATACCATGACTTGCTTCATGCAGTAGTAAATTTTCCACATTGGACTAAATTTTATCATAGGTAGGATCTTATTGTTTGTTATGGCTGAGTATTATTCCATAAAGTATATGCCCCACACTTTTTCAATACATTCATCTATGGTGGTTCCATTTAGGTTGGTCCCATGACATGGAAAACATGGAAATGTAGCTATAAATATAATACAAGTGCCTTGTGCTCTTGAGCATTTTCCTATCTTTTGGGTAGATTCCTGGGAGTGGCAATGTTGGATCATATGATAGTTCTCTTTGTAGGTCTATGAGCAACAACCTTACTCTTTTTGCAGGGGCTTGACTGATTGACATTCCAAGAAACAGTGTAGGAGATTTTCCCTTTCGCCACAACTCTGCCAACACTTAGAATTTTTTAATATTTTTAATCTTTGCTATTCTGAGAGGTGTTAAGTAATATCTCATTTTGGTTTTAATCCTCATCTCTCTCATGATGAGGAATGTTGAACATTTCATCATATGCTGTTTGGCTGATCCTAAGTCTTCTTTAGTCAGGTTTTTGTCCAAATTATTTTCTCATCTATAAATTTCGCTAATAATTCTCCATTCCTGGTTTTGCCACTTGAGTTCCCAGTCTATTCTCACTTGATTGGTTCTCAATCCCTCTTCTGAGGCATAGTTTACAAAAATAACCTCACTTCTGTGGTTGTCAATTCACACTCATGACTGTGTCCTTTACTTTGCAGAAATGTGATAATCTGATATAATCTGACTTGTCTCTTTGAGAGATTTTTGTTCAGTTTATTTTCCCACCTTTTCATTGAGTTAATCATTTTTACCAGTAAGCTGATTGAGTTCCCTGTAGGTCCTGGTTATTTTGGTTATCATTTTCTCCCATGAAGCATAGTTTACAAAAATAACCCCTCATTCTGGGGGATTTTGTTTCACACTAATTTCTGTGCCCTTTGCTGTGCAGAAATTTCCTGATCTGAATTAATCCCACTTGTCTATTTTAAGGCTTACTGCCGATGCTTTGGGAGAATTATTTAATAAGTCTTCCCCTACCCCAATATCTTCTAGAATATGCCACGTTTTTCACCAGTAATTGTAGAGTCTTAGATCTGAAGTTCAGATCTCTGATCCATTATAAGGAGGTTTTTATAAAAGGTGAAAGATGGAGAGCCAAAGAGTTGCTGTTTTCTTGAAGAAGTGCTGTTTCCTTATTTACTTATGAATCTTGTGCCTTGACCTTTAGAAATTGGTGGAATACTGCATTCCTTCTGATTTATGACAATGATTCTTTAGTCCCTGGGGTGGATCAACATTCTGGCCATGACTGCAGTCCTAGAAAAGATCAAGAGGGTCATGGTGGGACCAGCAGTTAGTGTAATGGCTATGTTGCTGGCCTCCCACATAGTCGACCGTGGTTTGAGTCCCGGACCCAGTGGCTTAAACTCACACTGGTGCATGTGCGTGCATGCCCAAGATCCCAAGAGGAGAATGGAGGAGAAGGGATTGTGGCGTGGCCATCCCCTCTGGGGGGTGATTTCTTGCTTTCTATCTCTCTGTCTCTCTTTGTCTGTCTGGTGAGCACACGTGCCCTATACCAAACAATCTCTCAAAAAAAAAAAAAAAGGGTTATGGTCAGACATGATTTTCAGATTAACGTTAGTTTGGTGTAACTGTGTGTATTTCCAGAGAATGAACTCATCAAACCTATGGTGTAGTGGAACTAAAATAAAACAGAGAAATGTGGCAAATTATTATAAAAGATACATGATATTATAAACTTGAATTTAAATAGAAACTCTAAAGGTCAGAAGTAAATGGGATGGCAGATTTATGTATAACTTTATAATATTTTTTTTGGAGAGGTTTTTGCTATAGGGCACGTGCGCTCACCAGACAGACAGAGAGAGACATAGAGACAGAAAGCGAAAAATCACCCCCCAGTGGGGATGGTCACGCCGCAATTCCTTCTCCTCTCAGGATCTTGGGCACGCACGCACATGCGCCCGGCGTGAGTTTTAAGCCACCAGGGCCTGGACGCGAACCGCAGTCAACTATGTGGGAATCCAGCAACATAGCCATTACACTAACTGCTGGTTCCAACTTGATATATTTTTATAAAGCTAAAATTACCAAGCTGTATTTTCAATAGTGATCTTTACAAATATTTGTCTATCAAATGATTCTTTCCTTTGTGACTCACACCCAAACTCTACCTCCTATATTTTGTCACTCTCTACCCTCCATGATATTCTCTGACTTCTGCACTTATCCTCTCGACTAGAATGTCTATGGATCTGTCCATTATTTCTATAGAATGCTTCTGCACTTATCCTCTCGACTAGAATATCTATGGATCTGTCCATTATTTCTATAGAATGCCAACACTCAGTGCATCTTGAATGGAGATATATATTGTTTAACTTCTTTTCTTTAATAAATTTTCTAATATTTTATATGTAATCACTGTATATCTTCACATCAGTGAAAATTAAATTCCCCAGCATGTAAATCAAAAATGTCAATCCCATCAAAGTAATCTGTCAACTTCCAATGACTGGCTCTCATTTCTTAACATTACATTTCTTATTTTATTTATCTTTAATCATGTTATAATTTTTAAGCATAGAAAATCATTTTCCCCAAGATGAATACAGTGTATACTTGTCAAGTCATAGATATCATCTTTTACATTATCAACAAACACATATCATTTTTTTCTTTCTTTCTTTCTTTCCTTCTTTCTTTCTTTCTTTCTTTCTTTCTTTCTTTCTTTCTTTCTTTCTTTCTTTAGGTGTTTGCTATAGGGAACATGCACTCACCAGAAAGACAGAAAGAGACAGAGAGACAGAAAGTGAGAAATTAAGCCCGGGGGGATGGCCAAGTCACAATCCCATCTCCTCCATTCTCCTCTTGGAATCTTGGGCACACATGCACATGTGCCCAGTGAGAGTTTAAATCACCAGATCCAGGATTTGAACCACAATCGACTACATGGGAGTCCAGCAACATAGCCATTATGCCAACTGCTGGTCCCTCATTTTTGTTTCTACTAAACGTATTTTTTTTTCTAAATCCCTCCCTCACTTTCTCTGTTATACAACTTCTCTTTTATTTAATTTGACAAGATAGTGATGGAATGAGCGAGCTAAAGTGAGAGAAAGAGAAAAGGTAATAAAGCAAGCCCCCAGGTCTGGTAATTGAACTGCATTTGGTCATGTCATAGTCTAGCACTCTTAACAACTACAATGCCTACTATCTGCAAAAGCTTCAATTTTTTTCAAAAATATATACTTATATTTTCAATGAGTTACACCTCAACTCCACTGAGAATGGCCAGTATATATACATATATATATATATATATATGTATGTGTATATACATATATATGTATATATATATATATATAATTATTTTTTTAATTACACCATCTATATTCATTCACTTTGAATCAGAAGATCAGGCCTCACTATTATGGCTGAGAAACATTTTATAATATATATGTGCTATACTTTTTCAACCAAACTATCATGGCTTATACACTTGGAATGATTAGGTGACTTAACAATTGTAAATATTGCTGCAATAAACTTGGTTTTCTATATTTTGAATAAATACTACTAAGTGGTATTACTGAGTCTTGTGGTAATTCTAGTTAATTTTTTGATGAATGTCTTTAGTATATTTCACACAGATTGTACTAATTTACATTCTTATTTATACTGTAAGAGATCTCTTTCTTCTCATTCTTGTGTATAGTTGCCTCCTCCTCCTCCTCTTCCTCCTCCTCCTCCTCCTCATCATCATTATTATTATTTTGTAACTAAAATGGAATGGTTTCTCATTGTTGTCTTAAGTGGCATTTCCTTTTGGACGAGATAGTGTGAACATTTTGTCATATACTTTTTGGTCATTCATGAATCTTCCTGGTAGCGCTATCTATTAAGCTTGCTTATCTTTTTATTAGATTATTTATTATTTTATGATGAGCTGCATGACTTATCTATATGTACTGATTATCAATTCTCCCATTAGAACATAAATTTAAAGTATTGTTCCTACTATGAGTCTGTCTTTCCACCCCAACTGTTTTGTCCCTTGCCATCAAGATTTAAGTTTCCAAAAGATTATGTCTTTTTTTATCTTGATGTCATCATGTGTTTCCATTTTGAAAACACCACAGCAGTACCTGTTTTAGGCATCTTATTTTAAAATATTTGGCTACTCCAGAATCTGACGAGTTTCACCTATGTTTTTTCTGAATTCTTTTTCAATTTGATGATTGATTTTTTAAGTGTTAGTTCATTTTGTATTTCTAACTCTTTAGATCATTTTGTATTGATTCTTGTTTATGTAAAAAGATGAGGATCTATTTTTTATTCCAATGGATTCCAATTCTTGCAGCACCATTTTCTAAAGCAACATTCTTTTCTTCACTACATTGCCTTCTATTTATTTTTAGTAAGATTTTTGCTACACATCAGATGCCCTAAACAGAGACAGAGACAGAAAGTGAGAAATTCCCCCCCCCCGAGGCGATGATCAGGCTAAAATCTCTCCCCCTCCATACATCTCTTGAGATTTTGGACACACAGGGACACCTAGATGGCATTCATTCAAACCACTGGGTATGGAATTCAACCCATCTTTGACTTCATGTAAAAACAGTGACCTACAATCTCAACATCTGCTGTTCCTTATCTTGTATTATTTTTTGACATATTTGGCTGTATGACTTGTATTTTATTTCCAAATGATCTCTCTGTTCCACTGGTTTATGTGCCTATAATAGGCCAATCCATGCACCAGTACCATGCTGTTTTAATTATAGTGCTTTGTAATGTTGAATTGGGGTCATGAGGTGCTTCCTACATTTTTGTTATTATATATTTTTACTTGAGTAATACAAAAGTCTTAATGGTTTAGGACAAATGTTAGGATTATTTTTCATATTGTCTCAAAGAGTGTCACTGGCAGTTTGAATGAAACTGCATCAAATATGTGAGGTAATTTGGGTAGCAATGATATTTTGATTTTATTCATATTTCCAATCCAAAAACATGAAATGCTTTACAATTGTTTTTGTCATATACAGTTCATACTCAATGTACTTTTTAACTTACCATAATTTTATTTGTAAATAATCTCATCTCTCCCTTTAATTTATAGGGCAATGAAAAGCATTAATAGAAGGAAGTTTCATAACCATTAGTGCTCACAAAAAAAAAATAGAAATGAAATAGAAAGGGGCCAAATAAATAAGTTAAAATTGTATCTCAACACTCTAGTTAAGCAATAGTAACACTCACCCTAGAAAAAAGTAGTAAAGATTAGAGGTGAAATCAATGAAGTAGAAAATGAAAGAACTGGACAAAAAGTCAACAGAATAAAAGGCTTGTGTTGTCAGAGGAAAATCAAAATAGAAAGATTGTTAAGCTACTTTAAAAAAACAGAAAGGGATTAGATAGATTCATATTGTAGTGAAGAAGGTACAATTACAGGTGATATCACAAAAAGGCATACAAGAGAAAATATTATGAGCAGCAATATGACAACAAATGGAAAACCTGGAAGAGACCAACAATTTTCTGGACATGTTCAAGGTACCTAGGTTAAATCAGGGTACAATGGAACACCTATATTAACCAATAACAAGTTGTGATTGAATGTGAAATGGTCTCTCAGTACAAAAATTTCCAAAACAGAGGAGGCCCATATATGAAACCCATAATTTCTATAATGAATAAAAAATGATACATAAATTCTTGTCAGGACAATAGCCAACCAAGTCCTTGATTTTGTAGGAAATACTTAAGGGAATACTGTACTTGGAAAACTGAGAAAGATGAATAGAAGGAAGAGTACCCAGAAAAAATTACCAAAGAGTAAGATATGGCAAGGATACATCTGCCCATCTCAATAAAAACTTTAAAAGTTAAAGATGAAATTTCTCAACTAAAACACAGACTGCTATTGAAAATAAAGAAACTCTAAGTTCCTTACAAAAAAAGCACATTTTGTTGACAAAGATATGCCTGGGGAAGAATAAGAAAGCTGAAAAGTTTATTTTATACAAACAGAAATAAAAGAGACTGGAGTCACAATATTAATAAAGACAAAATAGAATTTATAATTAAAATGCTTAAAAAAAACAAGGATACCACAATGTTGTTAAAGATTAATTTACTAGACAGATGTAGCCAAGATAAATTGTATGGCTTATTTTTTAACTAGGACTCCAAAATATGTAAGGGAAATACTGCCAGATAGATCTAAAAATACGTTTAGTCTGAAACACCCAAGACTAATTATGGACCTTTAGTGGACCTTAATTATGGACCAAGTCATCTGCATGGGAACCAAAGAGACACAGGAGCTAACGACATCAAAAAACAAATAGACTTAAAGAAATTTTGTAGAATATTTAACCAGAAGTACATATGAATCTTTCTCTCATCTCCACATTGAACGTTTTTGAGCACTCACTAAATTATAGGGCAGAAAACTGCCCCCTACAAGTTAATAAAAATATTAACACTATACCCCACATTTTCTCTGGTAACACAAAATGAAATATTAAATCAATAAGGAAAAAACTATCAAAAATACAGAAACAAAGAGTGGAGACCCTACTCTTGAACACCTCCCAGACTACTGAAGAAATCAAGAATGAAACCAATAAATTGATTGAAATGAGGAATAGTGAGTATATTTCTCTCTGTAACCTTTGGGATACAGCAAAAGCCATCTTAAAAGAAAAGTTTAAATACATTAGTAATAACAAGAAAAGAAGTAGAAAGGTGACAGATAAATAAATTCATATTAAGAAAACTGTAAAAGCAACAATAGCAATAAATCCCAGATATAATGGAGAATAACACCCAGGAAGACTAGCACTAACAGTATTACATAGATTATAAAATAACTAACAAAATGCACAGTTGTTTATGTGAGTGGATAATTAACATTGGTAAATACTGATCTAGATTAATTAAGAAAACCAGAGAACGGAACCAGATAGATAAAAGCAGTAAGAAAGCTGATAATACTACAATTGACTTATCAGAAATTTATATGTACACATAAGTATACTATGTAGCTAAATATATCTATAAATAATTATGTAAATTATAAATTTATAAATGATATTTTTACTAATGTAATAAATTATGTATATCACGTTAACATATTTTTGTCATTAATATAGTCATAACTATGTATATACATATATACATATAAAATATATCTATATATGTATATAATCATATAAAATATAATTATTATTTATAGATACATATATAAATATATGCATATTTATAGACAAAGATTAAATATATATATAATCATATGTAGACCCATATATAAATATATATAATTTACAAATATATAATTATATGTGTATAAAATTATATATACCTACAAACTACTCTGCACAATTACAGGCCAACAACCTTGAGAATCTGGAAGAGGTAAACAAAGTTAAGATCATGTTCCTTTGACTGAATCAGGGTGAAATTGAAAATACGTATGGACCATGAAAATGATGAGAGTGAATCAGCAATTAAAAGTCTCCCAATAAAGAGAATCCCATGTCTGGACATCTTCATTTATGAATACTGTAAAATTTTAAAGAAGAGCATATCCTAAGATGCCTCAGTTTTAAAGAGGAAGGAGTATTCCCAAATTATTCTGTGAAATTTCTATCGCCTTACCTCCTAAAGCAGAAAGCAACATAATAAAGCCAACATAACAGAAGCAAACAAAAAATGACAGACCAATTTCCCTGATGAATATTAGCGGAAAAATTGTGCAATAACATACCTACTAACCTGCATACAGAATCACATAAACATTACACATGTGACCAGGTAGAGATTACCCTTAGGCTGCAAGAATGGCACAACAAAAGCAAAACAATAAATCTAAAACATCATGTGAACAGAGATGGATAGAAACCATATGTTCATTCAACAGATGCAGAAATAAAGCATATGACAAAATACAACATTCCACCATCTTCAATACTTTTAGCAAAATAAGTATAGGCAGACATCCCTACACACAATGAAAGTCATACATGACAGACTCAATGCTAAAATCACACTGAATGGGAAATGCTGAAAATAAGCCCACTGAAATGTGGAACGAGACAAGGCTGGTCACTGTCTCTGTTCCTTTTCAACGTAGTGCTGGAAGTTCTGGTTGGTGCAATCAGACAAGAATGTGGACAAAAAAAGATTTTTCTACGGGGAAAAAAATAAAAAAAAAACCCACAAACTCTCCCTATTTGCACGTGATGTGATTACATGCATAAAAACCTATAGGAATCCATACACAAAAAAATAGATGTGACAAATTAATCTAGTAAGTTATCAGAATACAAAATCCATTGGAAAAATAAATGACATTTTACTACAACAACAATAATCAGATTGAGACAGAATTGAAAAAAGCAATCTCATTCACAATACAACATCCATAAAAATAATCTAGAAATAAACCCAGCCAAAGTCATGAAAGATCTATAGGAGGAAAACTGTAGAAAATAGAAAAAAATAAACTGAGTAGAAAACTAAAAATGGAAAGATAACTCATTCTTGGATTAGAAAAATAATCTAAATAGTTCTCATCAAATTAAGTTACATTTCCAATTCATTTCTGATCAAATTGTCCATGACATCTTTCATAAAGATTTTCAGAAATCACAAAATATGTCTGGAGTCATAGAAGACCCTATGTCACGAAGCAATGTCAAGCACGATATATTAAAAAAATAATAAAAAATAAATTGTGGGAGTCCTCTCACTACTGACCTTAAAATACATTACAGAGTAGTGAGAATCAAAACAGCATAGTACCGGCACGAAAACACTCTTATATCAATAGAACTAAATAGGAATCTCAGAAATAAAGTCTACATTACAGATGCAATTGATTTTTCACAAAAGGTACAAGACAATGCAGGGCAGAAAAGGAAGTCTCTTCAGGAAACGGTGTGGGAAGAAATGGACATCAAAGGACAAAAAAGGACACGGGACTCCTACGGCTCATTACAGACAAAATTCAACACAAAATGGGATCAGAGATGTAAGTGTAAAGCCTTCAACTGTTGAACCATAGGTAGAAAGCTTAGGGGAATCCCTTGCAGGCATAGGAATAGAGAAATATTTCTGCAGTAAGGCCCCAGCAACACAGCCAATGATCCCCAAAATAGTCAAGTGAGAATGCATCTAGCTCAAAAGCTTCTATTCAGAAAAGGAAATAAAAATGACAGTGAAGACAGCTTCTGCGTGAAGATGAGAGAAAATGTTTGCAAAATATGCCTCAGACCACCAATTATAAACCAGAGTAAATTAGAATATGCATTTCTTTCTCTATACCCAGATAAACATCAAAAACCTTTCTGACACAATACACAACTCACATTTCTAAACTGATATAATTTGGGCCTCCCTTTAGTATGGCTTTTCTCTCTCAACCTCTTTTTTTTTTTTTTTTTTTTTTTTTTTTTAGATTTTTTTAGCGTTTTCGGATTTCTTAAATCTTTTTCTCTTTTTTCCTTCAGGCTGCTGAGCCCGAAAGCGATGCAGGCTGTGGCGACCCTGGGCAGAGAGAGGTGGCCCGGGGAGAGATCGCTCCATTTATACCCACTGGCCCTAGGCGCTGTTGATCGAAGGGCGCCTTGAGACCTGGGCCATGGCTTTTCTATTTCAACACAGTTATATTAAGACACATCCTCTATTTTATGAGTACCAAAAAAGTTTTTTTAGATTACAAAGTCACACTCTGCTGTATAACTATTTTACAATTGATGTAACGATCCATTGATGTACATTTGCTTTCCATATCACTTTTCATTATTACACATGTTCCGTCCGGCATGTTATGTATGTATTTTTTATATACAGATGTTTACTTCAATGGATTAAACACCCAGAACTTGGAAAATTGTATTATATGATAGGTAGAAATTTAACCTTGTAAGAAATCATCAAGGTTTTATGCAAATTCTGTGTCCTCTGTAGCCTTTCCACTAAAAACACATTTTATTTCCAGTATTACAATAGCCCCAAGTTGCATATTACAATTCAGCCATTTTTATTTCATCCACTTCAAGTATATGAAATGCTCTTATATTCTTATCTTTAATTTTATTTTCTCTATAAACTAATCTCAAATGTTTTATTACAGGGTTACTTGAGTTCTATATCTTTTTTTCATAATGTATAGGCTCATCAGAGAGACAGAATGTGAAAAGTCACTTGGTGCATGGCCAAGCTACAAATCTTTCTCCTCCATTATCCTCTGTGGTTTTGTAGAAGACATGCACACACACCCAGTGCAAGTTTTTATGCTTTTAGGTTTGGCACTTGAGCCATGGTCAAATACAAGAGAGTCTAGGGAAGCAAATGCTACACCATCTGGTAATACCAAGGTTCATATATCTAATGTCAAAGTGTCCCTTGTAATACATCACTCATTTTTTAAAATTATTAGTTTATACACTAGAGGCTTCTTTAATATTTCTCTATTTAAAAACTGAATATGTTTATAGCCTACATGAATTTTACCAGTATGATTCCATTGTATATTAGTCAAGTCAAAAATATAACCACACATGTAATCTTAAACCAATAATTTCCTTTTTTTGTGTTTCTGTTAAATGTTGTGCTTCCTGTCTCCTGATGCCCTTCCTCTCATCCACTATCACCCTCTCTCCTCCTGCATTGTGTGTACTATCCACAGTTCTTCTCCATAATTTTATACGTTCCTATATTTTGGCTTCTGCTGTAAAATGCAGATTTTTGTATTTGTTAAAGGAATATATGCAGGGTCTGGTTTGCTTCGCCTAGCATTACATTTTGATATTTCTCCACTGTCTGTCACATACCAAGGTCTCATAGATTTTTATGACTGACTAATATTCTATGGTGTGTACGTATCACATTTTTTTCCAAGTCATTTACCTGATCTTGGATTTAGGGAATTTCTTAGCATTTGTGAAAATTGCTGCAATAAACATGAATGTGCAAGTACTGAGTGTATTCCTATTTAGTTGGTAGATACCTAGGGGAAAAATTACTGGAGCATCTGGTAGCACTATTCAAAGGTCTCTGAGGCATGTATACATTATATTCCACAGTGGCTGTACCCACATTACCTTTCCAAAAATACTTATTATGCTTTTGCTAAACGTTATCCAACCTAACTGTGGATAGGTGGAATCTCATTGTGGTTTCGATTTGAATATCCCTTATGTTAAGAGAGGTTTAGTCTGATATTTTGTATACACTTTTTGGCAATTCAGAGGACTTCTTTGAAGAGTTATCTGTTCAGATCATTTGCACAAGCTTTATTTGGAGGTTTTTTTTTTTTTTAAGTGTTATTTTTTTCTTAAAAAGTTCTTAGTTCTTCTTGCTTACAATCTTTTCCCTAGCTTAGTTTGTTACATATATTGATCCATCCTGAGGGCTATTTCATCCCTCTAACTTTTGTTTCTTTTGCTGTGAAGAATCGTTTTAGCCTGATGTAGTTCCACTTGTCCTTTCACTGTATTACTGTATGTGTAATAGCAGTTCATTTAAGAAGTTTTTGCCTGGGACCAGCAGTTAGCGTAATGGCTATGTCGCTGGACTCCCACATAGTCCACCGCGGTTGGCGTCCCGGACCCAGTGGCTTAAAACTCACGCTGGGTGCGTGTGCATGCGTGCCCAAGATCCCGAGAAGAGAATGGAGGAGAAGGAATTGTGGCGTGGCCCTCCACCCTGGGTAGTGATTTCTCACTTTCTGTCTCTCTGTCTCTCTCTGTCTGGTGAACACACGTGCCCTATAGCAAAAACCTCACCAAAAAAAAGTTTTTGCCTACTCAGATTTCTGCATGTGTTTTCTTTCTTATCTATCACTAATTTTCTTTGCTTATTTAACTTCATTGTTAAAGTTTACTTATTTGTTTATTTTATTCCACAGGGCACATGAGTTCCCAGGAGAGAAACACATAGAGACAGAGGTTGGGAAACTGAGACATCACACCTCAGGGAGATAGCCACACCACAATCTCTTCTTCTATATTTTATTCTTGGGATTTTTCACATTCAGTGTGATTTGTAGCCACCCAGTCCAGGACTTGAGCCACAGCTAGCCATGTAAGAATATAGTGTCTTAACTACCTGATCATTGCCACTAGTAGTTTTATGTTTGATCTGTGATTCCCCTTTGAGTTGAGTTGTGTCAAAAGTGAGAAACAGAGGTCATGTTTCATTTCTCTGCAAGTGGATAGGATGTTTTTTTCAGCACCAACTCATTGAAGAGATTTTCTTTTCCTCAGAGAATAGTCTGGTGCCTATTGGGAAAAATCTGTTGGCTGCAAAGTGGACAAATATGGAAGACTTAATACTCAGGAAACCAAGCCAGTCTGTAAAAGAGAGGCTATGTATGACCCCACTCAATATATAACTTCTGTCTGTACACTATAAGAGAAACTAAATGTTTGGAAGGTATAAACACAGGGAGGGCAAAGTTAAATACTAGAGAAAACAAAGAGAGGGTAAATATGGGGATAAGAAATGGAGGGAGGAGAAAGGGAAAGAAAAAAACATTTATTGACAAAAATTGTAATGTATTTGCTGATGATATTGTGATATCTTTATCTAGAATGCTATACATGGAATTTTTGCCTTAAAAAGCAAAGTTGTACACTATAAAGAGAAATGTCATTGGATGCAGATTAAAGTGTGAAATAATCTGTTTTCAGTATGTAGGGGTTATTTCTGGGTACTCTATTCTCTTCCTTTGGTCTTCTGCTGGTTTTCATACTAGCACCAGGCTGTTTGATTATCACAGTATTGTCATGCAAATTGAGGTCCGAAAGTGAGATTACTCTTACTTTATTCACTTTGTACAGCATTGTTTTGGCCATATAAGACCTTCAGGAATTGCAGAGAAATGTTCTGATTATTTTCAATTTGTCTGTGGAGAATATCCATGGTAATTTGATTGAAATTCCATAAACTTCTAAAATCTCTGGGGTAGAACTGAAATTTTGTTTATATTAGCACTTGTAATCCAGGAATATCTCATTCCCCTTTCTGTCTCATTTTCCATTTGTTTGTTTTCTTTTTTTTAACTTTTAAATCCTTTTCTCCTTGAAGAGGTATTTCACATCTTTGGTTAGGGTTGTTTTTAGGCATCTCGCTTTCTTCAGCTACTGTAAATAAGATTTCTTTCTTAAGTCTACCTCAGTCTGTTCCTTGTCGTTGTATAGAAATAGTACAATTTTTTACATGTTGATTATCCTACCCATTTGCTGTATTCATTTATCACTTTCAAGAATAGTTTGTGTAGATTCTTTTAGATTTTCTGTGTACAGAATCATAACTTTTGCCAAAATAGATATAATTGCACTTACTCTTTTCCTATTTAAATGTCTTTAACTTGATTCTGTTGTCCAACTGAATTTGGCTAAGACTTCCAGTACTTCATTTAAAAAGAGGAAAGAAAATGGCAGGCTTGTGTTGTTCCTGTTGAGAGGAAATCATTCAGTACGATGTTTGCTAAGGGATTGTGATAGTATGCCATTTTACTTATGTTGATACATGTCCCGTTCTTGCCACTCTTGCCAAAAGTCCCAATCTTCAAAAGATGTTGTATTTTTTTAATGATTTTTCATTGATGGATGCGAGATTTTGATTTTTATCTTCCCTGCTTTAAATGTGTTGTATTATTTTTACATTTTTGTATGTGTTCAGCCACACTTGCATCCCTGTCAAATCCTGCTCGATCTTGATGCATAATCGTTTTTGGTTTGTGTTAGATAGAATTTGCTAGTGTCTGTCTTGAATTTTTGCATCAGTATTCATCAGGAAAGTTGGTCTGAAGAATCTTTTTTTTGTTGTTGTTGATTTTCCTTTTAACCCATATCTATTACAGGAGGATTCATAAAATGAGTTTGGGCAGATTCTGCTGTATCCTTAGAAAGAGTTTGAGGAGAATATGAATTAGATTTTTTTTTCATTTAAAGTTTTGCAGACTTGAAAAGTGTAGTCATTGGGAGCTGGGGTTTTCTTTTTTGGGGAGACTCTCAGTGATTGATTTCAGTGCTTATTATTGGTATAGTCAAGCTTTTATTTTCTTCTATATTAAACCTTGGTAAAATATATGTTTGGAAATTTGTCCAACTCTTTCAGATTTCTTGTATGTTGGCTTATAATTGCTAATGGTATTCACTCATGATCTTTCGAATCTGTTGTATTATTGACTATTTCATTGCTCACTTGAATTTCTCTGATTCCTTTCTGTTCTGTTAATTAGTCCAGTAATACGTCAATTTGAATTAAGTTCTCAAACAGTTTTTGTGTTCATTATTTTGTATTATTTTCTATGTAGATATTTTAGTACTTATTTTATTTCTTCACAATGCGTTTTCATTATTGCTTTTCACCTGTTTTTTTTTGTTTTTTTTTTTTTTTTTTTTTTTTTTTTTGGGGGGGGGGGGCGGGGTGTCGGTTGATGTTATTCAGTTCCCTGATGTGTAGAGATAGGCTTTTTGCCACATTCTTTCTTTCTTTCCCTCCCTCCCTCCCTCCTTTCTTTCTTTCTTCCTTTCTTCCTTTCTTCCTTCCTTTCTTTCCTTTCTTTCCTTTCTTTCTTATTTCTTTATTTCTTTTAACGTGCTATTTGCTATGACATTCCCCCTAATGACTGTTGTCGGTGTGTTCGACAGGTAATGAAACATCTGTGGTCATTACCACTGGTTTCAAAGAATCTTTTGATTTTTGTCTTAATATCTTTACTGATTGTGATGTCATTTGGGAGATTAATTTAGCTTTCATTTGTATGTGTATTTTGAAAACTCTTTCAGTTCACAGTCTCAAATATTTTGTTAAGATCATACATGATGCTGGGTACATGTTTAAGGTCTTCTTTTGTGCCCTATCTTGTGATCAATATTTGAAAATATTTCAGTTCAGGTAAGGACAATGTGTGTTATCCAGTGTCTGAGTAAAAAGTTTTATAGATGCCTTTCAAGTCCACTTCATTTATAGTTTCAGTTAGATCCTGTATCTCTGCTTATTTATTCATTAATTCATTTATTTAGTCTGGATGATTTGTTCTGGAGACACAGTGGCAGGTTGAGATCAGTAATAAATAATTTGTTGCACTCTTTATCTCTTTGTAGATCTAGCAGCTTTACTTTCAACTACGTGGATGCTCTATATCGGTACATAGATACATATTATTGTTATATATACTTGGTGGTTCACACTTTTTCATGGTATGTAGCATTATTTTTCCTCCTATAATTTTCAAATTCATTAGTATCATTATTATTACTAATGTATTTGGTCTCTGAACTTCATTGCAACATACAAAATGAGTTCTCTGTTTTTTTTTTTTTTTTTTACCATGGTACATGCTATACTAGTTCAAAGTTATTACCATACACATTATTTTCCATTCTACTATACCTTAGATAGTTTGCTTGTATTTGTCCTTGATTAGATCCCTCTCACCATTTCCAAACTAAAAAAATATATATATAAAATCCCTTGGAGTACTAGGTGCATATGAAAAATGCTAAATATTCTTCTTACGAAGGGAGATGCAGGTCAATCTCACAAATGAGATACCTAACCCCCAGACAGCATGGTGAATATAAGAAAGAAAGAGAGAGAGAGAGAGAGAGAGAGAGAGAGAGAGAGAGAGAAAGAAGGAAGGAAGGAAGGAAGGAAGGAAGGAAGGAAGGAAGGAAGGAAGGAAGGAAGGAAAGGGAGGGAGGGAGGGAGGGAGGAAGGAAGGGAGTAAGGAAGGAAGGAAGGAAGGAGAGGGAGGGAGGGAGGGAGGGAGGAAGAAAGGAAGAGAAAGAAAGAGAAAAAAAGAGAGAAGAAAGAAGAAAGAACAAAAGAATGAAAGAAAGGAAGAAAGAGAGAGTAAATGCTGATTGGGCTGTGGTAAAAGGGGAGCTCTCCTTCATTGCTATTTTGAAGATAAATTGGTTTTTAAACTGTGGAGATATAGAAGCTCCTCAGAGACCTACAAATAAAACTATCATTAGATCCAGCCATTCCTCTCCTGTGCATCTACCCAAAGGATAGAATAGGTTAAGTCAGAAAAGTCCTTGCACATCCATGTTTATTGCAGCATTATTTACTTTTGATAAGAAATGGAACCACCCAAATGACAAGACAAGTGAATGGATTGAAAAAGCATGGCATATATATTCTATGAAATATCACTCATCCATAAAATACAAGGACATGGCATTTGATGGAAAGTGGACAAAAATGTGAGATTTACATCCAACATAAGCAAACCAGGCCATAAATGAGAGACATTTTATGTCTCCACTTCTGCATTTACCAACTGTCCATACTCTATGGTGGAAACTGAAAGATTAGAGGGCATAGAACCATTGAAAATGGTTGTGAATAGTAAAGATAATGTGCAAAGAGGGTGAGAGAAGGGCCTGAGTGTCAGGAACAAAATTAATGAAGAAGGCAAGAGGTAAGACATTTATGGGACTCAGAAATGGATCATTATCTGTGGATGATAACATGTTCTGTACCCTCAGCAGGACTCGCGTGAAGCTGATTCATGTTAGATAAATTCAATCTCTATTCTAAGTGGTATATGGTGATTAAGTAAATATAATTTTAAAAACTAGGTTGGAAAATTCTAAATTTGAATCTCAGGTTCACAGTTAATAATTTACACTGGGAAACACAAAATGTAGTAAATGTATTTGTCAAAGCAACTTGTCCCGGAGCATTTAGTAGCACGTGGACCATATATAAAGAAACCTACATTTGTTGCTTATAATCTCTCCTGCCTCTCTATGAACTTTGTGTTGGATCAAAAATACATATCCAATTTAAGTTTTGGAGAAGGGTGAGAAACAGTGGTCTTCAGGTTCAGGGAAGAGACCTATTCAGTTGAACTCAACTTCTCAATGGCAATATTTCTCTTTTGTATCCTAGGTTGAGAGAATTCTTGACAAGAGGAAAAATGAAAAGGGGAAAACAGGATATTTGGTTCAGTGGAAGGACTATGGCAGTGAGGAGGACACGTGGGAGCCAGTGCTGCACGTCAAAAATTGTAATGATTTCACCCGAGCTTTCAATAGACATCATACTGAAAAGAAGAGAGTAAGCACACTGGCCAGGAGAAGCAGGGCCTCCCCAAAGGCCTCTCAGAAAAACATTTCCAGGCCTACAAACATCATATTTTCTCTTACCTCTCCTAAATCGACTGAGATTGGTAAGGGCCATGAGCCCAAAAATGATCCACCCTTTGCCAACAGTCAAAATGTCAAGAGAAACTCTACCTCATCTCTCACAGGCCCGAAGACTACGGACCTGGCCAAGTCTAGTAAAAAGACACCTGTGCCTACCAGCCCCATGAAGTATGGGATGGCAGAAAATGACATTCAGAAAGTGAACCTGCAAGAACTGGTGCCCACTGAACAATGTCTGGATGACAGGCTAGTGCCACTTGTAACTGCAGAAAAAAGATATGGAGCTTTACTGGGCCTTCGTGGGGAGAAAGTGAGGAAGGCAAATGGACTCAAAATAACTCCTCTAGAGTCTGTGGATCCTGGCCCTGTACCTGCAGCCATGGCCATAGACTTGACCACTAGCAGAAAATGTAAGTCTCCATTTCCGAGTGAATTAGATGCCAATGGAACAACCAGGATGCGGACACCTGTCATGGGAGTGACTGCTGGGAAGAGGAAAGTTCTTGATGACAGAAGACACCAGCTTTCTGCTAAGCATTTGTGTTTCAGCTTGAGACAAATAGAGAGTTCTTACAGATACAGAGATATTGTTGCCCAGAAGCAGGATGGCTTCACTCACATCTTGCTATCTACAAAATCATCGAAGAATAACTCACTAAATCCAGAGGTAATGAAAGAAGTCCAGAGTGCCTTGAACATGGCTGCTGCCAATGACAGCAAGATCGTGCTTCTCAGTGCAGTGGGAAGTATCTTCTGCTGTGGCCTTGACTTTGCTTATTTTTCACGTTGTTTAATGAACAACAGGAAAAGAGAAAGTGTTAAAATGGCAGAAGCTGTTAAAACCTTTGTGAATGCATTCATTCATTTTAAAAAGCCTATTATTGTAGCAGTAAATGGCCCAGCCATTGGCTTAGGAGCCTCCATACTCCCTCTCTGTGATGTGGTGTGGGCAAGTAATAAAGCTTGGTTTCAAACGCCCTATACTATCTTTGGACAGTGCCCTGATGGTTGTTCTTCTTTCATGTTTCCAAAAATTATGGGAAGGGCATCTGCAAGTGAAATGCTGCTCAGTGGGCGAAAACTGACTGCCCAGGAGGCATGTAGAAAAGGCCTGGTCTCCCAGACATTCTGGCCTGAAACCTTCAACCAGGAAGTCATGTTTAGAATCAAGGCAATGGCCTCAGCTGATTCTGTTGTGCTTGAGGAGTCCAAAGCCCTCATGCACTGTCACATGCAGCATGAGTTAGAACAGGCCAATGAGAGAGAGTGTGAAGTTCTTAAGAAAATCTGGGGCTCAGCCCAAGGCATGGACTCCATGCTCAAATACTTGGAGAAGAAGATGGATGACTTATGATCTAATGACTATTGAGTTCCATAGCATGGCACTGAGAAGGACATCAGAAGCTACAAATTGCCCTATGCCACCCTCACAACTTGAAGCAAGTTCACCCTTACCTTAATTAGAACATGGGACTGGAAAAACCCAAGCCATCTATTAACATGGTGGTTTCACTAAGCTACTGTAACTTATTTAAAAAATAAATCACTGCTAAGCACCTCTGCCTAGACATTATTATTCTTTACTTGTATACACACAGGCATTTAACTGTATAAGAGTGAGCCCTTAACTGCTGTTCAAAGTGCCAACTTTTATTTTCTTTGGCAAGTAGTACATTGAAATTATAGAATTAATGTTTCATCAGTTTGTGTGTCAGAAGTACCTAGAATAATGCTTGTTTTTCTCATTTGTTCTTGTAGACCATAGAAGTCCCAGGGGTACTTTGTTTGTACTCATTTCTCCAGCCCCAGATAGTGATATAGATCTGGGATGTTACCTTTGTTACCTTTGTCTTACTTCAATGAGAAGTGAGCCTTATCCTTACGCATAATGATTGTTCATGTGCAATCCACCTATCAGCATGCCTTGAAGACAAACATATGCTTAGCATTCACAGAAGCTAACAATTGATTTCCCTTCAGCTTACAAATTTTCTAGCTCTTACTAAATTGATATAAAAATAAGCTCTTTTTTAAAAAAAAATTGTGTCATGCAGAAATCCCTGAATAGTTTAAGTTATAAAGTTGTAAACTAGCTTTTGGGAGTTTTAAAATGTATTCTCAAAGTTTGGGAAAAAATTAATAGCTATATAAATACTTCTTATTGCCAAGAGACAAAAACTACTAAATCCAATTCCTCTTTAAAACCTAAGAGGACAACCTTCTATTAGATGCTAATGTTTTTTGCTTTCTACTTTTATGTCTGTATATCCCATTGAGTGTGGGATGCCTTCCAAAAATGCCCTGTGTTATGACAGGGTGTATTCCTTTGTAGAGGAGGAATTGACTCCTGACCACAGATATCTGTGATCAACTAGACCTGTAGCATTTCAATCATATTGGATATATGAGGAATGAAATAATATAAAAGCCTTATATTTATATAGTTGTAAATGTTATAGATTAACACTCTTTACCCCCATAGAAAGCTGTACAGTCTGTAAATCTAACTTTTCCTGGAATGAATGGCACAGTATATTGTGTATCTGTGAGACATACTGTTCATTCAGTTATTTGAAATGTTTGTGTGTGTTTATATATATAAATATAGATACTGTATGTTCAGTTGTTTGAAATGTTTGTGTGTGTGTATGTATATATGTATATATGTATATATACATACACACACACACATATATACAGACACATACTATGTATATATGTATTTTCTGTGTGTGTATCTATATAATCTTTACAATTTGTATAATTTTATACAATAGATATTCAGATATAAAACTTAAATAAGATTGTATTTTTAAACACAAACACACAAGACATATAACAAATTTAAATTAAGGAAGAACAGAATTAAATGAGGAAGCATTAAGTTAATATAAAGTTAAACTAAAATCCTAGTAATTCATAATACTCATAAAGAAAATAAAGCAAATTGCTTTTAAAAAGCAAACACTATTCCAATATTGCCAAATTAAACTGTTAAGAATTAAATTGTTCACTACAGCATAACAAGCATGCTTGTTTTATTTATAATGCAACAAATCAGCTAAACATATAGGCTGATTAATTTCTCAGAACGGTGCCTTTGGGTGGGATTCTAAGACACAAAATTTCTTCTTTTAAAAATTTTTTACTTTATTTTAATTTCCATGGAAGCATACTTATTTATCATTACAGTGCATAATATAATGAATTAAATGTACTTTATTTATTCCCCTGTCCCCCTACCCCTCTCTTTCTCATCCCTGCATTACCCTATGTTACTTCCCTGAGTATCTATCATTGCGCTCCCCACTTCTATATCTTGCACACATTTAGTTTCCTGTATAAAGCACAGAAAATTGGCATAGATTGAGGGGACTCATACAAAGTCTGTCTTTCATAGCCTGCCTTGCTTCATTTAGCATGAAATCTTTCACATTGGGTCACTTTGTATCAAATGTCAGGGTCTCATTTTTTTCTTATGGCTGAGTAGTTTTCTATAGCATACAAATGCCAAAATTTTTCCAAACCAATTATCTAGTTTTGCACATTTGGGTTGATTGGATGTCCTAGCAATTGTAAATAATGGTGCAATCAACATGGATGTGTAAGTGTCTTTCTGAATGAGCATTATTATTCTGTTTGTTGGGCAAATATCTAAGAAAGGAATATTGTGTTGTATGATGGTTGTAGTTGTAGGTTTCTAAGATATCTTCATTTCATTCTCCTAGGTATTTGTACTAATTTGCATTCCTACCAACAGTGTAGGAGAATTTCCTTTTCCCCACAGCCTCATCAGCACTCATTTTTTATGTTTTTAAATTTACCCATTCTAAGGGACTGGCAGTTAATGGCACAAGACGAGTCCCACATGTGGTGGCTTAGTCTTCCACTTTCCATCTCTGTCATATGCTCACCCACACTCTGTCTCTGATAAAGTTAAAATAAATAAATAAATTTAAATAAAACTAATTCTTTAAAAAAATAGCAATTCTGATGGAAGTTAAGTGGTATCTCATTGTGGTCTGATTAGCATTTCCCTTGTGATAAGAGGTATTTAGCACATTTTCATATGCTTGGGGCTTTTTGTGTGTCTTTTTCAGGGAATATTCAGTTCATTTTCCCATTTTTTTTATTTGGACTATTTTTTGTGTGTACACAAGCTGCTTAAATTCTCTGATATTCTGGATATTACTCCTTTTACTGAGATGTAGTTCACAAAATAACCTCCCACTCTGAGGCTTGTCAACTCACTCAACTTTTTGTTTCTTTTGCTGTGCACAAGCTTCTCAGGCTAAGATAGACCCATTTTTATATTTTTGGGACTTTGACCTGTTCTTCGCAGGTCTTCTTTATGAAGTCTTCTCCTACTCCAAGATCTCCCAGAGCTTCTCCTGTGTTTTCCACCAGTATTTTTCTAGTCTGGCTTTTATGTTCAGATCTTCAATTGACTTTGAGTTAATTATTGTTAGTGATGAGAGATAAGAATCTAACTTCATTCTTCTGCATATCCAGTTCTGCCAGCACCATTTGTTGAAAAGACATTTTTCTCCCACTGGATTGTCTTTTGCCTTTTGTCAAGAATCAATTGGATGTATGTTTGGCATTCATTTGAAAGTTCTCAATTCTGTTTAATTGGTCTACCTGTCTGTTTCTGTGCAGATACCATGGTGTTTAATTTTCACAGCTTTGTAATAGATTGTGAAGTCATCAAGTGAGTTACCGCCTCCTCTCTTCCCCTTGCCCCTTATTGCTTTGGTGATACGAGGCTTTTTATATTTTCAGACAGATTTTGAGATGCTATTTTTTCTATTTCTGTGAGAAATATCTTTAGTAGTTTGATGAAATTGCATTGAATTTGTAGATTACTCTCAGTAGGATTGACATCTTGGTTAAATTATCTTCTAATTTAGGAACATGGGAATTATTCCACTGTTGTGTATCATATTTAATTTCTTTTCCTTGTATTTCATAGTGAATCTTGCAGAGAATTTTCAATGTCTTTGGTAAGGTATAGTCCTCTAAATCTTTTGGGTATTGTGGCTTCTGTAATTGGCATTTCTTTCTTCAATTCTTTCCCAGTTTGTCCACTGTTACTGTATAAAATGCTATAGATTTTTGTATGTTGACTTTGTTTTCTGCCACTTGACTCTATTCATTTACTACTTCCAATAGTTTATTGTTTTGTTTTTGGTTTTGGTTTTGTGGACTCTTTTGGGTTTTTCTATATATAGCATCATATCATTTGCAAATAGAGAGATTGTTTGACTTCTTTATTTCCTACTGGGATGCCTTTTATTTAATTCTCTTTTCTAATTGAATTGGCTCAAATGCCCAGTACTGGGGTAAAAAGTAGAGAAAGTGAGCAGCGATGCCTGTTTTAATTTTCAGTGGGAAAGCTTTTATTTTTTTCCCTTTCAGTATGATATTAGCTATTGGCTTTTCATCATTGTTTTTTATTGTGTTCTAGAATGTCCCCTAATGCAGATTGTGCTGAGGGTCTTAATCTTAAAGGGAGGCTGTATTTTATTGAATCTTGTTCTGTATCAATTTATGTGATCCAATGGCTATTGTGATATATTACATTTACCATTGTGATGTATAACATTTATCATTTTGTGTATGTCAAATTATCTTTGAGTCCCTTCAATAAATTTTACTTGGTCATGTTGTATAATCTTTTTAATATGTTGTTGAGTATGATTTCATAGTACCTTGTTGATAATTTTTGATTCTGTATTCATCATGCCTATGAGCCTGAAGCTTTTTTTTTTTTTTTTTTTTTGATATCTTATCTTTAGGATAAGATGTTTAGGAATTAAGTTAATGGAGGCTTCATAGAATAAATTTGGGGGCATTCTTTTCTTTGAGTTTTTAGAAATAGTTTAAAGACTCCTGCGATCTAGCCATTTTGGGAGAAAGGAAGATGTCCCACTGATTACTGGGCCTCCAGCATACAAAACCCGTGTGGTAGGAAGACCCCCTTCAAGTCTCCGATCTCTGTATCAGTCTTTGTCTCTCTCTATCTCTGTCTCTGTCCTCTCTCTCTCTCTCTCTTTTTAATTTTTGCTTTTTAGAATTTTTTAAGGTGAGGCATTTCACAGGGCCCTTTGGACCCTCCTTGCTAGCCCTTTATCTTGTTAATAATCCCCTCTCCTCCTCCCAGGACAGTCCTTCTTCAAGAGGCAGACAGCTCCAGGGCTCCTGCAATCTAGCCATTTTGGGAGAAAGGAAGATGTCCCACTGATCACTGGGCCTCCAGCATACAAAACCCGCATGGTAGGAAGACCCCCTTCAAGTCTCCGGTCTCTGTATCAGTCTTTGTCTCTATCTCTGTTTCTGTCCTCCTCTCTCTCTCTCTCTCTCTCTCTCTCTCTCTCTCTCTGTCTTTTATTTAATTTTTGCTTTTTAGAATTTTTTAAGGTGAGGCATTTCACAGGGCCCTTTGTTCCCTCCTAGCTAGCCCTTTATCTTGTTAATAATCCCCTCTTCTCCTCCCAGAACAGCCCTTCTTCAAGAGGCAGAAAGCTCCAGGGCTCTTGCAATCTAGCCATTTCTAATTTTTGAGTTTTATTGAAATTTTTGAATATTAATTTTTCTTTTTTAGATTTATTTAAAAGTTTTTCTCTTCTTTTTCTGTTTCTAGTCTGTTTTTTTGCTGTTGTTGGTATTGTTTCCTTCTCTCTGCTTCCTTTTCTGCTCATTCCTCAACCCTCAGTTTGAACTTCCAAGTTGGGGAAGAAACTGACCATCCACCAGATGACTAGAAATCGCTGCAGGACCACAAGAGATATGGGGAAGCAGGAAAATACCTCTCCATGAGGGAAACGGATAGCTCCTCTTCATCCACACACAGTTCAATGGAAATCATGGAAATGTCTGATAAAGAATTCAGAACATTCATAATGGCAAAGCTAACAGAGATGGAAGAGAAGAGAGACAAGGAACTGCTGAAGAGGAAGGAGAAAGGAGTTGAAGAGTTCCAGGAGGTGAGGAAATTCACGCAAGATCTAAAAGAGGAATTTCACACTTTACAAAAGAATCAGATGGAACTGTTAGAGATGAAGGCTATAATATAAGAAGTCAAAATCCCCCTTGAAAGTATTAAAAACAGACTAGATCATACAGAAAACAGAATCTCTATAATGTAGAAAATGGCTGGCGTAGAAAAATCCACCACAAAGACTGAGAAAATGGCCCCAAAATTTGAGAATAATATGCGAGAAGTACTAGATACAATTAAACGTCCAAACATCTGGATAATAGGCATCCCAGAGGGTGAAGAGACTCATAAGGGCATTGATAATCTATTCCATGAAATCCTGCAAGAAAACTTTCCAAACCTGGAGAGGCACTCAATGATTCAGTCCCAAGAAATACAGAGGACCCCAAATAGAATCAACCCAAGAAGATCTTCTCCAAGACACATTATAGCCAGATTGACCAAAACCACAGACAAAGATAAGATACTAAGACAGGCAAGAGAAAAAAAGGCAAATTACCTACAAAGGGTATCCCATCAGACTAACGGCAGACCTCTTATTGGAAACAATGTGAGCAAGGAGAGAATGGGAAAATATATTTAAAGTATTAAGGGAAAAGCTATTTCACCCGAGAATTCTGTACCCAGCAAGGTTATCATTCATTTGGGAAGAAAAGACATTAACTTTCCCAGATAAACAAAACCTGAAAGAATTTACCAGCACCAGACCAGATCTCCAAGAAGTTCTTAAGGGAGTGCTATGTCAGTAAAATTAAATGCAGACACACAGAAATAAAAGTTCAAAAACTAAGAAAGTGGGCAACTTAATTGCAGGGACAATGTTTGGAGATGAATTTTATATCCCAGAATTCAATCTGGAAGATCGAACCTTAACAGAAGAAAGATTAAGTACATGAGACTGAACCGATGAAACAACATTCTGTGACTTGACTGAATTATTGCTGCTTCTCTTCTAAGCTTTGTTTTCCGGTTTTAAAGGATTTTTGTCCTGTCTTGAGCTGTTGATAGGTGCATGTACCTACTATTTGAACAGAATACTAGCCTGTTTCTAGGCTTTAAATTTCAAGGAAATATCATTACCAGTTCAAAACTACTCTTCTTGAAATTACCTGCTGAAAGTAGTTAGATTACTTATGATATTGTGTGATCAACAAAATGTTGGGGAAAAAGGAATGGAAGACAACTGTATATAGCAGAGATAGTGTAATAAGACAGTGGGAAAGGGCAGAGGGTCAAACATGGGGTAAAATGTAATATATATATACATATATATATATGTATACATATGTATGAAAGTAGAAATGGAATATTATTGATGATAACATGCATGATAACATGCAGTTTATTCTAGATGGGAAACCACATTTAGTACATTGTGATGATGCTCAGTGAATGAATGTTAAGTAATTAAAACAACGTTGCAGGAGAAAAAAAAAAAAAACGGTAAAACTGCAGTAAGCTATATAGCCCCAGCTGGGTACTACTTTATAATATGTTCATTCTACTCACTGGGGTTTATGCCTAAAGTCAGACTTGGGTTCATGTATAGGTATATATCAGCTGTGCTAGCTATTGGATATATTTGGACTAATTAAGTTCATTAGCAAATCAATTAAATGGGGGGGGAGGCATAGAAAGCAACCATGGATACCAGAGACAATGTGGGAGGAGGGTGGGACATGGCAGAGGGTGAGGGATAAGGAATCAAGGATGGCAAAACAAAAAACAAAGTATACAAGACATAAGAATTGGAAAATTATTTGCTGAAAACATGTATGTTGATGTGCTTGATTGAGCCAATACACAGTATATTTTGGATGGAAAATTCATTTGTATGGTGTAATGATGTATAGTGAATTAATGCAAAAAATAAATAAATATAAAGAGAAAAAAGAAAGAAATAGTTTAAATAGCATTGGTGTTAGAGTTCTTTAAAGGTTTTGTAAAATCTAGAAGATTTTACATAAGCACTGGGGCTGTTCCTTGTTGGGAGACTATTTATTACTGATTCAATCTCTTTGCTGGTTATGGGTCCATTGAGACTTTCTAATTCTTCCTGGTCAACCTTGGTAAGTTAGAAAAGTGCAGGAATTCATCCATGTCGATTAGGCTTTATTGTTCTCATAAACTGGCTCATAGTATTCTCTGAAGACATTTTGGACATTTTGCATTTCTGTTATAGCCATTGTAATGACATCTGCTTCCTTATTGATTTGATAGATCTGATTCCCTACTCTGTTAACAATGTGTCAATTTTGTTTATCTTTGCAAAGAACTGGCTTTTGGTTTCACTTATTTTCTTTATAGTTCTTTTATTCTCTATGTCATTTATTTTTGGTCAAATGTGTATTTTTATTTCTTTTTCTCCTGGCCTTTTTTGGTTTGTTGTTGTTGTCTTTCCAGATTGCTGAGTTGTGTCTTCAGGTTGCTTATTTCTGACCTTTCTGTTATTTTTATTTGTTTGTTTCTTGTGGGCCCTAATTGCTATGGATGAGTTTATTAGGCCAGTTTTTGCTCTGTTTCATAGGGTGTAAACACTTGTTTTTCATTATCAGTGGTTTTATGATAAACCTTTTGAAATCAAAATGACTGTAAAGTCATTCAGGAGTAGGTTGTTTAGTTTCCAAATGCCTGTGTAATTTCAAGCACCCTTTCTGTAGTAGATTTTGTATTTGATTCCATCATGCCCAGAAAAGGTGCTCAAAATAGTTTCTATACCTTTGAATTTATTAAACATTGTTTAGTGTCCTATCATGAGGTCAATACTTGACAATATTCCATGTGAGGTTGACAAAAATGTATATTTTGTGGAAGTTGGATGAAATGCTCTGTGGAATCTGTTAAACCCATTTCATACATGGTATCATTTTGATCTTCTCTATCTCTGTTTAATTTTGTCTAGATAATCAGTACAGAGGAGTCTGTGGGATGTTGACAAAACGTACAATTATTGAATTGCAGTTTCTTTCTTTCTTGAGATCTCATAGTCTCTCTCTGATGTTTAGTTGCTCCAGAATTATGTACATACATATTGTACAAGTGTTATATCTTCTCAGTGAACCAGTCCTTTTAGTATTATATAATGTCCTTATTCATATCTTGTTACATTTTTCATCTAAAAGTCTATTTTATCTGATACTTCTACTGTCACTATTCCAGCATTTTGTGTTTCTATTTGCATGATGTATCTTTTTATAGTCCTTCACTTTCAGCCTACGTATGTCTTTATCATTGAGGTCTGATTCTGGTAGGCTGCATATAGATGACTTCTCTCTTTGTAACTATTCAGCACTCTGTGTCTTTTAAGAGAGAATTTAATCTGTTAACTTCATTATTGATATTTCCAGGTTTATCCCTGTCACTTTGATAGCTATCCTGATCCAACACCCCCCTTCAGTACTTCCTATCGAGCTGTCTGTTACTTGTGAATTCTTTCAGCTTGTATTCACTGGGAATATTTTTATCTGTTTTTCTTATTTGAAGGATAATTTTGTTTGATATAGAGTTCTTGGTTGAACTTATTGTTCTTTTAATATTTTGAATACATCATCCTATCTTTTCCTTGCCTGCATTGTTTCAGTTGAGAGATTTGCTGTTATCATCATGGGATAGCCTTTTAAAAGTAACTAGAGGTTTTTCCCTGCCATTTTTAGAATAATGTCCTTGTCTCCTATTTAACCCATCTTGGTACGGTATGTCAGGGGGAAATCTTTTTATGATGCTCTGTTAAGAGACATTTTTATTTTCTGCATCTGAGTTTCACCACGTAGCTTTATATTTGGGGAAAAAATCCATATAATATTTTGAAAAAGAGGATTTTTCATGACATTAGCAGATTCTTTAATCTCACAGATTACCCATTATACGGATATTTGGATGTTCGTGGTAGCTAGAATTTCCCGTATGTTTTTCTCATTTTTTAACTGCTTTGTGTTTCTTTTTGATTATTTAGTCTACACTGGAGACTTTTTCTTCCAGGTCAGAAGTTCTTTCATCTGCATGGTCCAATGTAATGTTAATACTATTGAGGTAGACTTTAATTTCTTGTGTAATATTCTTCATTTCCAGAAGTTCTGCCTGATTTTTGGTTAGAATAGGTACTTCTTTATGGAATTTCTCTTTCATGTCCTGGAATAACTTTCTCATATCCTGGAACTGATTGTTTTCTCTTGCACCTCACTGAGTTTTGTCACCATGACTATTCAGAATTCTTTGGCTGATATTTGTGTATATTTCTTGGGACAATTAACTGTTGATGAGGGGCTAGTATGCTTGCCTACGGAAGTATTATCACCTTTTTTTAATATTTCTTCAAGATATGAGCTGGCTTCTAGTCAGTACTTGCTTTATTTTCTATTAATTGGACTAGATTCTATGGTACTGGTAGAGGAGATTTCAACATTGGTTCCCAGCTGTGTACCTACTGGAGAGCTCTGTTTCCCTGGTCAAGAGTAGTTAGGAGTAACTACATGTGATTGGCTCCTCTAACAAAATTTCAGCTCTTGATCAGGTAGTTACAAGCTAAGGAGATACAGCTTAGAAAAGAGGATCACTAAATACTTATTGGTTGGTTTTACCAGAAATCCAATGTATCTCCCATGTACCATGAATGAACTTACTCTAGAAGGCATGCCCAGATGAGGCTTAAGTGTCCTGGTGGGTGGCAGGCAGTGCAAGCCCTGGCTGCTAGAATAAACTGCAATGGTGTACAGGACTTTCCAAGTTGATCCCAAGCCCTGAATAGCTCTGCCATAAGGCCTGCCCACACCAGGCTCTAGTTTCTCAATATGTGGTGGGTGGGTCAAACACAGTCACAGGAGAGATAGACAACAGTGTTCAGAAAGTCCTTAAATGGGCCCCATTCCCTGAGCTCAGGCTCACTAAAGAAGGCCTGCCCAGACCAGGGCTAATTTTCCTGGGAGGCAGTGAGCTGACACTAAATTTTACTGTATAGCTAACAAATTCCCAAAGTAAAGATATGCCATTGGAAATGTATGTAATAAATAAAAGTAATTGCTGAACCAGTCTTCTATGAGTCCCTGAGCCAGGAAGGAATGGAGTCATAGGACCCTCATGCCCAGGCTCAGGATATTTGCCATGAGTCAGTAGGGAATTGAGGTTGTGTGGCTACCACTTTCATCATCAGCCCTCCAAGGGTCCAAGATCCCAGAAGGGGAGGTCCATCAGGTCTTCATTAATAAAACCCTTGTCAGGATTTCCACAGCCTTCAGTGAGTAAAAAGTCAGGGCCATTCGCTTGGCCTTTCATCACTGTTCCTCCACAGGTACAAGATCCATGAAGGAGTGGATTCATCAGGTCCTCCAAACACACTTCTCTCAGGACCAGTATTGCTCTCAGAAATAGTAAGATAAAGGAACTGCTGGCCTGGTCCTTTCCTCAGTGGATAATTGCAATTCTCAAGCCAGTAAGAAGATGAGGAAACTAGATGAGAATTGATGGGGAGCTAAAGCATAGAACAGAGAAATGCACAAACACACAGCTGTGTAAACCTACTACAAATAAGGAGGAACAGGCAACTACTTCAAGAGATGACTGTATAATAAAGAAAAACCTCAAGAAATATGAGAAAAGTAGGGACAATATGGACATTGTAAATAAGGCCCTGGATTAACCCCTTGGTCAACCACAGGTCAAGTCCCGGACTCAGTAGCTTATAAGTCACACTGAATGCATATGTATACCTGATCAAAGTCTCAAGGAGAAGATGGAGGAAAAGGTACTCTGGTGTGGCGATCATCTCAGTGTGGTGATTTGTCACTTTCCCTTTCTGTGGCCCACTGGTGAACACACAAACTCTATGTTAAGTAAAAATCTTACCAACAACAATAAAAATATCAGTACAATGTAAAACAGATTCCTCTAAAAAAAATTCTACCTCCCTTCACCAACAATTGGTAAAGAACAGATTTCATAGAAATGAGGGAAAAATAGAATTCAGAATATTCATTACAATAAAATTCAACAAATTGACATAAAATTGAAACAAGAACCAAAGAGTATGAAATAAATAGCAGTTCTTGTGAAATAGATTTTAGTTCTTCTTACCACACAAATGAAATATAATAGCGAATGACATAATCAATACATAGGTGTATTAATCTCTGTATTTCATGTCATCTTATAAACCTATATGCAGAGTAGAATTTAGTTTAAAGAAGTGAAAAAAAATAAAGAAAATTCAATGAAATGTAACTGCATGAGATTTTAAAATCATTAATGCCAAGAGGGAGGAATTCCACAGAGAGGAAATCCTTTGGAAAGTAATCTAACAGATCATCTGGAGTTGAACAATAGAATGCAAGAAATCAATGTATTCCAGCAAAGTATCAGTATCAGTTTTCCCTGTGATGAAGAAAGAATCACTGGCATCTAAGTCAAGGCATATAACTCAATGCATATGACAGAAAAATAAGGAGATTTTTTGGTTTGTTTTAGATTTAATGAGACAAATATTTAGAAACCCTGAGGATGAGCAATTCACAATATAGGAATTCTTATTAAAATAAAGAGTTTGTTTATATATATATATATATATATATATACATATATATATATATATATATATATATATATAATAAATAAAGAGTGTGGTGTGTGTGTGTGTGTGTATACACACACATATATATATATTATATATATATATATATATATATATATATATATAATATATATATATAAAATATATTGTCTGAAAAGTTTCCAAATCTAGAGCATGAAAGCAAAATGTTCACCATATACAATCATCATAAGATCTTCTCCATTGCACATCATAGGCTGAACGGTAAACATCAAAGAAAAGATTTCAAATATGGTGAGTGAAACCCACCTGGGTTCAGCTCCTGCACCTGATCTAGCCAGCTTCCTCTGGATCAGGCTGCTCTGTTGTTACCTCCAACCCAGGGTGACCTGGAACAGAGCATTTCTCAGTTCCCATGAAAACATGACTTTTCAAGGGCTGTGACCTGGAATTGGCACTCAGCCTCGGCAACCAGCATGCCCTGACAGCCACAGTCCTGGCAGCAAAGAGCAGGCAATTTGCAATGCTGTATGAGCACATTTGAACAAACAAATTTAGCAACTAAACTGGCCCTTCAGGATATACTAAAGGGAACACAATATCAGAAATGCTCATGATGAACAGATTAAATAGACACACATGCACACACATACATGCAGGCACACACACACACACACTATCTACAAAAGAATAAGTTCACCAATATCAATAATGGCCTTGAATGTTAATAGATTAAATTACCTCATGTTAAGCTATAACCTTGAAGAAAGCAGCTTAAAAAATAAGTAATCTTTCTATCTGCTGCATATAAGGCACACAGTCAGTGATAGAGATATACATAAACAAAGTGAAGGGCTGGAAAAATAAATTTCATGCAAATAGAAACAAACAAATAAACATACAGAAAACAAATAAAGAAAATTAAAGTCATCATACTAATATCAGAGGAAACAGACTTCACAACAAAACTAGCTATAATATTTTCTGTAGATTTATATTTTAATTAAGCACTTTGAATATGTCTTTTAATTATTTTCTTATCTGCATTGTTTCAAGTAAGAGGTCTGATATTATCTGACAAGTAAAACTTTGTGTGTCACTTGAGAGACAAAGTAGAAGACTCTAGAGTACTGAAAAAGTTAATCTACCTTAAAGATTATAATACTTATAAACATAAATGTACTGAGGAGTTCCCAAATTTATGGAAGAAAAATATATATTTAAAAAGAGAGAGAGATCACACAAAAAAAACTTGAGGAAATGAACATACCACTTTCAACTCTCAATAGGTCATCTAGGCAAAGAATTCTTCAGGATCTGAACATCTTACTTCCAGATCTCAGCAGGTCAAAAAAATAAAGGGATGTAGGATCTAAATAATACAGTAAGTGAAATTACTTGACACACATCTACAGAATATTTTATCCTACAATCATAAAATACACAATTTTCTCTTCCCACATGGAAAAAATTTAAAAAATTAGCCACAGGACAGAGCAAAAATAAGTCTTTACAAATATAAATATATGGAAATCATATCCAGCTTCTTTTCTGATAGCAATAGAATTAACCTAGAAATCAATTTCAGAAAGAACTTTAAAAGAAACACAAACACATAGAACTAAACAATCTACTAATGAATTATTTTACAACCACTGAAGAAATCAAGACAAATTAAAAAGTATTCATTGAAGTCAATGATATAGGACACAAGAGTTATCATAACTGAAGGCTCATAAGAAAAGCAGAGGAAAAAAGAATAGTTCAAAGCAATTAGTGGCTGGTACGAAAAAAAATAGAGATGTGGCAAAAAGATAACCTAAAATTATATATCTAAAACTGGGAGAAGGGGCCCACAAAAATACCAGGGGAAATTAATATTAGAGCAGAAGAAAATTACATAAAGAATATAATAAAGATAATGCATAACCAATAACATTTAATTGACATAGAAATGAGAAGTGATGTGCTGAAAATAATGTATCTTTGTCATGACTTACATGACTATATTTATGCTTAGAAAAACCATGCTAAACATTTGTAGAGATTCATAGTGATTCAATGTATATCATACATTCATATATGTAAACATTTCTTTATTAATTGTTAATCAGGAGATGGTGTAGTGGTTATATTGCTACACTCTGATGTGGTCAACAGTGGTTTGATTCTCAGACCCAGAGACTTGAAAATAATGCTGGGTCTGCATGTGTGCATGCAAAACATCTCAGGAAGAGAATGGAGGAGAAGGGATTGTGGCATACCCCCCTCCTGGGGGAATCATTTCTCACCTTTCTTAACACTTTCTTTTGTTGTTCTCTCTGTTCCTGGCTCTCTCTCATGCACATGCCCTATGGCAAAAAACCTTTAAAACGCCAAAAGATTTGAGCACAATTAAATAAAAGAGAGAATAAAAACTATATTATACACCACTAGGTAGATTTAACAAGAACAAAGAAAGAAACCAGGAAAATCAAATTAGCAATAAAACTACATTTCAACAGACATGGTAGAAACACAAAAGATCATGAGAGTTAAAACGAACAATTCTATATCTATTAACAAGAGACCCTAGATAAGAAGAACAAATTTCTGAAGGGACCAGCAGTTAGCGTAATAACTAGGTCGTTTTACTCGCATGTAGTTGACTGTGGTTCGAGTTCCAGACCAGGCAGCTTAAACTCATGCCGGGAACGTGTGAGTCTGTGTCTAGGATCCTGCGAGGAGAATGGAGGAGGAGGGATTGTGGCATGGCCATTCCCCCTGGGGGGTGATTTCTCCCTTTCGTTCTCTCTGTCTCTCTTTCTGGCAAGCGCACAGGCCCTATAGCAAAAACTTCTAAAAAAAAAAAAAAGAAAAAGAACAAAGTTCTGGACAGGTATAAATGACCAAGATTGATTAATAAAAAATAGGTTGCCTGAGTAAACCTACAACAAAGATGAGTTTAAATCAGTAATAAATAGTCTCCTAAGTAAGAAAGCCCAATGTCCCAACAGTTTCATCCAGATTCTACAAAACTTTTAAAGTGGCACATATCCTTATTATTTTTTATTTTTTTTACACTTCCAAAAGGAGACAGACAGAGGGAGATGGAAAGACAGAAAGTGAGAAATACCCCTCATGGCGGGATGGCCCTGCCACAATCCTCTCTCTTCCATTCTCCTCTTGGTATCTTGAGCACACACACACGTGCCTGCTGTGAGTTTTAAGCCATTGGGTCTGGGACTCGAACCAAATTCAACTACATAAGAGTCCAACAACATAGCCATTACACTAACTGCTGATCCAACCCTCCTAAATTTATTCTACAGGTTCGGTAACATTCTGATCCCCAAAACAGATGAGATAATAAATAAAAATGATAGCTACAGACCCATAGCCTTGATAAATACAGATTCAAAAATTCTCAGCAACATACTAGCAAATTGTATTCAATGACACATTAAAAAGATTATACTTGGGACCAGCAGTTAGCATAAAGGCTATGTCTCTAAACTTCCATGTAGTTGACTGCTGTTCAATTCCTGGACCCGGTGGCTTAAACTCACACCAGGGGCATGTGCATGTGTGCTCAAGATCCCAAGGAGAACAGAGGAGAAGGGATTGTGGCATGACCATCACTCCTGGGGGTGATTTCTCGCTTTTTGTCTCTCTGCCTCTCTCTGTCTTTCTGGTGAGTGTACACACCCTATAGCAAAAACCTCTCCAAAAAAAAAAAAAAAGATTATACTTTATGGTCAGGAAGGCTACATTTTCAAGGTGTAAATGGGAGATGTACATACAATAAAATATATCAAAAAAAAAAAAACAGAAAGCAAGATAAAAATCACATGAGCATATGAATCCAAAGGGAAAAAGCCTCAGATAAATTACAACATTCCTACATAATCAAGACTCAGCAAAGTTGGTAAGAAAGAACATCCTCGACACAATAAAAGTCAGATGTATAAAAGCCCATAACTAAAATTATACTGAATGGGGAAATGCTAAATCCTTTTCCAGTATCATTGGAACAGAACAAGGCTGCCCACTGTCTCACCTTTAACTGATCATAATATTGAAGAGCTAAATGGTCCAGTTCCCTATGGCCTGTGGAAGCTGTGCAGATCCTGGCAAGAGTATTCCAAAGTAACACTATTTTCTGTGACTCTGTGCCTCATGTAGGCCCCATGTAATATGATAAGGGACTGCTCAGCATCCCCATTCCTTTACTGTCTTTAAAAGCTTTGGGGCCAGCAGTTAGCATAATGGTTATGTCACTGGACTCCCACGTAGTTGACCGCAGTTCACATCCCAGATCTGGGGGCTTAACACTCACACTGGGTGCATGTGCGTGTGTGCCCAAGATCCCAAGAGAAGTACGGAGGAGAAGGGATTGAAGAGTGGCCATTCCTCCGGGGGGTGATTTCCCACTTTCTGTCTCTCTCTGTCTGGCAAGCGCACATGCCCTATAGCAAAAAAAAAAAAAAAAAAGGTCATTAAGACTAATTTATACGAAAAAAGAATAGAAACACATACTTCCTCATCATCTCCCAAGAACGCTATTAATAAAGTATGTATGGAGAAAAAAAAAGAAATGGTCCTGGAAGAAGTATATGAAAGAAGTCCCTGATTTTCCTTTGCTCTGTGTCTTGCAGAAGTAATAATGGAGGGGCAGACCTCCAGTGAAAGGGTGAGGAAAGCAACCCTGATCCCTTACTCCACCTCTACTTCATATTGTTTTTTATTCCTAATAGACACTAATACCTCTTGGAAGTGTTTGTGCATGAGTGTGGTGCTGTGTTTGTGTGTTCATGTTATGTGTCTCTGACTCTAATTGAAATAAAATAATATTTTCCATTAGAAGGATGAAACAAAGTAATGCATTTCATTTCTTTTTTTTTCTCCATACATACTTTATTAATAGCGTTCTTGGGAGATGATGAGGAAGTATGTGTTTCTATTCTTTTTTCGTATAAATTATCTCTTGGTCTTAATGACCAATGATACACCCTTTTAGATATATCCAACTAGGTCACTCCCTCGCTTCTCATAATAAATATCTTTGACCTCGTGAGCACATTTTATTATGCTCAAGAGATCGCCACAATTTTTCCCCTAAAACTTCTAAATTCTTCAACCTCAACTTTTTTTTTTTTTGAGAGGTTTTTGTGATAGGGTGCGTGTGCTTACCAGACAGACAGAGAGAGACAGAGAGACAGAAAGTGAGAAATCATCCCCCAGGGGCGATGGCCATGCTGTAATCCCTTTTCCTCCATTCTCCACTGGACATCTTGGGCATGCACGCATACGCGCCTGGCGTGAATTTAAGCCTCCGGTTCTGGGATTCATACTGCAGTTGACTACGTGGGAGTCCAGCGACATAGCCATTACGCTAACTGCTGGTCCCAGCCCCAACATTTTTTATTAAGATATAAGAATGGGTAAGAGTGTTTACTAATGTCAGTTTTAGAGTTTTAAGGCATATTTTAATCTTTTTAAAAAATAATTAATTAATCAATATAAATTTATTCACTGAGCATCCATATTTTCATTGATTTCCACCTATAATGTGTGTTGGAGAAAATCTTCTTGGGTTGATTCTATTTGAGGTCCTATGTATTACTTAGGACTGAATTTTTGAATACCTCTTTAGGTTTGGAAAGTTTTCTTCTAGAATTTCATGGAATAGTATAAATGTGTCTCTTTCCCTTCTGGGAAACCAATTATCCAGATGTATGGACATTTGATGGTGTCTAGTATTTCTCATATAGTATACTCATGTTTGGGGGCAATTTTCTCAGCCTTCATGGTGGATTATTCTAGGCCAGTGATTGTATCTTCTACAACTGAAATTAAATTTTCTGTATATTCTAGTCTGCTTTTAATTCTTTCAAGGGAGCCATTGATTTCCTGTATTATAACTGTCTTCTCTAAAAGGTCCATTTCATTCTGTTTTATAGTATGTATTTCCTCTTTTAGATCTTGAAAGAATTTCCTTACCTCCTGGAATTCATCAGCTCCTTTCTCCAGACTCTATGGAAGTTTATTATCCACAGACAAAGGCAATATACTAAGATCGGTAAGAAAGAAATGTCAAGTTACCTACAAATGATATCCCATGAGGCTGTCAGTGGGCTTCTCATTGGAAACAATGTGAGCAAGGAAAGAATAGGATCTTATAATCAAAGGGTAAAAGGAAAAGCTATTTTAACTGAGAATTCTGTACCAGGCAAGATTATCCTTTCTATGGGAAGAAAAGGCAATAGCAAACAAAATCTGAAAGAATTTATCAATGGCAGAACAGATCTTCAATAAAGTGAGAAATTACCCCCATATGGGGTATGGCCACCCCACAATCCCTTCTCCTTCATTCTCTCAGAATCTTGGGCACGTATGCACACATGCTCAGTGTGAGTTTAAGCCACCGGGTCCAGAACTTGAACAGCGGTCGACTACATGGGAGTTCAGCGATATAGCCATTACGCTAACTATTGGTCCCAGATGTTCAATAACTTCTGAAAGGAGGTCTATACCAGGAAAATTAGACACAGACACAAAAAAATGTTTCTAAAATTAAGAAAATAGCCAACTTCATTGTAGGGATAAGTCTGGAGTTAAATATTATATCCTATAATTTAATCAGGAAACTCAAACCACAATAGAAGTAAGGTGCATTTTTAATAAAGAAAAGCCTCTTTTTGTTTCTTTCTTTGCCAAACTTTTGTGCCATTTTTGGCCCTCAGTACAAGTGCAGTTGTGATGTGGTTGATACACTTTTCTATTTTTTATCTACAACACTATGGAATTACTGATGATCATCATTTGAAAAAAAGAATACATCACACAGACTGTCATTTTTGAAGTTACAAGACAGATGTGTGAAACACCATCTGAATCTTGTGTCATTTATACACATCTTTAAACATATCACTACACATTGTATTGATATTTGTACTAATTTACACATATGTCTGAAGAAAGTTCTCAGACTCATTGATTTCTGCATTTTGAGACCAGGCCTAGAGTCTTCTGTATCTTTTTTCAGCTACTTATTGATTTTGAGTTATAAGGTAAAAGCCTTATATGTGGACATACAGTCATCATACATGCTGGATTCATCTCCACCAAATCATGCATTATAAACACACTTGTTCTTTCTCTCAGACAGAATATTCTGAGTTTGAATGCACAAATTAGGGTAATCAGAAAGCAGGAAATATATACCAAGAGCTCTTGACAGTCATTCAACATGGAGAAATTTTTTTCCTGCTTTGTCCTTTCCACATCCAACTGTATGCTCTTGACTCAAGATATTAAAAGTTTAAGTCAGTCCTCATACTGAGCATAGTTGACACACTTGCTTAATCTATGAAGCACATCACTGAGGGTATTCAAGTAGCATAGGAATATGTGACTATAATGTAATACAGCGTGGCATTAGAGTTTCACCTCAACAAAGATAAGCACTCGCATCATCTCTTCAGCATATTGAGCACATTACAGATTAATAAAAACCCTGGAAAGGCAAAAAGGCTGAATAGATGGGATTGGAGCTCACAGAATATCAGAGAATGACTCAAGCCTTTGTGGCATTGTCTATTCACTCTCCATAAAGTTGTTCAAATGCAAAACTAAGAGAAAAATTGAGAATTTTTTTCCCCTCAACTGAAAGGCTTTAATCCAAAGGAGAGGAGGAGAAACAAGAACTCTGGACAATCATTTCTTTGATAAAGAATCTTAAGAGCCTTTATTTTTCTATTTAATTAAATGTACTTTGACAGAATAAAGCCTTCTTGAGTTAGACCATCCATTTTATTGTGCATGCATTGAAAGTGCACAAGTATGATTGCCTAGAGATATGTGTATGAGAAGTTGTAAAATAATAGATTCTTGTGGTTCTTTTGGAATGGTAATCTCTGACCTGTTTCTTCCAGTCAATTACCATGATTTCAGATGCCAGCATGGTTTAGGACTGTAGATAAAGCTGATAAATCATGTGGAAACCAAATGAAGGATTGCTGTAGAATATTGAAATAATTCTGCTAGAAATGTGACTTGAAATATCATAGAGAACAAATTGCTTAGATTTGAGCTTTTCTTTTTTTGAAAGCATTTTATCATGAAGTGTATGATAGTCTTTTTTATATCCATTTGTTTTATAGACTTAATAATTACACATTATTTTGCTTATAAGTTGAATTTACAGACATGAATGCACTTGATACCAGTCCTTTCTCATCAACAGATAATCGATTTCTGTGTCCCATAAATATTCTTACCTCTATTTTTCTTCTTAATTTCCTTTTTCACACTCTCACCCTTATTCAACTGCTTCTCACATTGTCTTTAGCGTCTGTAACTGTTTTTATTGCTTCTATGATCTCTAATGTTTTCATTTCTACTATAGAATGCAGATATAAGTATATGTTAAATAGAGACAAAAAGTTTCTCTTTCATAGCCTGCCTTGCAACCCACAGCAATAAATAAATCTTCCATGTTCCTCCACTTTTTATTAGTTGCTAGGGTCTTATGGTTTCACGGTAGAGTAGAAGTGTTCCATTGACTATATGCTCATTATGTTTTTAGTCCAACTTTCTATTTGTGGATATTTGGGTTGATAGTATGTCCTAGCAAATGTGTTTGATCTTTTTGTGTGTGGTTTTTATGAGTACATGTCTACATGGGTCTATAATTTTTGAGATATAGGGTTTAGGTTCTAAACTTGTAGTCTCAATGAAGTCTAAATCTCTACTGATGTCTCTGTCTTTTACATGCTGTACTGATTTTTTAATGGGGTGTGTTGTTTTGTGGTTGAGTCTTTTGTGTTAGTGTGTGGAGGTACCAGATAAGACTGATAAATTTTAGATGAAGAGTGTCACATATGCAGGTGTATAATGCTTCTTTCTATATTCTGGTGATATCTTTCTAGAACAAATCACTTGTACCAACTAGAAAGACCTTAGGAAAATCTCAATTTATCTTATAGAAAATATGTATTGAGAGGTTGTAGAAGATACTTGTCAGTGACTTTTTTGCTTACTTTTAGTCAGAATATTCTACTTAATGGTAATAAGTATATTAATAAATTAGAATAGATAAGAAAATTGTGAGAAGCTTTTTCAAGGAAACTTCTGAAACAAAAAGTTGCGTATATACAGATACCTAATTTCAAAAGAGCTACTCAGAGTTATGTCACAGACATATTCTTTACTATTCTCTCTTCTTCTTATTTATTTCTTTTCTTATAATTCTCATTTTCTTTTCTATTCTCTTATTTTTTTTCTCTTCAAGTGCTTGAAGAGAAATTGTGATTTGAGATACTTGTGATAACTTAAGGTTTTCTTAATAAAAACAGTCCAATTTCTAGGTTATAACTTCTATTATTATGACTTGTTCACATATTTATTTCTTAATGTAAGAACTTAAAACTTGGAAGATGGTGAGGCTATAGAATACTGTTTTATTTCTCTTTATGATGCAATGTGTCTCATTGTATTAAGTGACAGCAAATCAGGTGAATGATTCAAATCGGTGAAGATGAATTTAATCATACTTGTCCTGCCTTTCTAATACAGGTGTAGGTCATTTCATCTCTTTCTTGCATGAGTCAGCCTTATGATCCCTTTCAATGTGTTTGAAGGAACAACAACTGTGATTCTACTGCCTCCCAAGTGATCTCAGTGAATGGAACAGGTGTGAGGTATTGAACCATGTGTGCTCTTTCTGGGTGCTCAGGGCTTCTTTTCTGAAAGTCTCTGTTTTCTTCTCTGAAAATTTACATAGATTTCTGCTTGACCTTTAGTCTAGCTACTCTGCCAGGGAAAGAAGCAGTAGTTTTGTTCTTATTGTACAATTTTACCAGGTCAGATGATCCTGGTGCTTAAGAAAATACCACCATCAGTACTTAAAATGTCAATTTTTCTTTAAAATACCATGTACTTTTTTATATTTTTCCCACAATTGGAGTGCAAGAGATAGTGTGGTAGGTTGTATACCTCTACTATTTTCACATATGCTGCATGGTTTATATCAGAATGAGTGGTTTTGGCTTTGGAGAGCACAACTGATTTCAGAATTCAACTAATAGCTATCATTTACTATAGTCAGTCTCAATAGGTTTTATTTGACAACTTCATGAGGGCACATACAGCTCTTTATCACCTCAGTGCTCCAAGAGTCACATTATTGCATGATATCAAAATCTTTACTGACTTCTAGGCCTCTATTCTGAAGTGCAATCTACAGAAAAGTATTGTGAGGTCAACTCATACCACATGAACTGGCATCCATAGGAGTAAATATAGATACAGATCTGTAGGTCATCTCTTCTACATCAATCAAATCTGAAAGCCTAACTTCTACTTGACTTGGAAGTTCACCCATCTTTTTCATCTTTCACAGTAAGGATTTGTAGACTTCAGGCACTTTTTAACCTGCCCTTGTGCAGCTGTGCACAAGTGTTACAGCTGGTTTCAAAGAACCCATTTTGGTTTTCTAGGTTACAGTCTCTGAGGAGACAAGTATCATGAAGAAGCATACCAATGCATTTGGCCATAGTTAAGCTCTGAGCTGTTTTATTCAGCAGGTTGAGTAAATGGTCAGAAACCTGTGTTTATAAAGTAGCCACCTTGAAACATGACACATAGCACTACATGATCAAGGTGAATACCTGGCAACGTGCAGTAATAATGCCCATGATTGTATGTTTATTGACAGAAAGGTAAGATCTGCTATTCTCTAATGTTATATCTTTCCTTGGTTTATTTGTTAGATGGGCTTCTGTTTTCAAGCTGAGAAAATGCTTGTGTCTTGTATGTGTGTGTGTGTGTGTGTGTGTGTGTGTGTGTGTGTGAGAGAGAGAGAGAGAGGGTGTGTGTGTGTGTGTGTGTATTTTTCTGTTGAGTTGAATTGTTGTTAAGGAGTCTCCATCTAGTTTACATGTGATAAACCTGTCACTGGAATTATGTTTTGTTCTTGTGGCAAATTTGTCTTCTACATGACTGTCTTTTGTTTTGTTGTGTGGCAGTAGCCAAGAGAGAGGGCTACAGTGATCTCATTAAGAAATTCATGCAAACATATTTAGGTTGGTTCTCTCTACATTGAAGGGGCATGTTGACATGATCTTTAGCATATTTTTTCACCTTTGGTGCCAACTACAAAAAACTTGTCATCACATTTCAGAATTATAGAAGTGGTAAATTGAAGAGACAAATATGGGAATGTTTTAAAACCTCTTTCCTTCTTCTCCTAAGAGTAGCATCTACCTAATCATCACATATTAATAAAGAACAGGAATGAGCTGGGGCTGTATTTTAATTCAAAATGATGATAACATTCAGGAAAAAAAAAAGACTTAAATTCTGCAAAAATAACTTCCATTCACATTGCCTATGGCAGTTAATTTATAACTTTTTAGTCATATTTATTTCTCAGTTCTCTTCATAATTTTATAGACCCTGGTATGTGTATCTCTTTGACTTATAAACACATAATTTCTGTTAAAAATTAAAACAAATCTTGGTAAACTGATTTAGTATACTTTTTTTAAAATGTATAATTTATTTATAAATGACATGGCTGGTGGTATAGCAATAAGATTCTAGGTTCTTGTTTTTTTTCTAATTATCATGTAATGTTTGTTCTCAAGGTCAAATTATGGAAGTGTATAATTCATATACGTTAAGTTGTATTACACAATGATTGCCCTTCTCCTTGTGAGAAAGTTATCTGATATTTCACATGAACCGAATTTTTCATACATGAGTGATCACTAGTTCTCCTGTTGCTATGAGTGTGTGCATAAGAGTTCTAATCTTCTCTTTCCTATGGTGTTCACTAAGAAAGGTGTAGATTGACAATGTTTTTAGGTATATATTATTATTTAAGGACCCCATATTTTATTCTTTCAAGCTTACATTTCCTTTATGGCAAGTATTTCATATATTCATCTGGTCTTTATCATAGATTTTGTGTATGTGTGTGTGTGTATGTGTGTGTGGTACATTCAATAGTTCCTTTTGATATTATTTCTTTCTTTTCTTTATTGACTATTCTCATATGATATGATTGTAGAAATGCATGTTATCTAGAGTGTCAAGGGGTGACTGGTATTTACCTTAGTAATGGCAAAGACTTATTTTTTTATTTTTACTTAGTAAGGGTAAAATCATCAATTAGTCCCTGAGGAAACTTTTAAGATTTATATATGTCTGTTACTATATTGGATGTACATCCTCAGTGGTGCATATGTGGGTCAAAAACATATAAAATATTACAATTTAAATGTGTTCAGGATGTCAGTATGACTCAGTTGTAGAAAATTAACAAAACTGAATAAAACACAGGTAGAAATTGAAAAATAATGAAAATTTATCCACAATATTTTAAAAATAATTAGCATTGAAAGTAAATAAATTTTATAGCATTTTAATTTTATAATGTTCAAGTAGTGATTAAAGAAAGAATACTAAATACACTATTATGTTTTGTATTTACTGACATATCATAAGTGTGACCATGTAGTAGTTTGACATTATTATTTATGAGTATTCTATATGATTACTTTTATATAATTGAGAGAAAATTAATGATAAGTCCATTGAGAAATTAATATAAGTTTTAAAGAATGCATTCATAGGGTGAGTAAGTGATGGGGCAGTTAAGACTGTGGCCTCTTCATGGCCAACCATAGTTTAATTACGAGACCAGGTGGCTTGAAAGTCACATTGGTGGCATGTGTGTTTATGCTCAAGATTTCTGGTAAGAATGAAACCAAAGGTATTATAACAATTTTCTTATAGGAGAGATTTCTCACCTTCCCTCTCTACCTCCGTCACCAGCAAGTGTGTGAAACCTATAGCAAACCATACCCCACAAAAGAGTAGAGTTCTATAATTAATTAATCTAGTCACATATATTTGTGTGAATGTCCTGGATAAGTCATGCATTTATTTATTTATGTTGTTTTCTAGAGGTCTTAGCTATAGGGCGTGTGCACTCACCAGAAAGACAGAAAGAAGCACAGAGACAAAAACTGAAAAATCACCCCCCCCCCCCCCACAGGGGAAATGACCATGCCACAATCCCTTCTCCTCCATTTTCCTCAGGATGTTGAGCACACATTCACACCCGCTCACCATTAGTACAAGCCCCCAGGTCTGGGATTCAAACTGTGATCAGTTCCATGGGAGTCCAGAGACCCGAGGCTAGACCCCGGCAGGGGGCTAGACCCCGGCAGTCCAGTGACATAGACATGATGCTAATTGTTGGTCATGGCCATTCAAATTTGATTAATTGAATTTGATGAAGCCTTTGTACTTCACATACTGATGGATACACTGATGACATATATTGACATGGTATTTCTGGAACATATGTGAAATTGGAGCACATCTGGAATGAACTGTAATACTAGCCACATTGGCAGGTTTTCATCTGGTAGAGTTGCTAGTGACCCACCTTGATTTCAGCAGGATGTTGAAGGAAAACAAGTTGTGGTTCTACAAAGTGATCATGATTTTGATTCTTTTCAAAAGCCTGGTATTTTTTACATCTCTAACCACATCTGATGGATTAAGTTAAAGAAAAAAAGTAGGGCTGAAAGAGTGTAATGTTAATAACTCCCAGAAATTGTGTGAAAGTATCAAATATTTAAATAATCAGTTTTGTTCCCATTAGAAGACTTTTTAAATAAATGAGAGAAAATAAAACCAATAAAATACATAAACTCGGGAAATTAATTCACATGGTAATATAATTAGTTAGGCATATCTTACATGTGTTACCAGGAACCAAACCATTTATGAAAATAATGTAAATCTGTCACAACTTATATCTGGACAAAAGAAAATGTAATCTCAGTATTACTCACTATATACATGCTGTAAAAGCCATAATTTACCCCCAAAAGGTATACAAGTGTTTCAAGTAAACAGCAAATTGTCACATAAAATATTTAAAAATATGAAGACCGAAGAATTCTGAACATAATGAATAAAAATTGGAGCCAGAAAATAAATATTTTTATAGCTAGAGATTTAAATAAACCAGAAATTACACAATATGATTCAGTCATGGTAGTGCTTGATGGGTGCTGCTACCAAGTATATTGAGACAATAAGGAAGATCCTGGGTAAATAACAACTATATTCTACTCTTTTTTAGAGAAATTTTTGGTATAGAGCTTGTGGGCTCACTGCAGAGACAGAGAAATACAAAGACACAAATCACTCAACAGAGGGGATAGCCACACTGCAACCCATTCTCCTTATCCTCCTCTCAGAATTTGGAGGCAAACACACATGTTCAGTGTGATCACTAAGCTGCTGAGTTGAGGACTCGAACTGTGGTCAATGATATGGCAGTCAAGCAACATTGCTGGTCCCACCATCTTCATTCTTAAGAGCCTAGTGATATGGCACATATGTGTGGTCTTTCATTTTGGGGACTTTGGAGAGGAAGATAATGAGACCTTGTCTGAAAGAGGCAAATGTGGTGGTGTTTGTGGTTTTTCCAAAATTAAAGGCTAATGTAGAAACATCACAACATGATTAACACTCAACTAAGAGAAGAGAGGAAGTAAAGAATTAGAAAAAGGAGATGATATATAAAAAGAGGAGAAATTTGGAACTTATAAGGAAAAGAGGGGAGGAGAAGAAAAATAAAAGCAAACCAGAGGGGAAGACAGAAGTGAGAGATGAAAAGAGAAGAGAGACTAAAGAAGAAAAATAAAATGGAGAAGAAAGAAAAATATAAAAATTCAAGCACACACCCAAAAGAAAAGAATATAAATAATTTAATAAAATATTTTATGATTTCTAGGAAAAATAGAAATAATCAAAAGAAAATAGAAAAGAAGATGACATGAAACAAGAGGGAAGACACAATAGAATAAAATTGAAGTTAAAAAAATTAAAATAGTTCTTAATACTGTAAATTGAAGTAAATTTTAATATTCACATAGACATTATGCAAAGCAGTGCTGACATTTAAAATTAAATATACACTTCAGCAATAATTCATATTTGACCACTGTCCACTGAAAATTTTTTATTTCCTTTTTTAGTTTTATTTAATCACTGTACATTTTTATAGTTTGCAACATGACAACATTATATTCCCCAGCATGCATGAAGTAGATAAATTACATTCTAAATATATCACTTATAATAAATCCATTGGGCTAAGAAGAACATGTTAAAATAATATTACATGATAAAAATCCAGTGTGCTAACACAATTCAACATGGACTGCCATCAAATGCTATGTGTTAAGGGTTGAAATAAGAAACTGATCTGATGTCATGTGAATGGGTTAATTAGAAATAAATTTTATATAATAATATATGAGAAAAGCAATAGAAAAAATAAATAAAAATAAACCTCTTTAAAGAAAACATGGATATAGGACCAGCATACGATGTAATCATTACATGACTGGAATCCCAGGTAGTTGAATGTGGTTCAAGTCCTGGATCTGGTGACTTAGAACTTATGATAAAAACATGTGTGTGGGTTCCCAAGGTCCTGGGAGGATAATGAAGGAGAAGTGATTGCAGCATGGGTATTTCGTTGGAGGACTGATTTTCAGTTTGTCTCTCATGCGAGTGCATGAACATTACAGAAAAACTAACTCTAAAAATAATAAAACACATGGGTGTAAGGTCTTCATGACCTTGTGAAAATCAAAAATTTTCATTATTTTAGTGTTACTAGAAAAAAATGGAAGAGGAGAAGGAGAAAGAGGAGGAGAAAATAGATTAATAGAAAATTCAAAAGAAAATGCTATCTGATTAATAGTCACAATGTAAAAAGTGAAACATCTCAGAGCAGGCAGATGGTGTATTGGTTAAAATGTTGAAATCCCGCAATTCTGACCTCAGTTCGAATCCTATAAACGGTAGCTTAAAAATTATGTCGAATGCATATATGTTTGTGTCCAAAATCCTAAAAAAAAATAATGAAGAGAATGAATTATATCATGGCCATTTCCAGTGAGATGGACTTTCTCAATTTCTTTCTCATTGTGTCTCTCTGACTCACTTTGTCAAATGCATGTGACTTATGGCAAAAACAAACAAACAAACCAAAAAAAAACCACATTTTTTTATAAGTGAAAGATCTTCCTTATAGAGATAGTATATTATCTTGTATTCATGTTCTAAACAGTTCAGTTATTTAATATAGGTAATTATTTAGAGATAAAATATACTTTCAGAAGACCTAGCATAAAGAAAATCTCATCAGGCACATTCAAATACCTATTGGTTGCTTTTGCCAATAGTTGCCTCCTAGTCATGCCATTCCACATACTTCCTCCACATTGGTTGCTGGGAAGCTTAGCTCTGATGCAAGCAAGAGTCTCATTGGATGCATCCTCAAACCTCAAACTTTTCCTTTTAAACCTAGGGCTACCTAGGCACACTACACTGCTTGCTTCATAAGCCAAACTGCCAGGAAAATAAGTTCTAATGTATGCATAAGTCTCATCAAGCACATGTCACACCCAAATGTTTTCTTTTGGAACATGGGACATTCTATCCCACATCCTGCACTATGGAATCAATGACTTGAACATCTTTATTAAGTCCTATCTCTTTAACTCAGACCAAGCTGACTGGAAAATGAAAGGTTGGAAGAGAATCCAGTCACCTTATACTATCTACAGAAAATTTAACCCGTTCTAATCTAGAAATTATAACCCACAACCAGAAACACTATTGATATCCGGGACCACTACCATTCCCTCTTTTTTATTCTTTTTTTTTGGGAGAGGTTTTTGCTATAGGGCGCGTGCGCTCGCCAGACAGACAGAGACAGACAGAGAGACAGAAAGTGAGAAATCGCCCCCAGAGGAGATGGCCATGCCACAATCCCTTCTCCTCCATTATCCTCTTGGGATCTTGGGCACACACGCACACGCACCTGGCATGAGTTTTAAGCCACCGGGTCCGGGATCAAACCGCGGTTGACTACGTGGGAGTCCAGCGACATAGCCATCATGCTAACTGCTGGTCCCTACCATTCCCTCTTTTAACACAGCATAGTCTACTGCAATAATTAGTAAGAAGTAAATACTGCATGGAATGATGAAAATTCAGCACCGAGTCAGAAGAAATAAAAGAAAACAGGGAAGTAAATCTCTTACAAAACACAGTAACATCACACCAAAAACATGGCAGCATAAAGAATTTACAGAAATATCAGGAAAGAAACTATGAGCAATTCTTTTTTAAAACTCTAAAAGAAGCAAGAGAAAAAACAATTGCTTCTGATAAAAGATGACATTTTTTTCCAGCAAAGAAAAGACAAATTTCATAGATAGATGCTCTGAAAAATAAACATGAGTTCAAGAAGTGACAGATGCTAGAAAAGAATTTTAAACATTCCTATTTAAGTATTAACAGAACATTGGCTCATGTGGAAAAATATCATTTCTGACCTGGAACAGGAGTTGGTCAACATAGATCAAATCACCCAAAAACATATAAACAAACAAAAGTTCCCCAAGTGAGGATAACATAGAAGAATTTAAAGACACATAAAATGGGACTTAATGCAGAGACAGGGTATCCTAAAAGAACAAAAATTTGGCAAAGATTAAATATCTCCTATAAAATTATATCTGAAAATTTTCCAAACTCAGAGAGATGTGTAGAAACTAAAACAGGGGACGTAATGAATAGAATAAACACAAAAATCACCTCCATAAAGTTTATCAAACCAGACTGTTAGTAGTAAAAAGATAAGATCCTAATCGAGGCAAAAGAAAAACTTACAGCTACTTTAAAAGGTTACCCTATTAGGAAAAAAGAAATTAGAATTCTAGACTAAAACAATGCAAGCATGGGGAAAAAATGGAATTATAAAAGAATATTATAAACATTAATAGAATTTAAAACAAGAACACTGTTCCTTGCAAGATTTTTCTTCAATTAGGAAGGGTAAGTAAAATTATTCTCAGGAAAAAAAAAATGGAAAGTTTTGCCAACACTATACTAATTCTTCAAAAAGTACTGAAGGAAGAAAATTCATCTCTGTCTCTGCTGTCTGTTCTGGTTTCTGCATCAGAGTTGTGAAGTTCCCAGTGAGGGAATACCCCTTCCATTTCACAAAGTCAGTCATGTACATAAAGTATCTCTTACTCCCTTGTTCTTATCTGTTTCTTCCAACTTTTTGCTCTCTTAAAACAAAACAACAAGAAAAAACTACTTTCTACCTCCTCTGTGCATTTCTCTTTTTAATTTGTCTCTTTGTCTTCTACCTGAGATATAATCCATCCAGGCATCACCAGTCTGCCTCTGCTGTTCCATCTAGGTTCAGTTTCATGGCTAGAAAGCCTCCTCAGCCAAGGATCCCCTCTTTCAGACTCCAGTGCTCTGGATTCAGACAGAATTCATGCAGGTATCTCCTTCTTTCCTTACTGTAGGTTTTGGGTTTATAGCTAAAAATCGCCCAGTCAGGGACCCTCCCCATCCAGACCCATTCTGGTTTTAGCTTTACAGCTGTGAAAAAAGAAAACAACAACAACAACAACAACAACAAAAAAAAAACCCTCCAGCCAGGGAACAAATGTTCTAAGATCAGCACTAGTCAGGCAGGAAAGTCTCTTTCTTTATCTTGTCCTCTTCTGTCTCTGCCAACATTTATCTCCCTTAAAATCAATCAATTAAAAAAAAAAGAAAAGAAAACAGCTTCCTTTACCTTCTCTATGCCTTTCCCATGCTTATTTGCTCTTATGCCTTTACCTAGGATAGAATTCATCCAGACATATCCATGCTGCTTCTCCTTTTCCTTCTGAGTTCGGTTTAGCAGTTGTGAAGATTCCCCAGACAGTGTCTTCCTCTTTCAAACTTCAGTGCTAATCAGTTTGGTAAAGTATCTGTCTCCTCGTCACCTCTGTCTCATCCAACTTTTTACTCTCTTTAAGAAAAAAAACAATCTTTATTCCCTCACTGTGCCTTTCTCTTTTTAATATGTCTCTTCATCCTTCACCTTGGACTGAATTTATCTAGCCATCCATTTCTGCCCTTGCTGTCCATTCTGGGTTCAGTGTCACGGCTGTGAATCCTCCCAGCCCTGATATCCCTCCAGACCCTAGAGCTAATCATGGCAGAATCCAACCATTCATCTTCATTTTTACCTCTGTTGTTCCTTCTCGGTACAATTTCATGACGATGAAGCTTCATCAGACAGCGACACCCGATTATAGGCCCCAGTGCTATTCAGGACAGAACCATCCAGGCATCTCTAAGTCTGTTCATGCTTTATCTTCTGGGTTCAGCTAAATAGGTGTGAACATCTCTACCCAGGGGCTCTCCCTTACAGACCACAGTGCTAGTCAGGACAGAATCCAACCAGGCATCTTCATCTCTGCCTCTGATGTCCCTTCTGGGTTCAATTTCATGGTTGTGAAAACCAACTAGCTAGGAACACCATCTTCAAGACACCAGTGCTAGTCAGGTAGCCAAAGTTTCTCTCTCTCCCTTGTTCTTTGTCACTTTTTCACTATTAATTTTTAAACAACTTCCTGCCCCCTAGTGATTTTCTCTTGCTAATTTGTCTCTTCATGTAGGACAGAATGAATCTAGGCATATCCATATCTGCCTCTGCTCTTCCTTTTTTGTTCAACTTCATTGCAGTAAAGCCCCTCAAACATGGGAATCCTGAATTACAGTCACCAGTGCTACTCATGACAGGATCCCTCAAGGCATCTCTATTAGTGCCTCTGCTGCCTTCCTAGCTTAGTTTTATGACTGTGTAGTCCCACCTGCCAGTGACCAAATCTCCCCAAACTCAGTGAGAATAAGGTAGGCAGTCTCCTTCCCTCTTTTTCTAGCCTATTTATTACACATTTATACTTCCTTTAAAAAAAGAAAGGGAGAAAGAAAAAAAGAAAGAAGGAAGGAAGGAAGGAAGGAAGGAAGGAAGGAAGGAAGGAAGGAAGGAAGGAAGGAAGGAAGGAAGGAAAGAAGGAAGGAAAGAAGGAAAGAAGGAAAGAAGGAAAGAAGGAAAGAAGGAAAGAAAGAAGGAAAGAAGGAAAGAAGGAAAGAAGGAAAAAGGAAAGAAGGAAGGGACGCTTTGTGCCCCCTTTGTGCCTTTCTCTTTCTAATTTGTATTTTCTTCCTTTACCTAGAACAAAATGCATCCAGGCATCTCCATCTCTGCATCTATTCTTCATTCTTGGTTGAGATTCACAGTTGTAACCACCCCAAAAGTCAGGAATCGCCTCTTCCAGACCCAGTGCAAATCATCACAGAATTTAACCAGTCATTTCCATGTTTGATGCTGCTATCACTTCCAGATTCAGCTTCACAGATGTGAAGCCAATCTAGTCAGAGACCCCTATCCTTACCCCTGTGCTGGTCAGGACAGAATCAACGAGGCATCTCTGCCTCTGTTGTTCCTTTTTTTGTTTCTACCTCTGGCAGTGAAGCCCTCTTAACCAAGGACCTAGCCTTACAAACCCCAGTGCTAGTCAGATAGGCAGAGATCTCTCTCACTTTTGTTTTTCTCTGTACCTACCAATTCTTTTCTCTCATCATAAAACAGATTTTGACTCCCTCTGTGCCTTTCTCTTGCTAATTTGTCTCTTCTTACTTCACCTAGGATAAAATACATCTATGCATCTCCATCTCTGTATCTGTAGTCCCTTCTGGGTTCAGTATCAGGGCTGAGGGACCCATCCAGGGATCATCCATGGATGCCCATTCCAGACCCCAGTGTCTGTCAGGATAAAATATAACCAGGCATCTACATCTGGGCCTCTGCTGTCCCTTCTGAGCTAAGATTCATGGCTGTAAAAATTTAAATTAAAAAAAAATCCTGGACCAGAGACCCCCACCCCATTCCACAATGCTTATCAGACATAACCCAACCTGGTATTATTTCATTATCTAACTCTGCTGTTTCTTCTAGTTTCTACTTCATGGCTGTGAATCTATGTTATCTTGGGATCTCTTCTTACAGATCCTAGTGCTACTCATGTAGGCAGAGTCTCTCTCTCGTTTTTCTGTCCCTCCCAACCCTTTTCTCTCCTTATGAATATAAAACAGATTTCTGCCCCTCTGTACCTTCTCTTGCTACTTTGTCTCCTTTTTTCAACTTGTACATAACATATCCAGGCATCTACATATCTGGGTCTCTTGTCAGGTCTGTGTTCACCTTTACAACTGTGAAGCACCACCCAGCCAGAGTGCCACTCACTTTTCAGATGCCAGTGTTAGGACAGAATCTAATCTGGCTGTGAAGTTCCCTCAGCAAGGGACATCCCCTTCCAGACCTAGCGCTAGTCAGTACAGAATCCATCCAGGCATTTCCATCTCTGCCTCTGCTGTACATTCTGCGTTCAGCTTCAGAGCCCTAACCAATCCCCAATGCAACCACCATTCCAGATCCCAATTCTAGTTAGTTAGAAAAAGTCCCTCTCAATATTTCATTTTTCTCTGTACTTCCCAATCCTACTTTCTCTTTTTAGAAATTAACTATCTGCTCCATCTCTCCCTTTCTCTTGAAAATGTATTCTCTTTATCCTTCACCTAGGACACTATGTATCCTGGCATCTCTGTCTTGCCTCTGTTGTCTGTCTGTGTTTAGTGTCATGACTATGAAGCCTCCTGAGGCAAGTACTCCACCTTCCAGTCCCCAGAGCTAGTCATTACAGAATCCAACCAAGTATCTGTCTTTCTGCTTCTGCTGCAAAGCCCATCCAAACATGGACACCTATTTAAGGGCCCCTGAACTAGTCAGGTATACAAAGTCTATCTCTCCCTCATGTTCTTCTCTGTGCCTTTTATAATAATAATAATAATAATAATAATAATAATAATTACTATTATTATTATTATTATGCTAATTTGGCTCTTATTTCTTTACCTACACAGAATCCATCAAAGCATCTCCATCTTTGCAATTGCCATTTTTTCTGGGTTTAGCATCACTGCTCTGAAGTTCCCCAGAGAGTGACTCCTCATTCAAGACTGTAGAGCTAGATATGATAGAATCCAAAAAGGCCTATCCATCTAGCTGCCTCTGCTGTCCCTTTTTGGTTCAGTTTCATGACTGTAATCCCATCAGATAGAGATCCCCATTCCAGTCTCCAGAACTAGTCAGGTAGGCAAAGTCTCTCTCTCCTTCTCCTACTCTGACCCTTTTCTATGTTTTTTTTTTCTTTTAGAAAACAAATATCTACCCTTGCACTTCTCTTGCTAATTTGTCTCTTTATTAAGCAACTAAGACTGAACCTGTCCAGGCATGTTAATCTTTTCTTCTACTGTCCATTACAGATTAGCTTCACAGCTGTGAAGTCTCTCCAAATTGATACCACTCTTCCTGTTCCCAGATGTAGTTCAGACCAGACATCTCCAACTCTGATTCTGCTGTCCATTTTAGGTTCAGCTTCTTAGCTAGGAAGCCCTCACAAACAGGGAACCCTTTTCTCAGAATTCAGTAATATACAGTATAGAATCCTAACGCAGATCTCCATTTCTGCCACTGCACTCCCTTCAGGAATCAGCTCCATGGCTGTGAATCTCACCCTCCCTAGCCACGGTCCCCAACTTCCAGAAACCATTGCTTGTTAGGTAGGCAGAGTCTCTTCCTCCCTCTTGTTCTTTTTTCCTTACAACATTATTCTACTATTATACCACAACCACCACCACCACAACAACAACACAAAATTCTGTACCCTCTGTGCCTTTTTCTTGTTAATTTGTCTCTTCTTTCTACATGTAGGAGAATCCATCCAAGCATCTTCACATATGACTGTACTGTTATTTCTAGGCTCAGCTTCATGACTGTGAAGCCCCCCGAGCTAGAAAAACCTCTTATCAGAACCCAATGCTAGTCAGGTAAGAAAAGTCATCCTCTCCCTCCTGTTCTTCTCTGTCTTTTACAAGATTTTTTCTTTTTTTCTCTCTTTATAAAACAACTTTCTTTCCTCTCTGTTTTTTATTTGGCAAATTTGTCTCTACTTCCTTCACCTAGAACTTAATCATACAGGTATTTTCATCTGCCTCTGCTGTCCTTTCTGGATCTATTTAACAGTTATGATGTCTCCCAAGTGAAGAATCCCCCCTTACCAACTCCAGCGCTAGTAACAACAGCATCCAACCAGGCTTCTCCATAACAGCCTCTGTTGTTTCTTCTGGGGTCAGCTTCATGGCTATGAAGACCCCGTATAGGAAACCCCCTTCCAGACTCAGGAGCTAGTCAGATAGGCGAAGACTCTCTATCCCTCTTGTTCTTATCTGTTCCTTCCAACTTTTTATCTCTTTAAAAACAAAACAAAACAAAACAAACTTTCTGCACATTCTTACCTTTCTCTTGCTAATTTGTCTCTTCTTCCTTCACATAGGACACAATTCATTAGATATCTCTATCTCAGCCTCTGCTGTCTCTTCTATTTTCAGCATCAGTGCTGTGAAGTTCCCCCAGCCATGGGCCCCTCCCCTTTCCAGATGCCAGTCCTAGTCCAAACAGAATCCAACTAGTTATGTGTATATCTGCTCTGTTGTCCCTTGTGGGTTCAGCTTCACTGCTGAGAAAGGTCCTCCATCCAGGGAAACCCCTTCCAGAACCCAGTGCTATTCAGGACAGAATTCATTCAGGTATGTCCATCTCTGCCTCTATATTTTGTTCTGGGTTCAGCTTCTAATCTGTGAATTTATCCTAGGCAGGGAACCATCTGCTCTAATCTCCAGTGCATGCAGGCCTCAATACATTTATTCATCTTCATCTCTTCCTCAGCTGACCCTTCTGTGTCAAGATCAACAATTGTAAATTCCTACAAGCTAAGGACCACTCTATTCCAGAATCCAGTGCTGCCATAGTAGAAAAGTCACCATATTTGGACAGACAGGAGTCACTGCTTTTCAGTTTTGGTAGTTCTCTTACCAATGAGTTTCACATCTTTAAGTTATTCCAATATATTTTTTTCAGTGTGGCTATTGCAAATGTTATTGCCTTCTTGAATTCTAACTCAGTCTGTTTATTATTGATGTATTAAATAGATTTTTGAATATTGCTTTTGTGTTCTGCAAGTTCATGGAATATGTTGGTTTCAGGTGTGTGTGTGTGCGTGTGTGTGTATGTTTTAGAATATTATTATTCTCGGGACAACAGGCGGACTGAGGCTGCAGGCCCGACCATTCCGAATCTCCACTCATCCCCACCGTTCCTCCTCCTTGGACCTCAGGTTGGCTGTCTGGGACTTTAAGGCAAACACCCACCTCACCCCACCCACAATCCGGATCGAGCCAGCCAGCAGTTCTGGACACCAGGCGGACTGAGGCTGCAGGCCCGACTAACCAGGTCCTGTCATTCATCTTCTGACCGTTTCCCACTAGCCTTTGGACTCTTTGAATTTTGGTGATTTGAATAGTGCACGGGGCGCATTGCGCGATTTCCTTTTTTCCTTTGGTTTTTCTTTGCTCTTGGGTGTTGCTTATTAGGTCAGTTGAAGGCTCACCACTCCCTAGAAACAGCGAGGATTTTCGGCCATCCAGGGCTAGTGGCAACAGTTAATGGTAATTGTGAGCAACAAGTAGGCCAACCATAAGAGAAATCATCATTTTCTAAGCCTGTATAACATTTAACAATCAAAGATACCTTAAATAAGTTAAGAAGAAACATATAGATTACCTGATGACTAGGAACAATCACAGAGGCTCAAGAAATATCAGCAACCAACAAAAGGCCTCTCCCTCAAGGGGAGTCATCAAGCCTACATCACCCACAGTCAATACAATGGACATCGTGGACATGTCTGATAAAGAATTCAGAATATTTGTAGTGACCAAACTAACTGAGATGGAAGAGAAAAGAGACAAGGAGCTCCAGGAGATGAGGAAGTCCTTCAATGACGTGAAAGAAGAAATGGATACCTTAAACAAGAACCAGATGAAACTTTTAGGATTGAAGAATGTGATATAGGTAATCAAAACCTCCCTTGAAAGTATTAAAAGTAGGTTAGACCAGGCAGAAGATCGAATCTCTAACGTAGAAGACAAAACATCTGACCTAGAAAAAAGTATCAAGAAGATTGAGAAAACAACCACGAAAAATGAGGATAATATACGAGGAATACTGGATACCATCAAGCGGTCCAACATCTGGATAATTGGTATTCCAGAAAAGGAAGAAAATAAGAAGGGCCTAGATAATTTATTCCATGAGATCCTGGAAGAAAACTTTCCAAATCTAGAAAGGCATTCAAATATCCAGACGCAAGAAATACATAGGACCCCAAGTAGAATCAACCCAAGAAGATCCTCTCCAAGGCACATCATAACCAGACTGGCAAAAACAACAGACAAAGACAAGATACTAAAGTTGGCAAGAGGGAAACGCCAATTTACTTACAAAGGTCACCCCATCAGGCTAACATCAATCTCTCGGCTGAAACAATGCAGGAAAGGAAAGAATGGGGAAGTATAGTCAAAGTGTTGAGTGAAAAACAATTTCAACCAAGAATACTATACCTGGCAAAATTATCTTTCATATGGGAAAAAAAAATAAAAACATTCTCAGATAAATAGAATTTGAAGGAATTTACCAAATCCAGACCAACTCTTCAAGAGGTTCTGAAGGGAGTACTATACCAGGAAAACTAAAAAATCAGAGACAGTTATATGAGAACAAAAAGCAACCAAGGAAATGGTTCACTTAATGATAGGATCAGGTATGGAAATATCAATAATTACATTGAATGTCAATGGATTAAACTCTCCAGTTAAGAGACATAGACTGGCTGAATGGATAAGAAAACAGAAATCCTCTATCTGTTGCCTACAAGAAACTCACTTTATGGACAAAAACATACATAGACTAAAAGTCAAGGGCTGGAAAAAGATATTCCATGCAAATGGAAATCATAAAAAGGCTGCAGTAGCAATATTGATCTCAGACAAAATAGATTTCAAGACAAAGACTGTAAGAAGAGACAAAGAAGGGCATTATATAATAGTAAATGGGGTAATCCATCAAGAAGACATAACCCTTATAAATATCTACGCACACAACTCAGGTGCGCCTAAATATGGGAAGGAAAGACTGCTGGAGCTAAAAGGAGGGATAGGGAGAGATACTATAATTGTTGGAGATCTCAACACCCCACTATCTCCTATAGACAGATCTTCTAGACAGAAAATAAATACAGAGATACAAGACTTAAACGATACTATAAATTCAATGGGCTTGACCGATATCTATAGAACTTTTCACCCTATATCCACAACATATACATTTTTCTCACCCCAACATAGAATCTTTTCAAAGATTGATCATATATTAGGACACAAATCAAGCTGATACAGATTCAAAAGCATAGAAACTGTACCCACCATCTTCTCTGACTATGATGGAATTAAACTCAAGATTAATTTCAAGAAACAACCCTGAAAATACACGAATACATGGAAAATGAACAACCTACTTCTGAATGACTTCTTCACTACTGAAGAAATTAAGACTGGAATAAAAAAATTTATGGAAACAAATGATAATGAGTACACAAGTGTCCAGAATCTATGGGACACAGCAAAAGCAGTCATAAGAGGGAAATTCATAGCAATTAGTGTGCATAAGAAAAGGATGGCAAGATGGCAAGTAGATAACTTATCATCATGCCTCAGAGAATTGGAAAAACAACAACAAACAAACCCCCAAAATGCCAGGTGAAAAGAAATAATAAAGGTTTGAGCAGAAATAAATGAAATAGAAAATAAACAAACACTAAAGAAAATAACTGAAAGCAAAAGCTGGTTTTTGAAAAGATTAACAAGATCGACACACCATTGGCTAGACTGATCAAGAAGAAGAAAGATTGAAATGAGATTAATCAAATATATGATGAAACAGGCAATATTACCACAGACATAGCAGAAATACAAAATATCATTAGAGTATACTATGAGTGACTAATATGCCAACAAACAAGATAACTTGGAGGAGATGGACAAACTCCTGGATGCATATAATATACCAAGATAGGATCAGGAAGACATAGAGAACCTGAGTAGACCTATAATAAGCCAGGAGATTGAATCAGTAATAAATAACCTCCCAACAAAGAAAAGCCCAGGCCCAGATCACTTCACTTGTGAATTCTATAAAACGTTTAAGGAAGAGTTAACCCCTATCCTACTAAAATTATTTCTAAAGATTCAAAAGGAAGGAAACCTTCCACATTCATCTTATGAAACCTCCATTATCCTCATCCCCAAAACAGATAAGGACATGAAAAAAAGGAAAACTACAGACCAATATCATTGATGAATATAGATGCAAAAAATCTCAACAAGATACTCGCAAATCGTATCCAACAATATATAACTAATATCATTCATCACGACCAGGTAGGCTTTATGCCAGGGATGCAAGTGTGGTTCAATATACGCAAGACCATAAATGTAATACACCACATTAACAGAAAGAAAGATAAAAACCATATAATCATCTCAATTGATGCGGAGAAAGCATTTGACAAAATACAACATCCTTTTATGATTATGACTCTCAGTAAGATTGGTATAGAAGGGTCATTTCTGAACACAATAAAGGCAATCTATGAAAAACCTACAGCTAACATTATACTGAATGGGGAGAACCTGAAAGCTTTTCCTCTGAAAGTAGGTTCTAGGCAAGGATGCCCACTTTCTCCACTGCTCTTTAATATAGTACTGGAAGTCTTAGCTATTGCAATCACAGAAGAGAACAATATTAAAGGCATTTGAATAGGCAAAGAAGAGTTGAAAATATCTATATTTGCAGATGACATGATGGTATACTTAGAAGACCCAAAGGAATCCATGAAAAAACTGCTTGAAGTAATAAGTGAATACAGTAAGGTGGCAGGATACAAAATCAATATCCAAAAATCTATAGCATTTCTATTTATGAACAACAAGTTGAATGAAGCAGAGCTGAAGAAAGGAATCCCTTTCACCATAGCCACAAGTTGTATAAAATATCTAGGGATAAACCTAACTAAGAAAGTCAAAGACCTTTATAAAGAAAAACTATGAAAACCTTTAAAAAGACATTGAAAGTGATATAAAAAAGTGGAAGGACATCCCATGCTCCTGGATTGGAAGAACTAACATAATCAAAATGGCAATTTTACCCAAATAAATCTACATGTTTAATGCAATTCCAGTCAAAATACCAGAAATATTCATAACAGATCTAGAAAAGACAATCATAGAATTTGTCTGGAATCATAAAAGACCTGGTATTGCTAAAGCAATCCTGAACAAGAAGAATGGACTAGGAGGCATATCACTCCCTGATCCCAAGATATACTATAAAGCTGTGGTCATCAAAACAGCATGGTATTGGCATAAAAACAGACATGTGGACCAATGGAAGAGAACAGAGCCCCCAGAAATAACCCCCAAAGCTTACAACCAACTGATCTTTGAAAAGGATATCAGTCAATCCATTGAGAAAAGGAAAACCTCTTTAGTAAATGGTGCTGGAAAAACTGGGTATCCACCTGCAGAAAGATGAAACTGAACCCCGTCTTTCACCATTAACAACAGTCAACTCAAAATGGATCAACGATCTGAACTTAAGACCTCAAACAATAAAACTACTGGTGGAAAATGCTGGGGAAACTCTGGGTGACAATGGAGTAGGCAAAGGCTTCTTAAATAAAACTCCCAAAGCACAGGCAATAATCCCTAAAATAGACAAATGGGACTATATTAGACTAAGAAGTTTCTGCACAGCAAATGACACAGTAACAAGTGTGAACTGACAACCCTCTGAATGGGAAAATATTTTTGTTAAATATGCCTCAGACAAGGGACTGATAACCAGAATACATAGGGAACTCAAGTGCCTTACGTGAAAAAAAAATGAACGCAATTAAAATATTGGGAAATGAGCTGAACAAAACTCTCTCTAAGGAAGACATATGAACAGCCAAAAAGCATATGAGGAAATGCTCAACATCCCTCATCATAAGGGAGATCCAGATAAAAACCACAATGAGATACCACCTAACCCCTGTCTGAATGGCAAAGATTAAGAATATAAAAAGTGATAAGTGTTGGCGGGGATGTGGTGAAAAGGGAACGCTCCTACACTGTTGGTGGGAATGTAAACAAGTTCAACCACTGTGGAGAACAATATGGAGGTTCCTCAAAGATCTACAAATAGAACTACCATTTGATCCAGCAATCCCACTTCTGGGTATTTACCCAGAAGACACGAGAACACTCACTCAGAAAAGTGCTTGCACATCAATGTTTACCGCAGCATTATTCACAATTGCCAAGACACGGAACCAACCTAAATGTCCACAAACTGATGAATGGATTGGAAAAGTGCGGTATATATACTTTATGGAATACTACTCAGCCATAAAAAATAACAAGACCCTGGAATTTGATAGAAAGTGGTCAGATATGGAGTATCTATTGCTGAGTGAAGTGAGCCAGGCTATGAAAGAAAGATATTGTATGTATCCACTCAATATATACCAACTATCCGCACTCTATGGTAGAGAGCAAAAAATTGGAGGACATAAAAGCAGTGAAGGTACTTAATGAGAATAGGACAGTGTGGAATGGGGGAGGTGTAGAGAAGAGGATAGAGAAAGATAGCAAGAGAACAATAGAGAGGCAGGACGTTAGTGAGAAACAGATATGGCTTATTAACTGTAGATAATGATGTATAGTATTCTCAACTGGATTGGTCTGAGAAGTATTTCATGATGTGCAAAGTCTTTTTACAAGCAAAATGAGAAATAGTGATTGGCTGTTTAAAAAAATAATTAGAATAATAAAAATAATGATTGGGGGAAAACATAGAAAAGATATTGAATGTTGAAGTGGGGAGATTAATGTCTCTGTATTGACTGACATGCATGGCATTCCCTTCTGAAAATGCACTGTAATACACTGTAAAGTTATATGTAATCCAATGTAATATAAAGAAGATTATGATGATAAAAAAAGAATATACTGGGTTGCTGGAAAAGTCATGACATATTTTTCATTTATTTCTATGCAAAAATGTGACGTGACTTTTATGACAACCCAATGCTATTGTCTCAGTTTTACAAAATAAATAAATGAATAAAAAATTGAGAAATGAAAAAAAAGAATATTATTATTCTCAAAGAATACAAAGTTTAACCTCTTTATTGTATTTTTTTCTCTTTTTATAGAGAGCATTTTGCTATATGGCATATGTGGTAGATAAAGACTGAGAGACAGAAAGTGAGCAATTACCCCACTGGAGATATGGCCATCCTGCAATCCTTTCTTCTCCATTCTCCTCTCAAGATCTTGGGCACACAGTCACAAGTACCCAGTGTGAGTTATATGCTGCCAGCTCTTAGGTAGTGATCAATTATGTGGAAGTCTATTGATATTTCATCTTATGGTCCCATTTTAACTTCTTATTTCACCACAGGTAAAGACACTTTATTTTACAATTTTCTTTTAAACAGAGAAAACATTTAATGTATATAAAAACATTGGTACACACAAGTATGCTTACTAGAAAATTATTATATAGACCCTGTCGAGGAAAAAAATCTCTTTCTTATTTGTCTATATTGAGTCAGTTTGGAAAAAAACTCACATCTAAACAAATTTCTACAACCAACTATTCTACAACTTTGTATATTTTCTTTTGAGGAATAGCTTACTGTCATCAGTAGGTTGTCCTGAATCTTTCAGTTTTGATAATTAACATATAGACTGATTTATCATTTAATATTTTATTAATTTGTCAAAAGATTGAGCAAACAGTACCTTTCTCTGTGGCCTTTCTTCAGAACCTTCTAGGAATGAGACACTGGTGTGCACCATCATCCAGCACCTAAAACTGTGAGAGAGAGAAGAGGAGCAAGAAGACAGCAGAGGCTACCCAGTTTCCACTACCCACTTACTCCTCAAGAGAGTAAAGTTCATCAACAAAGAACTCAAACTCCATGTCTTTTCCAATAATTGCAATGGAAAATTCTTTGTAGTTAGATCATGTAGATCACATGATTATCTCTTAAGGTGGACTCAGACCATGTTTAACTAATTCATTCAAATTAAATTGCATAAACTCAGACATATGCCTCTTCAAATGAGTATGAGTTGAGTGTGAATGGCTCTGTAGTGAAAATAGTTAGTAGATGAAAAGATTGGGAAAATGTGAGTGTATCATCATAACCAGCAACAAGAATTTCCATGCCATGTCTCTGGCCAATAGTGTTTGTATCTGGAAATTGCTTCTGGTTAGAGACATAAGACAATATAAATGATCTATTCAATACAAATCTGGAATAAAAATTATTATAGTGCATAATATTACACAAACTCTAGCAACCTCAGTAAACCCTGTGATAATCCATGATTTATAAATATGTCAGATAATCTGAGGATCATTTTTTTCCTTTTTTGCTTTAGGGAGCAGGTGCTTGCCAGAAAGACAGAGAGAGAGAGATAGCTAGAAAGCAACAATTCACCCCCCCACCATGGGGGATGGCCACGCCGCAATCCCTTCTCCATTCTCCTCTCAGAATCTTCGGCACGCATGCACACGCACCCAGCATGAGTTTAAGCCACCAGGTCTGGGACTCGAACCGCCATCGGCTACATGGGAGTTGAACGACGTAGTTATTATGCTAATTGTTGGTCCCTGATGTTGTATCCTCTTTAATGCAATCACACAGCATGGGTCTTTCATATCAGATAAATTATGGCTTAACCTTACTTAACAGCTTCCATTGCATCTTTATTTTGATGAATTCTGTTCAGAGACTTCCAAACAGTGACATAATTTTTTTTTTTGGAGAGGTTTTTGCTATAGGGTGTGTGCGCTCGCCAGACAGACAGAGAGAGACATAGAGACAGAAAGAGAGAAATCACCTCCCAGGCGGGATAGTCATGCCACAATCCCTTCTCCTCCATTCTCCTCTCGGGATCTTGGGCACGCATGCACATGCGCCTGGGGTGAGTTTTAAGCCACCAGGTCCAGGACACGAACCACGGTCCACTAAGTGGGAGTCCAGCGACATAGCCATTACACTAACTGCTGGTTCCCAACAGTGACATAATTTTAATACTGGTTTTGAAACCATTCTGTCTCAAATCTGGTTTCTATCTCCTGAGATTTGTGAGTCAAGTAGTTCTTACCAAAGTCTCTTCATTTACAATTGATTGACCTTCTCTCACTCATCTGACAGTATTTGCTAGAGTTTAAAAATATTATGTTTGATGTAAACAAACTTTTTTTTTGTCTTTTTGTTTTGAACGCATTAGCTTTTCCTACTAGATTTCATGTTAGCTGTTGGTTTGAATAAGATAGATTTTATTGGGTTGATCAGTGTGCCTTCTCTACCTACTTTGCTGAGTTTTACTCATGAAGGGATATTATCTTTATGAAATGTTTTTATGCATCTATTGAGAGCCTCAAGTCATGGGTATATTTCTTTCTGCTAATATGACTTACTACCTATATTTCTTTTCTTGTATTCAATCATCCTCTCAACCCTGAAATAAAGCCTATGTGGTCATGTTAAATAAGCTTCGAAGTATGTACTTACATTTCATATGCCAGTATTTTGCTAAGGGAATATTTTCATCCTTTTGTAGTTTTCATTTTTAAATGTTTCCTTTTGTTTTTAAAAATCAGTTTATAAAGTTTTTGGCAAACAAGTGTGTAATCAACCTTCTTCTTTCTTTTTTATTTATTTATTCTTTGAGAGGTTTTTAGCTATAGGACGCATGCGCTTGCCAGAAAGACAGAGACAGAAAGATAAAAAGCGAGAAATCACCCCACCCAGGGGGGATGGCTATGCCACAATCCCTTCTCCTCCATTTTCCTCTTAAGATCTTGGGCATACACGCACATGCGCCCGATGTGAGTTTAAGCCACCAGGTCCGGGACTCGAACCTCATTCGGCTACATGGGAATTCAGCGACATAGCCATTACACTAACTGCTGATCCCTCAACCTTCTTATTTTTGATATATTATCAGAAATTTTCCAGTCTCTTTGAGGTGTTCCAAATTTGTTTGTATATAATTAACTGTAGCATTCATAATGACCTATTTCATTTGTGTGATTTGTGTTGTAGTTTTGAAAATTTTTGGCAAGTAGTCAGTTGTAGCATTTCCTAATGACCTATTTCATTTCTATAATATGTGTTATAATTTTGACTTACACATTTCTGATTATACTTATGAGTGTCCTTAATTTTTTCTTAATTTAGACAATGATTCTTGACTTTTTTCCTGCTAAAAAACACTTTTCTTAGTTTTGTTTTATCTTGTATATTTCTTATTTCTGCTATAAATTTCAGTATTTATTTTCGCCATTTACTTCCAGTTTTCTGTTAGGGTTTATTTTTCACAGGTTTTTGTTTAGAGATGTGTCCACAGGTTATTTATTAGCCATCTTTTATTTGTGTGAGATCTAACGGATCTAAATGTTTCTCCTAGAACTATTTTTGCGCAGGCACACAACCACAAGCCACTTAGCTCTTATCTTGCGGAAAGGGCTTTGCAAGAGTTTGAACGGTTTGTATCATGTCGGAAATGGCAGAACTGTCCAGCTGTATGAAGAGAGCAGTGATCTGCAGAGGAATGTGGTTCCTGGCCAACGTGACCTTCCCCAGATGGAGGTAGACAGCGGGGGCGGGAGCCATCATTGGGCCCCTCCAGCAAAGGGGTCCCGCCAGAGCTCGAGGAGGAAGGCCCGATGGAGGAAGAGGAGGCCCAGCCAATGTCCGTGCCAGCGGGGAAAACCGGGCCTTGCCAATGGGCCCAACCCTGCGGGGAAGGCAGTCCAGTTTGCGGGTCCGGACCTCTAGAGCAAGGATGAAGACAAGGGCAAGGAATTTGATGACTGGGAGGACGACTAGGACTACCAGGAAGAGGAGATGCTTAGTGGAGCCGGCTACAGAGTATCGGCGGCCCTCGAAGAGGCCAACAAGATGTTCCTGAGAACTTCCAGAGCAAGAGAAGCAGCTCTGGATGGCGGGTTTCAGATGCATTATGAGAAGACCCTGTTTGATCAGTTGGCTTTTATTAAAGAGCTCTTTTCACTTACAGTTGTCAATCGTCTGATCGAAGACCTTGGCTGTGTTAAATTATTGATAGAGAGTAATTTAAATGCTGTTAAAAGAGGAGGAAACTACTTGAGGACAGACCCAACATTTCATTGTCTTTGGGGTTCCTTCCAAGTGGTTCTGTGCCAATGAAAAAAAAAACTTGATTTTAAGAAAAATAGTTTTTGTTTTTCAGAATAGAAGGCAACAGAACAGTGTGCAGTTGTGAAAAAGGAAGAGATCATTAAAGAAAGAAATGATTTTAAGACTATTGAAAGCTGTTTTCAAGAATGTCCTAAAATACATATTGGCTTATTTTATTGATCCAGATTACTTCCGTGTATTGGGGGAAGTAACTTTTTTATGTGTTTTATTGTAAAGAAGGCTTCACAAAGATAAATCATGACCAACATAAAATGGCCAGTACAAGAGCCCATGATACTAACTTTATAATGAGAACAGAATATTCAACAAAGACACAAGATATCTTTGAGTTATTTGGATGCAAATCTGTTTAGAAAACAGAAAATTCCAGTTTGTGACTGATTTAAGCCATTGTTATCAAAGGCTAAATTTTCAGTGGAAGATAATTGAGAATTCTTGATTATCCCAAAGGATGAGAAACTCAAATATGTATCGCATGTGCTGCTTTATCTTAAAATGTGTTTCCAAAAGCATGACATTTTATTTGTACACATATCTTGATCATTTTAAAGCTACTGTGTGTTCTGTGATTTGGAATGTCTATTGTTATAACCATTTTTTTAAGTGACAAAACATTTCAGATTTAGACTTAAAATATGTATGAACTTACAAAGTGACTTTTAAGACGTTTATATGTTAGAGAAATTTTGTTTTGCTTGCTTTGTGGTTTTTTATTTAACTTGAAAGGTGAAAGACTAGTTGAGCTCCATACTGGAAAAACTGTTAGAATTGTAAAGTAAAAGGAAAAGCGCTGTATCTAAAAAAGACTTGTGAATAATTATTCTGTTAGAATTTAAAGGTTTTAAACCTGCCTAGGAATTCACCTCAGTATCTAAAGTCTTCCTCCCTCTCTTCCTCTAGTTAAGCTTGTTATTTGTTATGCACCAGCATTGGAGATAATAAAATTTCTTATTTTGTGTTAACAAAAAAAAAGAACTATTTTAAAAATTTCCCAGGTGTTCTACAGAGTTTATTTTTACTATTTATGTTTAAAAATAATTTTTATTTTATTTGTAATATTTAAATTATTATTTTTCTGTAGGGCATTTGTGCACAACAAAGTGAGAGATAGAGGGAGGGAGAAAGTCAGGACATATGTATGGCACCATCACAGTTCCTTCTTTTGCACTTTCCTCAGAATATTTGGTTCATATACATTCATGACAAGTGTGAATTCAGATTGGGATATTTTTTTACCCCTCAGGAAGTGAGTATGTTCCTAAGACCTTTATGAAGCTCTGGAAAACTTACTTCAGTAAAAATCAGACATAAGGTAGATGAGATCTGTTACGTGCTGAAGGCAGGTCTAGTGTGTATGGACCCCTTGGACTGTTTTCCCCATTAAAGATTTTAGTCCACAGAACCATGAATTGTGAGGCTCTGGAAAATGTGTTCTTGGGAAATGTGTTCCAGGGTCTAGTGTCTTCTAGGATGAGCTTGTATATCTTCCTGTTTCTGGATGTCTGAGAACTTTGGACTCAAATGTTCTTCTAGTCAGGTAGTCTAACAAAGCTATATGTCAGCCTTGCCTTTCACATTAAAGCAGGGCTGTGTACATGATTGCAATTTCTGGGTTTGTCTTAACCCCACTTGTAATACTGTCACTATCAAGGCCTACTGAGGACCAGAAGGCCTGTCATCAGTATGATCTACAAAGCTCTGGTGTACATGCTTGCAATTTCTGGGTATGAGACAGCCCATCAGGCCTGAGTGTTGACTGATCATATTCATCCAGAGCAGGTTAGAAGCAAGTTTATCTGTGACCAAAGAGCAGACTGAATAGGACCCATGAAGGAAAAGTTACTTTATAGGCCTGAACGTATCCTTCTCAAGGCAATGTGTGTGAGGCAGTATGCGAACCTAAAGAATGACATCCACAGAGCATTTTGAAACTTGCTTTTTATTCTTTTTTTTTGGAGAGGTGTTTGCTATAGGGCGCGTGTGCCTGCCAAACAGACAGAGAGAGACAGAGAGACAGAAAACGAGAAATCACCCCCCAGGAGGGATGGCCATGCCGCAATCCCTTCTCCTCCATTCTCCTCTCGGGATCTTGGGCACGCACACACACGCACCCGGTGTGAGTTTAAGCCACTGGGTCTGGGACTCGAACCACAGTCGACTACGTGGGAGTCCAGCAACATAGCCATTACGCTAACTGCTGGTCCCAAAACTTCCTTTTTATTCTAAGAGTTTCTCAGCCCCCAAGACCTACACATGTGCATGGCAAATTAGTCCAGGTGGGGCCACTGTGCCACCAGTACCTTTTAGATCTAAGTAGGGCTTGCAGCACCAACTTTAATTTCTGGAGGTGGTTCACTAAATGACATATGGCAAATGTTCCCAGAGGGGCATGAGGCCATCTATATTTCTTGAAACGAAGTAAGGACTGTGTAATAAACTCTATGTTTTGTAGATGAGAGTCCACTGTAATTGAGTGTGGCCCTGGCAAGTTCATCCAGGACAAGCTGGAGAAAAGGATATTTGTGAAATCCATTAAACAAGTTCATTTTTGCCTGTGAGGAACACTGAGTGTTGGACAAAGGTAAGGACCTGAATGTAGTCTGAGAAAGACTGTTTTAAATAGGATTGAGGCAAACTTATCTGTGTATTTGTTTGACTTTCAGCAGAGTGTTATTTGTAAAACCTGGAAGTTGGAGAAGGCTCATCCAATTTGGTTTGACTCATGCTAAAAGTGTGAGAAAGTCTTCAGTGCTAACCCAGCCCCCAAAATTGTAGGTGGTGTTTATGTGCCTGGATCACTCCCTCTTGATCAAATATTAGACTTTGATAATATCCAGATTTTCCCCTCTGACATGGAACAGCTATCTCCGGTTCTTTACTCTCACTTGTCCCTCTTTTGCTATTGCTCACACATTTCGAGGTGGTCCAGACAAGCAGCAATCAATCTTGTAAACAGGCAGCTTATAGGTGTTGTATTTCTCACACAGACACATATTACAGTCTGGGGGCCCAGCATGTAATCATTCTTAATTTACCCATCTTTATTGTCTCATGAGAACCAGGAATCATTGCTGTCCTCCTACACCTTGATGCATGCACTCATCATCCAGCAATGGCTTTTCTGAGTCATGATAACTACATAATTCCCATAAGCTCAGATGTCCAGCTCTGAAGTCAAGTACCCAGAGAAAACCCACAATTGATCCAATGCCCTGCACAGATTTCAGAACTCTGTGGCCCTCTCCCTGACAAACAATAGTGATATTTACTACCATCCAGATGTGCAGGGTGTGTCAAACCCCTTCTATACCAACATCAGTTCCTGCTGTGACTGCCTAAATCAGAAAATTGGAGCAACATGAATTGGATTCGAGTACAATGATATAAAGCAAACCTTAATAAGATAGAAGAAAACAGATAATTTAAGAAGACAAAAAAAATGCATGATATACAAGAGAGATTCAAATGAGAAATTAATTCTCCTTTTGGAGAGGTTTTTTTCTATAGGGCGCTGTGCTTGCCAGACAGACAGAGAGAGACAGAGAGACAGAAAGTGAGAAAACACCCCCCAAGGGGGCTGGCCACTCTACAATCCTTCTCCTCCATTCTCCTCTGGGGATCTTGGGCACGCATGCACATGCACCCAGCATGAGATTTAAGCCACTGGGTCCGGGATGCGAACCATGGTCAACTACATGGGAGTCCAGTGACATAGCCATTACGCTAACTATTGGCCCCAGAAGTTACCGTGTTTTCAAAGATTGCCACAGAAACTTTTGTGATGAAGAGAACAATTCAGAGCTTTGAATTGCTTTCAAGTCTCAATGTGTTAGACTATCCAGTATAATGACTATCTTAAGAATATGAATCATTTGAAATACCTCATACTAAAAATTATTCACCATGAAGAAAACATACATGAAATATTAGTCACAATTTAAAGGTAAAGTGTTTGTATGGTAGGTCTCAGAGAAGGAGAAGCAATGGAGTAAGTAGGCATGAAAAGTTTATTTAATGAAACATTAACTGAAATATTAGGTTCCCATTATCCAAAGGAGACATCCACACCAAGGAAATTGTAATAATATCAAATAGATTCAAAATATGAACCTCTCTACAGCATGAATTACAGTCCAAAATGCCAAAGATAAAGCATAAGAAAAACAAATAAAATTGAGGTCAGCAGGTAACATGGTGTTTCAAGTTTTTTATCACACATGCCTCTGACTTCATAGTTCAAGTCTTGGAGCAAGTGTCCTAAAAATTGTGCTCTGTTTGTTCGTGGGTGTGTGAATATGTGTCCAAAAGTTCAAGAGGAGAACCCGAGAGAAGGAATTGCAGTGTGGCCAGTGCCACTAGGGGCGATTTCTCACTTTTTCTCTCTGACTCTCTTCATTAAGCATATGTGCCATTGGGGGTAGGGGGGAGTCATCTAATGATCTAAAATAAAAAAGAGAAATGTGGCAAATTGTTATAAAAAATTTACGATCTTACAAACTTGAATCTGTCAATAGAAACTCTAAAGGTCAGAAGTAAGTGGGATGGCAGATTTATGTATAACTTTATCAATTTTCTTAAAGCTAATTACCAAAGTGTATTTTCAATATCAATCTTCACCAACTTTTGTCTATTAAATTATTCTTTCCTTTTTGACTCATACTCAACCTCTACCTCCTATATTTTATCACTCTCTTATCACCATTACATTCTCTGGTTTCTGCACTTACCCTCTTGATTATAATATCTATGGACCTATCCATTTCTTGCATAGAGTGCCAACATTCAGTGCATCTTGAAGGGAGCTATATAGTCTGTAGCTTCTTTTTATATTTTAAAAGATATTTCATATGTAATCAGTGTATATCTTCATAAAAGTAAAAATTAAATTTCTCAGCATGAAAACCCAAAATGTCAGTCCCATCAAAAATAAATAAATAAATAAAATTAAAAACTATCAAATTCCAAAGACTGGCTTTCATTTCTTAACATTACATTTTCTTTCTTTATATTTAACCATTTTATGCCTTTTAAGTATAGAAAAGTATTTTTCTTAACATAAATATGGAGCATATTAGTTATGTCATAGATAGTATCTTTTACATAATCAACAGACACATATCATTTTTGTTTTTGCTAAACGTACTTTTATCTAAATCTCTCCCTAATTTTTTCTGTTATACACCTTTTCTATTACAGTTGGTCTCCCTACTATAATGCCTTCCAATTTTAAAATATTCATATTTTATTTAACATTATTTACTTATTTATTTTAATTCGAGCAGATAGTAATGGAGAGAGAGTGAAAATGAAAAAATGACAGAGAGAAAGTGACAGAGCAAGCCACCAGGTCTGGGACTTGAATTGTATTTGGCTATGTTGGAGTCCAGCACCCTTTAAAACTACAATATTTGCCATCCACAATACCTTCTAATTTTTTCAAAGAAAAATTATATGTGTATATATGATTCCAATGAGTAACAACTTAACTCCAATGAGAATGACTAAGGCATTTTTTTCTGTAATTACTTCGGCTATATTCATTCTTTTTGAAACAAAAGATAATGCCTCATTATTATGGCTGACTAATATTTTATAGTATATATGTGACATACATTTTTGACCAAATTATTGTGGCTTATACTCTTAAAATTATTAGATTATTTAGCAATTGTAAATGTTGCTGCAATAATCTTGTTTGTGCTAGTGTCTTTTCAATGGAGTGTTTTCTCTATATCTTGAAAAAATAATGGTAAGTGGAATTACTGAGACTTGTGGTAATTCTAGTTATTTTTTTTATGAATCTCCTTAGTGTATTTCACACAGGTTGTACTAATTTACATTCCCATCAACAGTGTAAGAGAGACCTCTTTCTTCTCAATCTTGTGTAGAGTTGTCATAATTATTATTATTAGTAGTAGTATTTTGTAGCTGAGATCAAATGATACCTCACTGTTGTTTTAAGTTGCATTTTCTTTTGGACAAGATAGTGTGAACATTTTGTCATTTTTTTTTGTCATTCATAAATCTTCATGGAAGTGCTATCTACTAAGATTGCTTATATATTTATTGAAATATTATTTTATGGTGAGATGCATAAATTATATATATGTATATGTATACATATATATATATATATATATAAATTATCAACTCCCTCATTAGAAAGTATATTTAAAATATTGTTCCTACTATGGGGGCTTTATTTTCACTCGAACTGTTTTTCCTTCACCATAAAGATTAAAGTTTCCAGAAGATTAAAGTTTCCAAAAGATTACATCTTTTTATTTGGTGTAGTCATGTGTTTCTATTTTGAAAACGCAATAGCACCACCTGTGCTTTAGTATCTTATTTTAGAATCTTTGGCTACTCCAGTATCTGAGGAGTTTCCCCTATGTGTTTTTGTGAATTCATTTTCAGTTTGATGATTTATTTTAAGTCTTTAGTTCATTTTGTATATTTAAGTCTTTGCTTAATTTTGTATTGATTCTTTTTTGTGTTAAAAGATGAGGATCTAATTTTTTATTCATTTTATTTATTTATTTTTATTATTTTATTATTATTCAAACATTAAATCACTATATATCATTTATATTGTGAAGAGACTTTACCCAGAATGATATACATGTCAGTCCAGCCTAGTTGAGACCACCATACACATCCTCATCAACAGACAGTAAACGTTATCTTAATTTTGTGTCCCACAAGTGTCTTACCTCTCCATTTTCCCCCAAATTTTCTACACTACCCTATTCCCTTCCCACACTCTGTGCAATTTACTTCTAATGTCTATTACAATTTTTATTGCTTTTATGTTCTCCAATCTTTCAATATTTACTATAGAGTGTAGACAGTCAGTATATGTTAAGTATAGACATACAATGTCTCACTGTCGTAGCCGGACTTGCTTCACTCAGCAACAAATCTTTTATATTTTGTTCACTTTCTATCAAATTCCGGGTTCTTGTTTTTTACGACTGAATAGTATTCCATGGAGTATATGTGCCACAATATTTCAATCTGTTCTTCTGTTTGTAGACATTTGGGTTGGTTCTATATCCTAGCAATCGTGAATAATGCTGCAATGAAAAAAGTTGTGCAAGCACTTTTCAGACTGAGAGCTCTCCTGTCCTTTGTGTAGATATCCAGAAGTGGAATCACTGGATCATATGGCAGTTCTATTTGAAGTTCTTTCTGGAGCCTCCGTATCATTCTGCACAGTGGCTGGACCAATATACATTCCCACAAACAGCGTAGGAGTATTCCCCTTTCACTGCATCCCATGCAGCACTTATCATTATTATTATTATTTTTAATCTTCACTATTTTGTCTGGGGTTAAGAGGTATCTCATTGTATTTTTGAACTGTATCTCCTTTACAATGAGGAATGTTGAGCATTTATTTCATGCTTTTTTCTGTTCATATATACCCCTTAGAGTGTTGTTTATTCAACTCATTTTCCCATTTTTAAAGTGGTTTAATCATTTTCTTCCACATAGGTTTCTTGAGTTCCTTGTGTATTCTGGTTATCAGTCCCTTATTTGAGGCACAGTAAACAAAAATTCTCTCCCATTCTGAGTGTATGTGGTTCACACTAATCACACTGTCCTTTGCTGTGCAGAAACTCTTTAATCTGCTGCAATACTACCTGTCTATTTGGGAGATTATTGCCGGTGCTTTGGGGTTCTGGCTTAAGATGTCATTGCCTACTCCAGTGTCTCCCAGTTTCCCCAGTGTTTTCCACCAGTTTCATAGTTTGTGGTTATATTTTTAGATCTTTTATCCACTCTGCATTTATTTTTGTTAATGGTGACAGATAAAGGTTTAGATTTATCATTCTTTAAGTGGATACTCAGTTTTTCCCATGCCTCCTAAAATGTTTCCCTTTTTCCACTGGATTGACTGTACCCTTTATCTAAGATGAGTTGGCTGTTATGTTTTGGGTTTATTTCTGGAGTTTCTACTCTTTTCCATTGGTCTTCATGTCTATTTTCTGTGCCAATATCATGCTGTTTTGATTATCACAGTTTTCTAATATATTTTGGGTTCAGGAAGTAAGATACCACCTACTCCATTCTCCTTGCACAAAATGGCTCTAGCAAAACAGGGTCTTTTATGGTTCCAGACAAATTCTGATTCCCATTTCTAGATCTGTGAAGAATGCTTCTTGTAATTTTATAGGGATTACTTTAAGCATATAGATTAATTTGGGTAGGATTGCCATTTTTATTACATTGATTACATTTTTATCACATTTTATTACATTGGATGTCCTTCCACTTTTTAATGTCCCTTTCAATTTCCTTTTTAAGATTTGCATAGTTTTTTTTATAGAGGTCTTTGACTTCCTTAGTTAGTTTTATTCCTAAGTATCCTATACTTCTTATGGCTATGGTAAATAGAATTATAATAATTAATTCTGTCTCTTTCTGCTTGCTGTTTGTATATAGAAATAATATAGATTTTTGTAACTTAATTTTGTATTCTCCCACTTTACTGTACATGTTTATTACTTTGAGAAGTTTTTTTATGGATACTATTGGGTCTTTTATATATACAATCATGTCATATGCAAACAGAAATAAATTCAGCTCTTCTTTCTGTATTAGAATGCCTTTTATTTTCTTCTCTTGTCTGATTACATTGGCTAGAACTTCCAGGGATACACTGAATAGGAGTAGAGAAAGTGGGCAGCCTTGCCTAGTACAAGTTTTTAGTGGAAAAGAAAGCTTTTCCCCATTCAGTATAATGTTAGCTACAGGTTTCTCATAAATGGTTTTTATTATGCTGAGAAACTGTCTTTCCATGCTAATTTTACTGAGCATCTTGATCAAAAAGACATGTTGTATTTTGTCAAACGCTTTTTCTCCATCAATTGAAATGATCGTATGGTGTTTATCTTTCTTTCTGTTAGTATGGTTTATTACATTCATGGTTTTTCTGTATGTCGAACCACTCTTGCATCCCTGGAATAAAGCCTACCTGGTCATGATAAATAGCCTTTTTTATATATTGCTGAATATAGTTAGCAAGTTTGTTTGTTTGTTTATTATTTTATTATTATTATTATTATTATTTCTTGTATATACTTTCAATAATATTGTTTGGCTTACAATGAGACCATTTTGGTATGTGAACATTTCTCCCCAGACCCGTTGATCGAAATATCTTCAACAGATAACACCACACCTCCCCATCCCATCAATGCTCTACCTCCATATCCCTTCTCTTGTTGAGAATTTTTGAATCTATATTCATCAGGGATATATGTCTGCAGTTTTTCTTTTTTGTTGTATCCTTACTTTTTGGAGGTATGAGGGTAATGGAGAATTCACAGAATGAATTTGGAAGGGTTCCTTTCTTGTGGATCTTAGAAAAGTGTGAGTAGAATGGGGGTTATCTCTACTTTAAAAGATTTGTAAAAATTGGCCATGAAACCTGGACTTTTCTTTGTTGGGAGATTATTTATTACTGATTCAATCTCATTGCTTGTTATAGTTTTATTCAGGCTTTCTGTGCCTTTCTGAGTCAATTTTAGTACATCATTATATGTGCAGGAATTTGTACATCTCATCCAGGTTTTCTTCTTTGTTGGTATAGAGTTAGTTGCTCATAGTATCCTCTAATGATGTTTTGTATTTCTGTTATGTCTGTTGTAATATTGCCTGATTTGTTGTGGATTTGATTTATGTGATTTCTTTCTCTCTTAATTAATCTGGTTAGTGGTATTTCAATCTTGTTTATCTTTTCTAAGAACCAGCATTTGCTTTTATTTATTTTCTATATAGTTATTATTTACTATTTTATTTATTTCTGCTTGAATCTTTATTATTTCTTTTATCCTTGCATTCTTTGGGTTTTTTTGTTGTTGTTCTTCCAATTCCAGGAGACATTAAGTTAGGTTGTCCTTTTGCCACTTTTTCATCTTTTTTTTTTATTGTATGCACTAATGGTTAGGAAATTCCCTCTCATGACTGCTTTTGCAGTATTCCATAGATTATAGGAACTTTTGTACTCATCATTATAATTAGTTTCCATGAATCTTTGATATGTCTTAATCTATGTAGTACTCATGGAGTCTTTCAGAAGTATGTTATTTAATTTCCATGTATTTGTATATATTCAAGGGCTTTTCCTGACGTTAATGTCAAATTTAATTCAATCATGAGCAGAGAAGATGTTGGATATAGTTTCTATTCCTTTAAATTTTTTTTTCATTTTATTTATTTATTTATTTATTTTCCATCCAAAGTACACTATATATTGTCTCAATCAAGCACATCAACAAACATGTTATTGTCAGTAAATGATCTTGTCTTCTGTATGTTTTGCTTTTTTCCCCCCATCCTTGATTCTCTATCTCTTACCCTCTGCCATCTCCCACTCTCCTCCCACAGTCTCTGGTGTCTATGTTTGCATTCTATACTGTTTTCTCCTCACAATTATTGTATCGCCAAAGACCCTAATCAATCGGAATATCCTCATAGCAAACACAGGTGATACCCACATTTCCATGAACACAAGTCTTACTTTACGCATCCTATAAAGTAGCACCTAGCTGTGGCTACATATCCTACTGCAGTCATTAGGTATATATATATATTTTTTTTTCTGAAACTTTTTTTCTTTTTGTAACTCAATTTACATTCCTTCCCTAAGCTTCATCACAGCATACAAAATGCAATCTCCCATCCAGTACACACTGTATAGTGATACAATCATGCACATTACAGAAAATTTTCCATTACTAGTTCCTAGAATTACTTCCACCCCTCTTTCTGACCTTCTGTCCCTTCCCACCCTCCTCTCACACCACCTCCGGTGTCTACAATTGTCCTTCATTCCCTTCCCACCCACATTGCATTGGTCACACAATTTCCGACATAATCTAACTACTTTCAGTGTTGAGTTCACTCATTACTACTAAGAAAACCAGTTTTAACTTAACTCAAAGAAGTACCAAGGAACTTTGCTTTAAGCCAGGAAACAAGTTAGGATTCTGTTCAAATGGTAGGTGTATGAACCTATCAGTCTCATGTACTTTTATCTTCTGTTCTGGTTCAATTTTCCTGATTAAATTCTAGGATATAATATTCAACTCCATACTTGTCCCTATGATTAAGTTGGCCACTTTCATAGTTTTTGGACTCTTATTTCCATGTGTCTGTGTTTAATTTTCTTGATACAACACACCCTTGAGAACTTCTTGGAGATCTGGTCTGGTGTTGGTAAATTCTTTCAGGTTTTGTTTATCTGAGAATGTTCTTGTCTTTTCTTCCCACCTGAAAGATAATCTTGCCGGGTACAGTATTCTTGGCTGAAATTGCTTCTCTCGTAACACTTTGAATATATTTTCCCATTCTCTCCTCGCTCGCATTGTTTCCGATGAGAGATCTGCTGTTAGCCTGATGGGATGTCCTTTGTAGGTAACTTGATGTTTCTCTCTTGCCAATCTTAGTATCTTGTCTTTGTCTGCGGTTTTGGTCAACCTGGCTATAATGTGTCTTGGAGAAGATCTTCTTGGGTTGATTCTATTTGGAGTCCTTTGTATTTCCTGGGACTGGATCTTCGAATGCCTCTCTAGGTTTGGAAAGTTTTCTTGCAGGATTTCATGGAATAGATTATCAATGCCCTTATGGGTCTCTTCACCTTCTGGAATGCCAATTATCCGGATATTTGGACGTTTGATGGTATCCAGTACTTCTCGCATATCATTCTCAAATTTTTGAGCCATTTTCTCAGTCTTCGTGGTGGATTTTTCTAAGCCAGCCATTTTCTCTTCTACACCTGAGATTCTATTTTCTGAATGATCTAGTCTGCTTTTAATACTTTCTAGGGAGATTTTGACTTCTTGTATTATAGCCTTCATCTCTAGCAGTTCCGTTTGAGTCTTTTGTAAAGTGTGTAATTCCTCTTTTAGATCTTGCAAGAATTTCCTCATCTCCTGGAACTCGGCAACTTCTTTCTCCTTTCTCTTTAGCAGTTCATTATCTCTCTTTTCTTCCATCTCTGTTAGTTTCGACATTACGAATGCTCTAAATTCCTTATCAGACATTTCCATGACTTTCACCGAACTGCTTGTGGATGAAGAAGAGTTACTCTTTTCCCGTGGAGGAGAGGTATTTTCTCGTTTTCCCATATTTCTCGTGATCCGGCGGTGATTTCTTGTCATCTGATGAATGGCGTGTTTCTTTCAAATTCTTGAAGTTAAGCCTCAATGTACAGGAACAAGCAGACAGAGGTGTTCTAGAATCTGCTTGCAGTTCTGTTGTGATCGCTGGTGCAGCAGATTCAGTAGATATTGGGTGGAGATACAAGAAAAAGGAAAATGAAAAAGAGAGAGAGAAACAACAACAAAAAGAGAGAAAAAAAGACAAAAGATAAAAAATTGTAATTACTTTTCTTTCTTGTTTTTTTTTTTTAAAGAAAAAAATCACAAAACAGAAAACCGCGCGGCGCGCTTGCGCGCCATGCGAAAAATCTAGTTCCCAGTATCCATGAGGAGTCTGCTCAGAGAAGTGCTCAACTCTCCTGCCTGGGAGGAAGAAGCAGAAGGGATTATTAACAAAACAATGGGAGGAGCAGAGCGCCAGAGAAAAACTTTGCCTTTAAAAAAATCATAAAAAGGAAAAATTACCAAAAAACAAAGATGAGGAGACAGGAGCAGAGAGAGACAGAGACCTCAGAGACACAGTGACATTGATAGGAGGCCAGAGGGGCTCCCTACCACACTAGCTCTGCTTGCTGGAGGCTGAATTATGAGTAGAAAATCTTCATTTCTCCTGTTCCCTGAAAAATCTAGTTCCCAGTATCCATGAGGAGTCTGCTCAGAGAAGGGCTCAACTCTCCTGCCTGGGAGGAAGAAGCAGAAGGGATTATTAACAAAACAATGGGAGGAGCAGAGCGCCAGAGAAAAACTTTGCCTTTAAAAAAATCATAAAAAGGAAAAATTACCAAAAAACAAAGATGAGGAGACAGGAGCAGAGAGAGACAGAGACCTCAGAGACACAGTGACATTGATAGGAGGCCAGAGGGGCTCCCTACCACACTAGCTCTGCTTGCTGGAGGCTGAATTATGAGTAGAAAATCTTCATTTCTCCTGTTCCCTGAAAAATCTAGTTCCCAGTATCCATGAGGAGTCTGCTCAGAGAAGGGCTCAACTCTCCTGCCACACTAGCTCTGCTTGCTGGAGGCTGAATTATGAGTAGAAAATCTTCATTTCTCCTGTTCCCTGAAAAATCTAGTTCCCAGTATCCATGAGGAGTCTGCTCAGAGAAGGGCTCAACTCTCCTGCCTGGGAGGAAGAAGCAGAAGGGATTATTAACAAAACAATGGGAGGAGCAGAGCGCCAGAGAAAAACTTTGCCTTTAAAAAAATCATAAAAAGGAAAAATTACCAAAAAACAAAGATGAGGAGACAGGAGCAGAGAGAGACAGAGACCTCAGAGACAGAGTGACATTGATAGGAGGCCAGAGGGGCTCCCTACCACACTAGCTCTGCTTGCTGGAGGCTGAATTATGAGTAGAAAATCTTCATTTCTCCTGTTCCCTGAAAAATCTAGTTCCCAGTATCCATGAGGAGTCTGCTCAGAGAAGGGCTCAACTCTCCTGCCTGGGAGGAAGAAGCAGAAGGGATTATTAACAAAACAATGGGAGGAGCAGAGCGCCAGAGAAAAACTTTACCTTTAAAAAAATCATAAAAAGGAAAAATTACCAAAAAACAAAGATGAGGAGACAGGAGCAGAGAGAGACAGAGACCTCAGAGACACAGTGACATTGATAGGAGGCCAGAGGGGCTCCCTACCACACTAGCTCTGCTTGCTGGAGGCTGAATTATGAGTAGAAAATCTTCATTTCTCCTGTTCCCTGAAAAATCTAGTTCCCAGTATCCATGGGGAGTCTGCTCAGAGAAGGGCTCAACTCTCCTGCCACACTAGCTCTGCTTGCTGGAGGCTGAATTATGAGTAGAAAATCTTCATTTCTCCTGTTCCCTGAAAAATCTAGTTCCCAGTATCCATGAGGAGTCTGCTCAGAGAAGGTCTCAACTCTCCTGCCACACTAGCTCTGCTTGCTGGAGGCTGAATTATGAGTAGAAAATCTTCATTTCTCCTGTTCCCTGAAAAATCTAGTTCCCAGTATCCATGAGGAGTCTGCTCAGAGAAGGGCTCAACTCTCCTGCCTGGGAGGAAGAAGCAGAAGGGATTATTAACAAAACAATGGGAGGAGCAGAGCGCCAGAGAAAAAACTTTGCCTTTAAAAAAATCATAAAAAGGAAAAATTACCAAAAAACAAAGATGAGGAGACAGGAGCAGAGAGAGACAGAGACCTCAGAGACACAGTGACATTGATAGGAGGCCAGAGGGGCTCCCTACCACACTAGCTCTGCTTGCTGGAGGCTGAATTATGAGTAGAAAATCTTCATTTCTCCTGTTCCCTGAAAAATCTAGTTCCCAGTATCCATGAGGAGTCTGCTCAGAGAAGGGCTCAACTCTCCTGCCACACTAGCTCTGCTTGCTGGAGGCTGAATTATGAGTAGAAAATCTTCATTTCTCCTGTTCCCTGAAAAATCTAGTTCCCAGTATCCATGAGGAGTCTGCTCAGAGAAGGGCTCAACTCTCCTGCCTGGGAGGAAGAAGCAGAAGGGATTATTAACAAAACAATGGGAGGAGCAGAGCGCCAGAGAAAAACTTTGCCTTTAAAAAAATCATAAAAAGGAAAAATTACCAAAAAACAAAGATGAGGAGACAGGAGCAGAGAGAGACAGAGACCTCAGAGACACAGTGACATTGATAGGAGGCCAGAGGGGCTCCCTACCACACTAGCTCTGCTTGCTGGAGGCTGAATTATGAGTAGAAAATCTTCATTTCTCCTGTTCCCTGAAAAATCTAGTTCCCAGTATCCATGAGGAGTCTGCTCAGAGAAGGGCTCAACTCTCCTGCCACACTAGCTCTGCTTGCTGGAGGCTGAATTATGAGTAGAAAATCTTCATTTCTCCTGTTCCCTGAAAAATCTAGTTCCCAGTATCCATGAGGAGTCTGCTCAGAGAAGGGCTCAACTCTCCTGCCTGGGAGGAAGAAGCAGAAGGGATTATTAACAAAACAATGGGAGGAGCAGAGCGCCAGAGAAAAACTTTGCCTTTAAAAAAATCATAAAAAGGAAAAATTACCAAAAAACAAAGATGAGGAGACAGGAGCAGAGAGAGACAGAGACCTCAGAGACAGAGTGACATTGATAGGAGGCCAGAGGGGCTCCCTACCACACTAGCTCTGCTTGCTGGAGGCTGAATTATGAGTAGAAAATCTTCATTTCTCCTGTTCCCTGAAAAATCTAGTTCCCAGTATCCATGAGGAGTCTGCTCAGAGAAGGGCTCAACTCTCCTGCCTGGGAGGAAGAAGCAGAAGGGATTATTAACAAAACAATGGGAGGAGCAGAGCGCCAGAGAAAAACTTTGCCTTTAAAAAAATCATAAAAAGGAAAAATTACCAAAAAACAAAGATGAGGAGACAGGAGCAGAGAGAGACAGAGACCTCAGAGACACAGTGACATTGATAGGAGGCCAGAGGGGCTCCCTACCACACTAGCTCTGCTTGCTGGAGGCTGAATTATGAGTAGAAAATCTTCATTTCTCCTGTTCCCTGAAAAATCTAGTTCCCAGTATCCATGAGGAGTCTGCTCAGAGAAGGGCTCAACTCTCCTGCCACACTAGCTCTGCTTGCTGGAGGCTGAATTATGAGTAGAAAATCTTCATTTCTCCTGTTCCCTGAAAAATCTAGTTCCCAGTATCCATGAGGAGTCTGCTCAGAGAAGGGCTCAACTCTCCTGCCTGGGAGGAAGAAGCAGAAGGGATTATTAACAAAACAATGGGAGGAGCAGAGCGCCAGAGAAAAACTTTGCCTTTAAAAAAATCATAAAAAGGAAAAATTACCAAAAAACAAAGATGAGGAGACAGGAGCAGAGAGAGACAGAGACCTCAGAGACACAGTGACATTGATAGGAGGCCAGAGGGGCTCCCTACCACACTAGCTCTGCTTGCTGGAGGCTGAATTATGAGTAGAAAATCTTCATTTCTCCTGTTCCCTGAAAAATCTAGTTCCCAGTATCCATGAGGAGTCTGCTCAGAGAAGGGCTCAACTCTCCTGCCACACTAGCTCTGCTTGCTGGAGGCTGAATTATGAGTAGAAAATCTTCATTTCTCCTGTTCCCTGAAAAATCTAGTTCCCAGTATCCATGAGGAGTCTGCTCAGAGAAGGGCTCAACTCTCCTGCCTGGGAGGAAGAAGCAGAAGGGATTATTAACAAAACAATGGGAGGAGCAGAGCGCCAGAGAAAAACTTTGCCTTTAAAAAAATCATAAAAAGGAAAAATTACCAAAAAACAAAGATGAGACAGGAGCAGAGAGAGACAGAGACCTCAGAGACACAGTGACATTGATAGGAGGCCAGAGGGGCTCCCTACCACACTAGCTCTGCTTGCTGGAGGCTGAATTATGAGTAGAAAATCTTCATTTCTCCTGTTCCCTGAAAAATCTAGTTCCCAGTATCCATGAGGAGTCTGCTCAGAGAAGGGCTCAACTCTCCTGCCTGGGAGGAAGAAGCAGAAGGGATTATTAACAAAACAATGGGAGGAGCAGAGCGCCAGAGAAAAACTTTGCCTTTAAAAAAATCATAAAAAGGAAAAATTACCAAAAAACAAAGATGAGGAGACAGGAGCAGAGAGAGACAGAGACCTCAGAGACACAGTGACATTGATAGGAGGCCAGAGGGGCTCCCTACCACACTAGCTCTGCTTGCTGGAGGCTGAATTATGAGTAGAAAATCTTCATTTCTCCTGTTCCCTGAAAAATCTAGTTCCCAGTATCCATGAGGAGTCTGCTCAGAGAAGGGCTCAACTCTCCTGCCACACTAGCTCTGCTTGCTGGAGGCTGAATTATGAGTAGAAAATCTTCATTTCTCCTGTTCCCTGAAAAATCTAGTTCCCAGTATCCATGAGGAGTCTGCTCAGAGAAGGGCTCAACTCTCCTGCCTGGGAGGAAGAAGCAGAAGGGATTATTAACAAAACAATGGGAGGAGCAGAGCGCCAGAGAAAAACTTTGCCTTTAAAAAAATCATAAAAAGGAAAAATTACCAAAAAACAAAGATGAGGAGACAGGAGCAGAGAGAGACAGAGACCTCAGAGACACAGTGACATTGATAGGAGGCCAGAGGGGCTCCCTACCACACTAGCTCTGCTTGCTGGAGGCTGAATTATGAGTAGAAAATCTTCATTTCTCCTGTTCCCTGAAAAATCTAGTTCCCAGTATCCATGAGGAGTCTGCTCAGAGAAGGGCTCAACTCTCCTGCCTGGGAGGAAGAAGCAGAAGGGATTATTAACAAAACAATGGGAGGAGCAGAGCGCCAGAGAAAAACTTTGCCTTTAAAAAAATCATAAAAAGGAAAAATTACCAAAAAACAAAGATGAGGAGACAGGAGCAGAGAGAGACAGAGACCTCAGAGACACAGTGACATTGATAGGAGGCCAGAGGGGCTCCCTACCACACTAGCTCTGCTTGCTGGAGGCTGAATTATGAGTAGAAAATCTTCATTTCTCCTGTTCCCTGAAAAATCTAGTTCCCAGTATCCATGAGGAGTCTGCTCAGAGAAGGGCTCAACTCTCCTGCCACACTAGCTCTGCTTGCTGGAGGCTGAATTATGAGTAGAAAATCTTCATTTCTCCTGTTCCCTGAAAAATCTAGTTCCCAGTATCCATGAGGAGTCTGCTCAGAGAAGGGCTCAACTCTCCTGCCTGGGAGGAAGAAGCAGAAGGGATTATTAACAAAACAATGGGAGGAGCAGAGCGCCAGAGAAAAACTTTGCCTTTAAAAAAATCATAAAAAGGAAAAATTACCAAAAAACAAAGATGAGGAGACAGGAGCAGAGAGAGACAGAGACCTCAGAGACACAGTGACATTGATAGGAGGCCAGAGGGGCTCCCTACCACACTAGCTCTGCTTGCTGGAGGCTGAATTATGAGTAGAAAATCTTCATTTCTCCTGTTCCCTGAAAAATCTAGTTCCCAGTATCCATGAGGAGTCTGCTCAGAGAAGGGCTCAACTCTCCTGCCACACTAGCTCTGCTTGCTGGAGGCTGAATTATGAGTAGAAAATCTTCATTTCTCCTGTTCCCTGAAAAATCTAGTTCCCAGTATCCATGAGGAGTCTGCTCAGAGAAGGGCTCAACTCTCCTGCCTGGGAGGAAGAAGCAGAAGGGATTATTAACAAAACAATGGGAGGAGCAGAGCGCCAGAGAAAAACTTTGCCTTTAAAAAAATCATAAAAAGGAAAAATTACCAAAAAACAAAGATGAGACAGGAGCAGAGAGAGACAGAGACCTCAGAGACACAGTGACATTGATAGGAGGCCAGAGGGGCTCCCTACCACACTAGCTCTGCTTGCTGGAGGCTGAATTATGAGTAGAAAATCTTCATTTCTCCTGTTCCCTGAAAAATCTAGTTCCCAGTATCCATGAGGAGTCTGCTCAGAGAAGGGCTCAACTCTCCTGCCTGGGAGGAAGAAGCAGAAGGGATTATTAACAAAACAATGGGAGGAGCAGAGCGCCAGAGAAAAACTTTGCCTTTAAAAAAATCATAAAAAGGAAAAATTACCAAAAAACAAAGATGAGGAGACAGGAGCAGAGACAGACAGAGACCTCAGAGACACAGTGACATTGATAGGAGGCCAGAGGGGCTCCCTACCACACTAGCTCTGCTTGCTGGAGGCTGAATTATGAGTAGAAAATCTTCATTTCTCCTGTTCCCTGAAAAATCTAGTTCCCAGTATCCATGAGGAGTCTGCTCAGAGAAGGGCTCAACTCTCCTGCCACACTAGCTCTGCTTGCTGGAGGCTGAATTATGAGTAGAAAATCTTCATTTCTCCTGTTCCCTGAAAAATCTAGTTCCCAGTATCCATGAGGAGTCTGCTCAGAGAAGGGCTCAACTCTCCTGCCTGGGAGGAAGAAGCAGAAGGGATTATTAACAAAACAATGGGAGGAGCAGAGCGCCAGAGAAAAACTTTGCCTTTAAAAAAATCATAAAAAGGAAAAATTACCAAAAAACAAAGATGAAGAGACAGGAGCAGAGAGAGACAGAGACCTCAGAGACACAGTGACATTGATAGGAGGCCAGAGGGGCTCCCTACCACACTAGCTCTGCTTGCTGGAGGCTGAATTATGAGTAGAAAATCTTCATTTCTCCTGTTCCCTGAAAAATCTAGTTCCCAGTATCCATGAGGAGTCTGCTCAGAGAAGGGCTCAACTCTCCTGCCACACTAGCTCTGCTTGCTGGAGGCTGAATTATGAGTAGAAAATCTTCATTTCTCCTGTTCCCTGAAAAATCTAGTTCCCAGTATCCATGAGGAGTCTGCTCAGAGAAGGGCTCAACTCTCCTGCCTGGGAGGAAGAAGCAGAAGGGATTATTAACAAAACAATGGGAGGAGCAGAGCGCCAGAGAAAAACTTTGCCTTTAAAAAAATCATAAAAAGGAAAAATTACCAAAAAACAAAGATGAGACAGGAGCAGAGAGAGACAGAGACCTCAGAGACACAGTGACATTGATAGGAGGCCAGAGGGGCTCCCTACCACACTAGCTCTGCTTGCTGGAGGCTGAATTATGAGTAGAAAATCTTCATTTCTCCTGTTCCCTGAAAAATCTAGTTCCCAGTATCCATGAGGAGTCTGCTCAGAGAAGGGCTCAACTCTCCTGCCACACTAGCTCTGCTTGCTGGAGGCTGAATTATGAGTAGAAAATCTTCATTTCTCCTGTTCCCTGAAAAATCTAGTTCCCAGTATCTATGAGGAGTCTGCTCAGAGAAGGGCTCAACTCTCCTGCCTGGGAGGAAGAAGCAGAAGGGATTATTAACAAAACAATGGGAGGAGCAGAGCGCCAGAGAAAAACTTTGCCTTAAAAAAATCATAAAAAGGAAAAATTACCAAAAAACAAAGATGAGGAGACAGGAGCAGAGAGAGACAGAGACCTCAGAGACACAGTGACATTGATAGGAGGCCAGAGGGGCTCCCTACCACACTAGCTCTGCTTGCTGGAGGCTGAATTATGAGTAGAAAATCTTCATTTCTCCTGTTCCCTGAAAAATCTAGTTCCCAGTATCCATGAGGAGTCTGCTCAGAGAAGGGCTCAACTCTCCTGCCTGGGAGGAAGAAGCAGAAGGGATTATTAACAAAACAATGGGAGGAGCAGAGCGCCAGAGAAAAACTTTGCCTTTAAAAAAATCATAAAAAGGAAAAATTACCAAAAAACAAAGATGAGGAGACAGGAGCAGAGACAGACAGAGACCTCAGAGACACAGTGACATTGATAGGAGGCCAGAGGGGCTCCCTACCACACTAGCTCTGCTTGCTGGAGGCTGAATTATGAGTAGAAAATCTTCATTTCTCCTGTTCCCTGAAAAATCTAGTTCCCAGTATCCATGAGGAGTCTGCTCAGAGAAGGGCTCAACTCTCCTGCCACACTAGCTCTGCTTGCTGGAGGCTGAATTATGAGTAGAAAATCTTCATTTCTCCTGTTCCCTGAAAAATCTAGTTCCCAGTATCTATGAGGAGTCTGCTCAGAGAAGGGCTCAACTCTCCTGCCTGGGAGGAAGAAGCAGAAGGGATTATTAACAAAACAATGGGAGGAGCAGAGCGCCAGAGAAAAACTTTGCCTTAAAAAAATCATAAAAAGGAAAAATTACCAAAAAACAAAGATGAGGAGACAGGAGCAGAGAGAGACAGAGACCTCAGAGACACAGTGACATTGATAGGAGGCCAGAGGGGCTCCCTACCACACTAGCTCTGCTTGCTGGAGGCTGAATTATGAGTAGAAAATCTTCATTTCTCCTGTTCCCTGAAAAATCTAGTTCCCAGTATCCATGAGGAGTCTGCTCAGAGAAGGGCTCAACTCTCCTGCCTGGGAGGAAGAAGCAGAAGGGATTATTAACAAAACAATGGGAGGAGCAGAGCGCCAGAGAAAAACTTTGCCTTTAAAAAAATCATAAAAAGGAAAAATTACCAAAAAACAAAGATGAGGAGACAGGAGCAGAGACAGACAGAGACCTCAGAGACACAGTGACATTGATAGGAGGCCAGAGGGGCTCCCTACCACACTAGCTCTGCTTGCTGGAGGCTGAATTATGAGTAGAAAATCTTCATTTCTCCTGTTCCCTGAAAAATCTAGTTCCCAGTATCCATGAGGAGTCTGCTCAGAGAAGGGCTCAACTCTCCTGCCACACTAGCTCTGCTTGCTGGAGGCTGAATTATGAGTAGAAAATCTTCATTTCTCCTGTTCCCTGAAAAATCTAGTTCCCAGTATCCATGAGGAGTCTGCTCAGAGAAGGGCTCAACTCTCCTGCCTGGGAGGAAGAAGCAGAAGGGATTATTAACAAAACAATGGGAGGAGCAGAGCGCCAGAGAAAAACTTTGCCTTTAAAAAAATCATAAAAAGGAAAAATTACCAAAAAACAAAGATGAAGAGACAGGAGCAGAGAGAGACAGAGACCTCAGAGACACAGTGACATTGATAGGAGGCCAGAGGGGCTCCCTACCACACTAGCTCTGCTTGCTGGAGGCTGAATTATGAGTAGAAAATCTTCATTTCTCCTGTTCCCTGAAAAATCTAGTTCCCAGTATCCATGAGGAGTCTGCTCAGAGAAGGGCTCAACTCTCCTGCCTGGGAGGAAGAAGCAGAAGGGATTATTAACAAAACAATGGGAGGAGCAGAGCGCCAGAGAAAAACTTTGCCTTTAAAAAAATCATAAAAAGGAAAAATTACCAAAAAACAAAGATGAGGAGACAGGAGCAGAGAGAGACAGAGACCTCAGAGACACAGTGACATTGATAGGAGGCCAGAGGGGCTCCCTACCACACTAGCTCTGCTTGCTGGAGGCTGAATTATGAGTAGAAAATCTTCATTTCTCCTGTTCCCTGAAAAATCTAGTTCCCAGTATCCATGGGGAGTCTGCTCAAAGAAGGGCTCAACTCTCCTGCCACACTAGCTCTGCTTGCTGGAGGCTGAATTATGAGTAGAAAATCTTCATTTCTCCTGTTCCCTGAAAAATCTAGTTCCCAGTATCCATGAGGAGTCTGCTCAGAGAAGGGCTCAACTCTCCTGCCTGGGAGGAAGAAGCAGAAGGGATTATTAACAAAACAATGGGAGGAGCAGAGCGCCAGAGAAAAACTTTGCCTTTAAAAAAATCATAAAAAGGAAAAGTTACCAAAAAACAAAGATGAGGAGACAGGAGCAGACACAGACAGAGACCTCAGAGACACAGTGACATTGATAGGAGGCCAGAGGGGCTCCCTACCACACTAGCTCTGCTTGCTGGAGGCTGAATTATGAGTAGAAAATCTTCATTTCTCCTGTTCCCTGAAAAATCTAGTTCCCAGTATCCATGAGGAGTCTGCTCAGAGAAGGGCTCAACTCTCCTGCCTGGGAGGAAGAAGCAGAAGGGATTATTAACAAAACAATGGGAGGAGCAGAGCGCCAGAGAAAAACTTTGCCTTTAAAAAAATCATAAAAAGGAAAAATTACCAAAAAACAAAGATGAAGAGACAGGAGCAGAGAGAGACAGAGACCTCAGAGACACAGTGACATTGATAGGAGGCCAGAGGGGCTCCCTACCACACTAGCTCTGCTTGCTGGAGGCTGAATTATGAGTAGAAAATCTTCATTTCTCCTGTTCCCTGAAAAATCTAGTTCCCAGTATCCATGAGGAGTCTGCTCAGAGAAGGGCTCAACTCTCCTGCCACACTAGCTCTGCTTGCTGGAGGCTGAATTATGAGTAGAAAATCTTCATTTCTCCTGTTCCGTGAAAAATCTAGTTCCCAGTATCCATGAGGAGTCTGCTCAGAGAAGGGCTCAACTCTCCTGCCTGGGAGGAAGAAGCAGAAGGGATTATTAACAAAACAATGGGAGGAGCAGAGCGCCAGAGAAAAACTTTGCCTTTAAAAAAATCATAAAAAGGAAAAATTACCAAAAAACAAAGATGAGACAGGAGCAGAGAGAGACAGAGACCTCAGAGACACAGTGACATTGATAGGAGGCCAGAGGGGCTCCCTACCACACTAGCTCTGCTTGCTGGAGGCTGAATTATGAGTAGAAAATCTTCATTTCTCCTGTTCCCTGAAAAATCTAGTTCCCAGTATCCATGAGGAGTCTGCTCAGAGAAGGGCTCAACTCTCCTGCCACACTAGCTCTGCTTGCTGGAGGCTGAATTATGAGTAGAAAATCTTCATTTCTCCTGTTCCCTGAAAAATCTAGTTCCCAGTATCTATGAGGAGTCTGCTCAGAGAAGGGCTCAACTCTCCTGCCTGGGAGGAAGAAGCAGAAGGGATTATTAACAAAACAATGGGAGGAGCAGAGCGCCAGAGAAAAACTTTGCCTTAAAAAAATCATAAAAAGGAAAAATTACCAAAAAACAAAGATGAGGAGACAGGAGCAGAGAGAGACAGAGACCTCAGAGACACAGTGACATTGATAGGAGGCCAGAGGGGCTCCCTACCACACTAGCTCTGCTTGCTGGAGGCTGAATTATGAGTAGAAAATCTTCATTTCTCCTGTTCCCTGAAAAATCTAGTTCCCAGTATCCATGAGGAGTCTGCTCAGAGAAGGGCTCAACTCTCCTGCCTGGGAGGAAGAAGCAGAAGGGATTATTAACAAAACAATGGGAGGAGCAGAGCGCCAGAGAAAAACTTTGCCTTTAAAAAAATCATAAAAAGGAAAAATTACCAAAAAACAAAGATGAGGAGACAGGAGCAGAGACAGACAGAGACCTCAGAGACACAGTGACATTGATAGGAGGCCAGAGGGGCTCCCTACCACACTAGCTCTGCTTGCTGGAGGCTGAATTATGAGTAGAAAATCTTCATTTCTCCTGTTCCCTGAAAAATCTAGTTCCCAGTATCCATGAGGAGTCTGCTCAGAGAAGGGCTCAACTCTCCTGCCACACTAGCTCTGCTTGCTGGAGGCTGAATTATGAGTAGAAAATCTTCATTTCTCCTGTTCCCTGAAAAATCTAGTTCCCAGTATCTATGAGGAGTCTGCTCAGAGAAGGGCTCAACTCTCCTGCCTGGGAGGAAGAAGCAGAAGGGATTATTAACAAAACAATGGGAGGAGCAGAGCGCCAGAGAAAAACTTTGCCTTAAAAAAATCATAAAAAGGAAAAATTACCAAAAAACAAAGATGAGGAGACAGGAGCAGAGAGAGACAGAGACCTCAGAGACACAGTGACATTGATAGGAGGCCAGAGGGGCTCCCTACCACACTAGCTCTGCTTGCTGGAGGCTGAATTATGAGTAGAAAATCTTCATTTCTCCTGTTCCCTGAAAAATCTAGTTCCCAGTATCCATGAGGAGTCTGCTCAGAGAAGGGCTCAACTCTCCTGCCTGGGAGGAAGAAGCAGAAGGGATTATTAACAAAACAATGGGAGGAGCAGAGCGCCAGAGAAAAACTTTGCCTTTAAAAAAATCATAAAAAGGAAAAATTACCAAAAAACAAAGATGAGGAGACAGGAGCAGAGACAGACAGAGACCTCAGAGACACAGTGACATTGATAGGAGGCCAGAGGGGCTCCCTACCACACTAGCTCTGCTTGCTGGAGGCTGAATTATGAGTAGAAAATCTTCATTTCTCCTGTTCCCTGAAAAATCTAGTTCCCAGTATCCATGAGGAGTCTGCTCAGAGAAGGGCTCAACTCTCCTGCCACACTAGCTCTGCTTGCTGGAGGCTGAATTATGAGTAGAAAATCTTCATTTCTCCTGTTCCCTGAAAAATCTAGTTCCCAGTATCCATGAGGAGTCTGCTCAGAGAAGGGCTCAACTCTCCTGCCTGGGAGGAAGAAGCAGAAGGGATTATTAACAAAACAATGGGAGGAGCAGAGCGCCAGAGAAAAACTTTGCCTTTAAAAAAATCATAAAAAGGAAAAATTACCAAAAAACAAAGATGAAGAGACAGGAGCAGAGAGAGACAGAGACCTCAGAGACACAGTGACATTGATAGGAGGCCAGAGGGGCTCCCTACCACACTAGCTCTGCTTGCTGGAGGCTGAATTATGAGTAGAAAATCTTCATTTCTCCTGTTCCCTGAAAAATCTAGTTCCCAGTATCCATGAGGAGTCTGCTCAGAGAAGGGCTCAACTCTCCTGCCTGGGAGGAAGAAGCAGAAGGGATTATTAACAAAACAATGGGAGGAGCAGAGCGCCAGAGAAAAACTTTGCCTTTAAAAAAATCATAAAAAGGAAAAATTACCAAAAAACAAAGATGAGGAGACAGGAGCAGAGAGAGACAGAGACCTCAGAGACACAGTGACATTGATAGGAGGCCAGAGGGGCTCCCTACCACACTAGCTCTGCTTGCTGGAGGCTGAATTATGAGTAGAAAATCTTCATTTCTCCTGTTCCCTGAAAAATCTAGTTCCCAGTATCCATGGGGAGTCTGCTCAAAGAAGGGCTCAACTCTCCTGCCACACTAGCTCTGCTTGCTGGAGGCTGAATTATGAGTAGAAAATCTTCATTTCTCCTGTTCCCTGAAAAATCTAGTTCCCAGTATCCATGAGGAGTCTGCTCAGAGAAGGGCTCAACTCTCCTGCCTGGGAGGAAGAAGCAGAAGGGATTATTAACAAAACAATGGGAGGAGCAGAGCGCCAGAGAAAAACTTTGCCTTTAAAAAAATCATAAAAAGGAAAAGTTACCAAAAAACAAAGATGAGGAGACAGGAGCAGACACAGACAGAGACCTCAGAGACACAGTGACATTGATAGGAGGCCAGAGGGGCTCCCTACCACACTAGCTCTGCTTGCTGGAGGCTGAATTATGAGTAGAAAATCTTCATTTCTCCTGTTCCCTGAAAAATCTAGTTCCCAGTATCCATGAGGAGTCTGCTCAGAGAAGGGCTCAACTCTCCTGCCTGGGAGGAAGAAGCAGAAGGGATTATTAACAAAACAATGGGAGGAGCAGAGCGCCAGAGAAAAACTTTGCCTTTAAAAAAATCATAAAAAGGAAAAATTACCAAAAAACAAAGATGAAGAGACAGGAGCAGAGAGAGACAGAGACCTCAGAGACACAGTGACATTGATAGGAGGCCAGAGGGGCTCCCTACCACACTAGCTCTGCTTGCTGGAGGCTGAATTATGAGTAGAAAATCTTCATTTCTCCTGTTCCCTGAAAAATCTAGTTCCCAGTATCCATGAGGAGTCTGCTCAGAGAAGGGCTCAACTCTCCTGCCTGGGAGGAAGAAGCAGAAGGGATTATTAACAAAACAATGGGAGGAGCAGAGCGCCAGAGAAAAACTTTGCCTTTAAAAAAATCATAAAAAGGAAAAGTTACCAAAAAACAAAGATGAGGAGACAGGAGCAGACACAGACAGAGACCTCAGAGACACAGTGACATTGATAGGAGGCCAGAGGGGCTCCCTACCACACTAGCTCTGCTTGCTGGAGGCTGAATTATGAGTAGAAAATCTTCATTTCTCCTGTTCCCTGAAAAATCTAGTTCCCAGTATCCATGAGGAGTCTGCTCAGAGAAGGGCTCAACTCTCCTGCCACACTAGCTCTGCTTGCTGGAGGCTGAATTATGAGTAGAAAATCTTCATTTCTCCTGTTCCCTGAAAAATCTAGTTCCCAGTATCCATGAGGAGTCTGCTCAGAGAAGGGCTCAACTCTCCTGCCTGGGAGGAAGAAGCAGAAGGGATTATTAACAAAACAATGGGAGGAGCAGAGCGCCAGAGAAAAACTTTGCCTTTAAAAAAATCATAAAAAGGAAAAATTACCAAAAAACAAAGATGAAGAGACAGGAGCAGAGAGAGACAGAGACCTCAGAGACACAGTGACATTGATAGGAGGTCAGAGGGGCTCCCTACCACACTAGCTCTGCTTGCTGGAGGCTGAATTATGAGTAGAAAATCTTCATTTCTCCTGTTCCCTGAAAAATCTAGTTCCCAGTATCCATGAGGAGTCTGCTCAGAGAAGGGCTCAACTCTCCTGCCTGGGAGGAAGAAGCAGAAGGGATTATTAACAAAACAATGGGAGGAGCAGAGCGCCAGAGAAAAACTTTGCCTTTAAAAAAATCATAAAAAGGAAAAATTACCAAAAAACAAAGATGAGGAGACAGGAGCAGAGAGAGACAGAGACCTCAGAGACACAGTGACATTGATAGGAGGCCAGAGGGGCTCCCTACCACACTAGCTCTGCTTGCTGGAGGCTGAATTATGAGTAGAAAATCTTCATTTCTCCTGTTCCCTGAAAAATCTAGTTCCCAGTATCCATGAGGAGTCTGCTCAGAGAAGGGCTCAACTCTCCTGCCACACTAGCTCTGCTTGCTGGAGGCTGAATTATGAGTAGAAAATCTTCATTTCTCCTGTCCCCTGAAAAATCTAGTTCCCAGTATCCATGAGGAGTCTGCTCAGAGAAGGGCTGGTTTTGTGCCCTATCATGTGATCAATCCTTGAGAACGTAACATGCATGGCTGAGAAAAATGTGTATTTTTCTCTTTTTTGAGTGGAAAGTTCTATAGATTTCTATCAGGTCTATCTGATTTATGGTATCACTGAGGTCCTTAATCCCTTCGCTTATTTTTTGTCTAATTGACCTGTATAAAAATGATAATGGGGTGTTGAAATCTCTGACAATCATGGCATTATAGTCTGTCTCTCCTTATAGATCAATCAATCTTTCATTTACATATTTGGGTGCTCCTGCGTTTGGTGCATAGATATTTATAAGCATTAAATCTTCTTGGTGAATTAGCCATTTTTTTTACAATATAATGCCCTTCTTTATATTTTCTTACAGATTTGTCTTAACGCCTGTCTTGTCCAAAATTGGATAGTGACTCCTACTCTTTTTTTATTTCCATTTGCATAGAATACCTTATTCCAGCTCTTTGCTTTTAGTCTAGGTTTGTTTTTATCCATCAGATGGATTTCTTGGAGGTAGCACATGGAGGGTTTCTGATTTCTAATCCATTCAACCAGTCTGTGTCTCTTGATCAGAGAATGACATGCAATGTTATTCTTGATATTTCCAGACTTGTCCCTACCATTAGGTTGGTCACATTTCTGTTTATTATTTTTTTTCCTCTTATTGCTGTCTATCTCTCTTTAGTTTTCTTGGTATAGTACTCCTTTCAGAAATTATTGAAGAGCTGGTCTGGAGTTGGTTAATTCTATCAGGTATTATTTATCTGAGAATGTTTGTATTTTCTTTTCTCATAAAAGGATAATCTTATCAGATATAGTACACTTGGTTGAAATTAATTTTGATTTACTACTTTGAATATTATTCCCCATTCTTTCCTTGCTTGCATTGTTTCAAGTGAGAGTTCTGGGGTTAGCCTGATGGGATAATTTGTAAGTCATTTAATATTTCTTTCTTGCCAATCTTAATGTCTTGTCTTTGTCTGTTGTTTTGGTCAATCTAGCTATAATGTGGCATGGAGAGGATCTTCTTGAATTGATTATACTTGGGATTCTTTGTATTTCTTGGGTCTGGATGCTTGAGTGCCTCCCTAATCTTGGAAAGTTTTCATCTAGGATTTTGTGGAATAGATTATCAATGTCCTTTTAAGTTTTCTCACCTTCTGGGATATGAATTATTTGTCTAGTTGGGCGTTTCATGATATCTAGTATTTCTCATGTATTACCTTCAACTTTCCTGGCTGTTTTCTCAGTATTTTTGATAATTTTGATTGGTTTTGTCATCTATTTCCAAAATTCAATCTTCTGCATGGTTTAACTTCCTTTAGACACTTTCAAGGGAAGTTTTAATTTTCTGTATTATAAACTTCATGCCTAACAGTTCAGTTCCATCCTTTTTTATGGTGTCTAATTTTTTCATATCATGGAAAGACTTCCTCATCTCTTGGAGCTAAATGTCTCTTTTCTCTCTTTTTTTCTCATAGAATTTTGTTACCATAAGTAGTCTAAATTCTTTTTTCTGAGATTTCAGGAATATACTCTAAATTTTCCCTATTTGGTGCCAGTTTACATTGTTGCCTTGGTGGAAATATACTACTTGAATCTCTCACACTTGGGGCTCTTCTTTGACTTTAAGTCAACTGGTAATGTATTCACTTCTGGTTAATTTGTTGGAGAGGGATTCAATGATTGTGAACTTGTGTGTTTCCATCACTGTGAAATAATTTGGTGCTATTTTTTCCCTCATACTAAGTCCCCAATGTAGGAATCACAGATAGAGTTTTTCAATCAGATTTGTGAAGTGGAATTTCACTACTATTGCAAGCACTACAGTGACATGCAAAGAATTCTCCAAAACTCACAAGTCTCATGTGGTTAGCAGCTATGTACCTGATTGTCTCTAAGCAGTGGGTAAGGGCAGAGAAGTAAAACGGAAAAGTAAGGTAACAAAATAAAAAGGTAGGAAATCACAAGAGGGAGAGAAGGCAAAAACAAAAAGAAGGAAAGTACGAGAATAAAAAGAGGAAAAAAGAAAAAAATCACTTTTCAAAAATTAAACTGGGATGAAAATAGAAAGCTATGTGGCACACTTGCATCCTGCATGAGGCAAAGAAAAGGCAGACATGGAGGTGGCTAGCAGCTTTCTGTCCTAGGTGAGAAAAAGACAGAAATTAACAAGAGAAAGGCCAAAGGAGGGCAGAGAACAGGTTTTTTATATATATATATATTTTTTTATTATCACCATATTCTTCTTTATATTACATTGAATTACATATAACTTTACAGTGTATTACATTGCTTTTTCAAAAGGGAATGCCATGCTTGTCAGTCAGTACAGAGACATTAATCTCCCCACTTTAACATTCAATATCTTTTCTATGTTTTCCCCAATCATTATTATTATTATTCTAATTATTTTTTAAAACAGTCAATTGCTATTTCTCAATTTGCTTGTACAAATACTTTGCCTATCATGAAATACTTCTCAGACAAATCCAGTTGAGAATACTATACATGTCAACATCAGCAGTTAATAAGCCATATCTGTTTCTCACTAATGTCCTGCATATCTATTGTTCACTTGTTATCTTTCTCTATTCTCTTCTCTTCACTTCCCCCATTCCACACTGTCCTATTCTCGTTAAGTTCCTTCACTGCTTTTATGTCCTCCAATTTTTTGCTCTCTATTATAGAGTGCTGATAGTCGGTATATATTGAGTGGATACATACAATATCTTTCTTTCATAGCCTGGCTTACTTCACTCAGCAATATATCCTCCGTATCTGACCACTTTCTATCAAATTCCAGGGTCTTGTTATTTTTTATGGCTGAGTAGTATTCCATAGAGTATATATACCACACTTTTCCAATCCATTCATCAGTTTGTGGACATTTAGGTTGGTTCCATGTCTTGGCAATAGTGAATAATGCTGCAATAAACATTGATGTGCAAGCACTTTTCTGACTGAGCGTTCTCCTGTCTTTTGGGTAAATACCCAGAAGTGGGATTGCTGGATCGAATGGTAGTTCTATTTGTAGATCTTTGAGGAACCTCCATATTGTTCTCCACAGTGGTTGAACTAGTTTACATTCCCACCAACAGTGTAGGAGGGTTCCCTTTTCACCACATCCCCGCCAACACTTAACACTTTTGATATTCTTAATCTTTGCCATTCTGACAGGGGTTAGGTGGTATCTCATTGTAGTTTTTATCTGCATCTCCCTTATGATGAGGGATGTTGAGCATTTTCTCATATGCTTTTTGGCTGTTCAAATGTCTTCCTTAGAGAGACTTTTGTTCAGCTCATTTTCCCATCTTTTAATTGGGTTCATCATTTTTTTTTTCGCATAAGGCACTTGAGTTCCCTATGTATTCTGGTTATCAGTGCCTTGTCTGAGGCATATTTAACAAAAATATTTTCCCATTCTGAGGGTTGTCGGTTCACACTTGTTACTGTGTCCTTTGCTGTGCAGAAACTTCTTAGTCTAATATAGTCCCACTTGTCTATTTTAGGGATTATTGCCTATGCTTTGGGAGTCTTATTTAAGAAGTCTTTGCCTACTCCAATGTCCCCCAGAGTTTCCCCAGCATTTTCCACCAGTAGTTTTATTGTTTGAGGTCTTAGGTTCAGATCTTTGATCCATTTTGAGTTGACTGTTGTTAATGGTGAAAGATGGGGGTTCAGTTTCATCTTTCTGCAGGTGGATACCCAGTTTTTCCAGCACCATTTACTAAGGATGTTTTCCTTTTCCCAATGGATTGACTGATATCCTTTGTCAAAGATCAGTTGGCTGTAACCTTTGGGGGTTATTTCTGGGGTCTCTATTCTCTTCCATTGGTCCACTTGTCTGTTTTTATGCCAATACCATGCTGTTTTGATGACCACAGCTTTATAGTATATCTTGGGATCAGGGAGTGATATGCCTCCTAGTCCATTCTTCTTGTTCAGGATTGCTTTAGCAATACCAGGTCTTTTATGGTTCCAGACAAATTCTATGATTGCCTTTTCTAGATCTCTGAAGAATATCTCTGGTATTTTGATTGGAATTGCATTAAACATGTAGATTAATTTGGGTAGAATTGCCATTTTGATTATATTAATTCTTCCAATCCAGGAGCATGGTATGTCCTTCCACATTTTTATGTCACTTTCAATGTCTCTTTTAAGATTTTCATAGTTTTCTTTATAAAGGTCTTTGACTTTCTTAGTTAGGTTTATCCCTAGCTATCTTATACACCTTGTGGCTACAGTGAAAGGGATTCCATTCTTCAGCTCTGCTTCGTTCAACTTGTTGTTCATAAATAGAAATGCTATAGATTTTTGGATATTGATTTTGTATCCTGCCACCTTACTGTATTCACTTATTACTTCAAGCAGTTTTTTCATGGATACCTTTGGGTCTTCTAAGTATACCATCACGTCATCTGCAAATAAAGTTATTTTCAATTCTTCTTTGCCTATTCGAATGCCTTTAATATTATTCTCTTCTCTGATTGCAATAGCTAAGACTTCCAGTACTATAATAAAGAGCAGTGGAGAAAGTGGGTAGCCTTGCCTAGTACCTGTTCTCAGAGGAAAAGCTTTCAGCTTTTCCCCATTCAGTATAATGTTAGCTGTAGGTTTTTCATAGATTGCTTTTATTGTGTTCAGAAATGACCCTTCTATACCAATCTTACTGAGCGTCTTAATCATAAAAGGATGTTGTATTTTACCAAATGCTTTCTCCGCATCAATTGAGATGATCATATGGTTTTTATCTTTCTTTCTGTTAATGTGGTGTATTACATTTATGGTCTTGCGTATATTAAACCATCCTTGCATCCCTGGTATAAAGCCTACCTGATCGTGATGAATGATCTTTGTTATATGTTGTTGGATACGATTTGCGAGTATCTTGTTGAGAATTTTCGCATCTATATTCATCAATGATATCGGTCTGTAGTTTTCCTTTTTTGTCATATCTTTATCTGTTTTGGGGATGAGGATGATGGAGGCTTCATAAAATGAATTTGGAAGGTTTCCTTCCTTTTGAATCTTTAGAAATAATTTTAGTAGGATAGGGGTTAACTCTTCCTTAAAAGTTTTGTAGAATTCGCAAGTGAAGCCATCTGGTCCTGGGCTTTTCTTTGTTGGGAGATTATTTATTACTGATTTAATCTCCTGGCTTGTTATGGGTCTATTCAGGTCCTCTATGTCTTCCTGATCCAATCTTGGTAGATTATATGCATCCAGGAATTTGTCCATCTCCTCCAGGTTATCTTGTTTGTTGGCGTAAAGTTGCTCATAGTATCCTCTAATGATATTTTGTATTTCTGCTATGTCTGTGGTACTATTGCCTGTTTCATCACATATTTGATTAATCTGGTTTCTTTCTTTCTTCTTCTTAATCAGTCTAGCCAATGGTGTGTCGATCTTGTTAATCTTTTCAAAGAACCAGCTTTTGCTTTCATTTATTTTCTGTATGGTTCGTTTATTTTCTATTTCATTTATTTCTGCTCGAACCTTTATTATTTCTTTTTGCCTGGCATTTTGGGGGTTTGTTTGTTGTTTTTTTTCCAATTCTCTGAGGCATGATGATAAGTTATCTACTTGCCATCTTTCTATCCTTTTCTTATGCACATTAATTGCTATGAATTCCCCTCTTATGACTGTTTTTACTGTGTCCCATAGATTCTGGACACTTGTGTACTCATTATCATTAGTTTCCATAAATTTTTTTTATTTCAGCCTTAATTTCTTCAGTAGTGAAGAAGTCATTCAGAAGTAGGTTGTTCAGTCTCCATGTGTTCGTGTATCTTCGGGGTTGTGTCTTGAAGTTAATCTTGAGTTTAATTCCATCATGGTCTGAGAAGATGCTGGGTACAGTTTCTATGCCTTTGAATCTATAAAGGCTTGATTTGTGTCCTAATATATGATCTATCTTTGAAAAGGTCCCATGTCGGGGTGAGAAAAATGTATATGTTGTGGATGTAGGGTGGAAAGTTTTATAGATATCTGTCAAGCCCATTCCATTTATAGTATCATTTAAGTCCTGTATCTCTCTATTTATTTTCTGTCTAGAAGATCTGTCTATAGGAGATAATGGGGTGTTGAGATCTCCAACAATTATAGTATTTCTCCCTATTTCTACTTTTAGCTCCAGCAGTCTTTCCTTCACATATTTAGGTGCACCTGAGTTGGGTGAATAGATATTTATAAGAGTTATGTCTTCTTGCTGGATTACCCCATTTACTATTATATAATGCCCTCCTTTGTCTCTTCTTACAGTCTTTGTCTTGAAATCTATTTTGTCTGAGATCAATATCGCTACTCCAGCCTTTTTTTGATTTCCATTTGCATGGAGTATCTTTTTCCAGCCCTTGACTGTTAGTCTATTTATGTCTTTATCCATAAGGTGAGTTTCTTGTAGGCAACAGATAGAGGGTTTCTGTTTTCTTATCCATTCAGCCAGTCTATGTCTCTTAACTGGAGAATTTAATCCATTGACATTCAATGTAATTATTCATATTTCCATACCTGACCCTATCATTAAATGAGCCATTATCTTGATTGCTTTTTGTTCTCATATATCTGTCTCTGATTTTTAGCTTTCCTGGTATAATACTCCCTTCAGAACTTCTTGAAGAGCTAGTCTTGAGTTGGCAAATTCCTTCAAATTTTGTTTATTCGAGAATGTTTTTATCGTTTTTTCCCATATGAAAGATAATTTTGCCGGGTATAGTATTCTTGGTTGAAATTGTTTTTTACTCAACACTAGTCCTGCAGCCTTAGTCCTCCTGGAGCCCGGAACTGCTGTCCGGCTCGATCCGGGTTGCGGGTGGGGTGGGGTGGGAGTTCGCCTTAAAGTCCCAGACAACCAACCTGGGGTCCAAGGAGGAGAAACGGTGGGGATGCGTGGAGATTCAGAAGGGTTGGGCCTGCAGCCTGAGTCCGCCTGGAGCCCGGAACTGCTGGCTGGCTTGATCCGGGTTGCGGGCGGGGTGGAGTGGGAGTTCGCCTTAAAGTCCCAGACAACCAACCTGGGGTCCAAGGAGGAGAAATGGTGGGGATGTGTGGAGATTCAGAAGGGTTGGGCCTGCAGCCTGAGTCTGCCTGGAGCCCGAACTGCTGGCCGGCTTGATCCGAGTTGCGGGTCGGGTGGGGTGGGAGTTTGCCTTAAAGTCCCAGACAACCAACCTGGGGTTCAAGGAGGAGAAACGGTGGGGATGCGTGGAGATTCAGAAGGGTTGGGCCTGCAGCCTGAGTCTGCCTGGAGTCCGGAACTGCTGGCCGGCTTGATCCGGGTTGCGGGTGGGTTGGGGTGGTAGTTCACCTTAAAGTCCCAGACAACCAACCTGGGGTCCAAGGAGGAGAAACGGTGGGGATGCGTGGAGATTCAGAAGGGTTGGGCCTGCAGCCTGAGTCCGCCTGGAGCCCGGAACTGCTGGCCGGCTTGATCCGGGTTGTGGGTGGGGTGGGGTGGGAGTTCGCCTTAAAGTCCCAGACAACCAACCTGGGGTCCAAGGAGGAGAAACGGTGGGGATGCGTGGAGATTCAGAAGGGTTGGGCCTGCAGCCTGAGTCCGCCTGGAGCCCGGAACTGCTGGCTGGCTTGATCCGGGTTGCGGGTGGGGTGGAGTGGGAGTTCGCCTTAAAGTCCCAGACAACCAACCTGGGGTCCAAGGAGGAGAAATGGTGGGGATGTGTGGAGATTCAGAAGGGTTGGGCCTGCAGCCTGAGTCTGCCTGGAGCCCGAACTGCTGGCCGGCTTGATCCGGGTTGCGGGTCGGGTGGGGTGGGAGTTTGCCTTAAAGTCCCAGACAACCAACCTGGGGTTCAAGGAGGAGAAACGGTGGGGATGCGTGGAGATTCAGAAGGGTTGGGCCTGCAGCCTGAGTCTGCCTGGAGTCCGGAACTGCTGGCCAGCTTGATCCGGGTTGCGGGTGGGTTGGGGTGGTAGTTCACCTTAAAGTCCCAGACAACCAACCTGGGGTCCAAGGAGGAGAAACGGTGGGGATGCGTGGAGATTCAGAAGGGTTGGGCCTGCAGCCTGAGTCTGCCTGGAGTCCGGAACTGCTGGCCGGCTTGATCCGGGTTGCGGGTGGGTTGGGGTGGTAGTTCACCTTAAAGTCCCAGACAACCAACCTGGGGTCCAAGGAGGAGAAACGGTGGGGATGCGTGGAGATTCAGAAGGGTTGGGCCTGCAGCCTCTTTTTTTTTTTTTTTTTTTTTTTTTTTTTTTTTAGAGGAAGAAAATATTTGAAGGGACAGAGGACAGCAAAGGGGAGCAAAGCAGCTAACTTTCCTGGTTAGTGCTAGGCCTGGGAGGAAGACCCATGCTGTGGTAGGAGTCACAGCCATGAATTTGAACACAGAGGCCAAAAATCAAATCTATTTTATTTTTATGTCAATGGACTCCATTTCTTTCAGCATCATTTACTGAAACAAAATTCTTTTCGCACTATATTTCATGTATTTTATTTTTAGAAATATTTTGCAATACATCTTATGCACTAAGTAGAGAGACAGACAGAAAGTGAAAAATCACCTCCCAAAAGGGATGTGTAAAATGCCTCCTTCTCTGTACTCCTCTTGAGATTTTTAGACATGTATGCACACCCAGATGGCATTTATTCAAGCCACTGGGTAGAGAACTCGAACTATGTTTGACTTCATGCAACTACAATGACTTAACAATTATGACCTTGGCTAGTCCCTATCTTGTGTTATTTTTCAACATATTTTGACTGTATGATTTGGACTTTATTTCTGGATGATCTCTATGTTGCACTATTCTATGTGTCTATATGCCAGTTCATGCACTAGTATCATGCTGTTTTAATTATACTGCTTTGTAATATATATATTCAATTGGGGTCATGAGGTGCTTCCTACTTTATTGTTCTTATCTAGTGTTACCTGAATAATACAGCAGTATTAATATGTCTGGACAAACGTTAGAGTTATTTTTCATATTTTCTTGAATAGTGCCACTAGCAGTTTGAATGAACCTGCATTGCATATGTGAAGTTATTTGGGTAGGAATAATATTTTGATGCTATTCATATTTCCAATCCAAAAACATGAGATGTTTTCCAATTGTTTGTGTCAAACACAATTCCTACTCAATTTACTTTTAAATTTACCGTAATTTTCTTTGTAGATGTCTTTTATCACTCTGCATAAATATTAGCAGAAGGAAAAGCATACATAGAAGGCAATTTTATAACAACTAATGCCCATGAAGAAAGAAAGAAATAAATAAAAAGGGGCCAAAAATAATTTAAAATTGCATCTTAACACTCTAGAAATGCAATAGTAACACCTCTCTCAGAAAAACATAGTAACAATTAGAAGTGAAATTAATGAAATAGAAAATTATGTGACTAGGCAAAATAGAAACAGAAAAAAAAGGCTTGTATTTTGAGAGGATAATCAAAATAGAAAGACCATTAGTTAAACTAATTTTTAAAAAGAAAGGAATTAGATAGATGGAATCATATTGTAGTGATGAAGGTACTTTTAAGGCAGACATAGTAATAAGTCCTAAAAGAGAGACAATATTGTGAGCAGCAATTGATAACAAATGGAAAAACTGGATGGGACTGACAATTTTCGGGACATGTTCAAGCTACCAAGGTTTAACCACGTGCAATAGAAAGCCTATATTAACCACTAACAAGTACTGATTGAATATGAAATAGTCTCTCTTAAAGTAAAGGTCTAAACTACAGAATGACATAATAAAAACTGTAGTATCTCTAATGAATTTAAAAAGATGCAAAAATTCTAGATGAGACTGTAGCTAACCAAGTCCGACAGCACATTAAGAACATTATGCACTGGGGCCAGCAGTTAGCGTAATGGCTATGTCACTGGACTCCCATGTAGTCGACCGCAGTTCGCGTCCCAGACTCCGTGGCTTAAAACTCACGCTGGGCGTGTGTGCATTCGTGCCCAAGATCCAGAGAGAAGAACGGAAGAGAAGGGATTGTGGTGTGTGTGTGCATTCGTGCCCAAGATCCAGAGAGAAGAATGGAAGAGAAGGGGTTGCGGTGTGGCCACCCCCCTGGGGGGTGATTTCTCGCTTTCTGTCTCTCTGTCTCTCTCTTTCTGTCTGGTGAGCTCATGGCACCCTATAGCAAAAAAAAAAAAAAAAAAAAAAAAAAAAAAAAAAAAAAAAAAAAAACTCTTCAAAAAGAAAAAAGAACATTATGCACTTTTACCAGATGAGCTTTTATCTCATGGATGCAAAATACAGTTCAACAGATAAAAAGTCTAAATGAAATACATCACATTATAGAAAATTAAAGATATATAAACATATTTATAGGTGCAAGAAAAGTTTTTGATATAGTATAACACAATTTTATGATCAAGCATCTGAGGGAATAGTGGACATTCATCAACAAAATAAAGCTCATACTAATCACAAAACATGAAAAAGATACTACCAACTTTTTCATTTTTTCCGTTTTTATATGTTTATTTATAATATACTTTTGATTTTATACATCTTTACAATGCGCAATATTGTTTTACTCTGCATGCATACAGTGAATAACAGTCAAAGCAAAGACATTGCCATGTGCATTGACCCAGAAAATAATTTTTTGGTGTCAGCTAAATGCTCTGATTTTAAAAATAAAAGAATTTTATTTCTCTCCCTCCCTCCTTTTTTTCTTCATTCACTAGTACCACCAGGTTCTACCATTGCCTTTCCTGTTATTCTACTTTATGATATTTCCAATTCTGCTGTTGAGCACAGACAGTAGGTGTACATTGAGCAGGAACATATAAACCTGTTCTTTAATACTGTGGCTTGCTTTTAATACAATTAAGTATCTCGTATGTATCCACACTGATTAATGTCAGAGTCTCTTTTTTATGGATAAGTGGTATTTCATACAGTACATATGCCACATTTTTTTTTCTGTTCGCTTACCTATTTTTGGACATCTGGGTTGATTCCATGTCCTAGCAATTTTTAATCCTGCAATAAACATAAAAGTGTGAGTTTATTTCAACTGTAAAGTTTTTCTATCCTCTGGGTAGATACCTCAGAATGGAAAAATGACTTACGTAGCAAATCTACTGTAGGTTACTGAGGATACGATATACTGTTCTCCCTAGTGCTTGTACAAATTTATATTTTCACCAAGAGTGCAGGCTAATTTAGCACTACCAAATTTTGTAGAGGGTCTTTATTATTATTAGTTTTAATTTTAGTTTCAGCACTCTGATTGGGTTAGGTGGTTTTGGTGGTTTTGCATTGTGGTTTTGATTTCCATTTCCCTAATGATAAAAGATGTTGAACATGTCTTCATATGATTTTTGGCCATTCATATATGTATATGTATATACATATACATATACATATACATATACATATACATATACATATATATATATATATGTATGTATGTATGTATGTATTTAGTCAGTTGTCTCTTCTTCACTTTTGTTATTCTTTTCATTGGACTGTTATTTTCCTGGAAAGCTGCTTGGTTCCCTGTAAATTCTGGCTGTCAAGTCATTTATGTGAGGACAAATTTGCAAATATATTCTACCACTGTGAGGACAGTGTCCTGACCCTTATAATTGTTTCATTTGCAATTCAGTTGGTTTTTAGCCTAATGTAGTTCCACTTTTCTATTATTGAGGATATTTCCTGTGGTTTTGGCTCTTCTTTAAGAAGTCTTTACCTAATCTAAGGTCTCCAAGTATTTCCCTGTGTTTTCCACCAGTACTGATATATTTGAGCATTTATGTTAAGATTCTTAGTCCATCTGTGGTTATGTTAGTTAAGGCCAAAAAATAGAGATTCATTTTTATTCTTCTGCAGTTGGATATATCATTTTTCCAGTATCACTTGCTGAGATGATTTTTTTTGGAAGGTCATCTCTTTTGTTGTGTGCTCTTTGTCAATGATCATTTGGAATTTTATTTTGGGGTTCATTTTGGTTCCCAGTTCTGTTCCCTTGGTCTATCTGCTGTTTTTCAGTAAATACCATGTTGTTTTGATGATCATAGTTTGCCAATAGGTGCTGAGGCCTGCAACTGAGATGTGTCTTACTTTCCTGGCCTGGCACAAAGCTGCTTTGGTGAAACGGGGCCTGTCATGATTCCAGAAAAAAATATGATTCTTGCTTCTATTATCATGTGAAAAACTGTGATAATTTGATTCAGATACCAATAAACTTGTAAAGTAATTTGGATAGAGTTGACATTTTTATTATATTAACATTTGTGATCCAGGGACATGAAGTATTTTTATACTTTTTGATAATTTTTATTCTCCCTCAACTATTTCATAGTTTTTTAGAGGTCTTTTGTTTCATTAACTTTATTTCTAAATATATTGTTGTTTTTGTGGCTACTATATATGGTTTTGCTTTCTTAAATGTATCTTAGTTTGATCATTATTAGTATAAAACTGCACAGATATTTGTACGTTGATTTTTTTAACTTGCCACTTTACTGTTTTCATTTACCACTTCCCAGCATCCAACATTTTTTAGGAGTGGTGGTGGTGGATTATTTTGTGGTGGACTTACTTCTCTCTCATATGAAAATAAAGAAAATTTGGATTCTTTAAGATTGATTTGGATGTTTTTTATTGGACTCTGTCTGTTTACATTGGTTAGAACTTGCACTGCTATCTTGTAAAGGGGTGGAGAAAGTGAGCATCATTGTCTTGCTCAATTTTTTTTTTTTTTTGGTACAAGTTAGCTTTATTGGAATTGGCATGTGAGCAGGCAGCTGTTGAATGGACTAATGAGAAATAACAAACATAGAATATAATGCTTATTTATTGGGTTAATCCAATAATCATACTCTTGTTTAATTTAATAGGAAAACTTTATGCTTTAATATTTTCCCTATTTGCTCAGTTACGGGTTTTTATTAGATGATTTTTATTATGCTGAGGGATGTCCATCTATGCAAATTTTGTTGAGGGTTTTAACCACAAAGGAATGTGGTTATTTATCAAATGCTTTTTCTGCATCTTTTGCTATAATTATATATTTTTTAATCTTTCTGTCAGTGTGATGTAGTACATTTATTGTTTTGCCTAAATTGATGCATTCGTGTGTCCCAGGAATAAAACAAACTAGTCATGGTGTATGATATTTTATGTGTGGTTTTGTATAATTTGCTAGTATCTGGTTGAGGATTGTTGCATCTTTATTCTTCAGAGATATTGGTCTGTAGTTTTCTTATTTGTTATTCCAAAATCTCTATTTGGAATCAAGATGATAGAGGTTTTATACTATGAATTTGGGAAGGTTTCTACCTTTTGAATATTTGGAAATAGTTTGAAGAGAATTGGGATTAGTTTTCTTTTTTAACATCTTGTTAAGTATTGTTGTGGAAACTGGACTCTCACATGGCTGTCTATGTTCAAGTATCAGACCTAGAAGATTGCATTCTCAGTTTTCTTATTTCTCTTTTTCTCTGTCTTTCATTGCTCAAATCAAACAAATAATCATGATGCTGATGACAAAAGTGAAATTAAATAGTTCTTTAAAATTAATAATTCTTTAAATAGTTCCTTAAAATGAAATACTTCCTTAAATGAATAGTTCTTTAAAAGATTTGTAGGGACCAGTACTTTGTGTAAAGGCTTTGTCACTGGACCTCTATAGAGTTGACTACTATTTAAATCCCAGACCTAGTGGATTAAACTCATGCTGTGAGTGTGTGTGTATGGGCCCAAGATCCCATAGGAGGATGGAGGAGAAGGGATTGTGGTGTGGCCATCCTCCCTGAAAGGTAATTTCTCACTTGCTGTCCCTCTATCTTCCTGGTTAGTGCATGCACCCAATAGTAAAAACGTCTCCAAAAATAAAACAAACAAACAAACAAACAAAAAGTCTTGTAGAATTAAGAAGTGCAGCCATCTAAACCTTGGTCTGCCTTTCTTTTTTTCACTTTTTTTCCATTCCTTCTCTTTTCTTTTTTCTCTTTCATTCTTTCTTCTTTCCTTTCTTTTTCCTCCCTCCAGACTTAAAGTCTTTTCAATTTACTGGTAGAAACCCTAGCTTATTCATTCATATAAGAGAGTAAAATAAAGACCTTCAGAAAAAAGGTAAAAGTGTCTGCTTACAGATGATATGACAATAATATGCATAGAAATATAAGGAATTGTATAAAAATGGTGAATACATTTATTATAGTGGCTGAATACTAAGTCAAATATACAAATAAATGTCTGTAGCATTTTTATACACCAACGACGACAAGAATGAGATGTGAGTGATTGGACCTATTACATTTACAATAGCTAGAAACAAAGAAAATCTCTAGTGCTGAAACTAACTAAGAGATGATGACATATTTAAAACTATGAATGAATAACAATTTGACACTCGACCTAATAAAACTTGTATTAAAATTGGAGAAAAAAATACTATTAATATGAGTCATATCAAGGGTTTTTTTTTATTATCATCATATTCTTTTTTATATTACATTGAATTACATATAACTTTACAGTGTATTACATTGCTTTTTCAAAAGGGAATGCCATGCTTGTCAGTCAGTACAGAGACATTAATCTCCCCACTTCAACATTCAATATCTTTTCTATGTTTTCCCCAATCATTATTATTGTTATTCTAATTATTTTTTAAAACAGTCAATCGCTATTTCTCGTTTTGCTTGTACAAATACTTTGCCCATCATGAAATACTTCTCAGACAAATCCAGTTGAGAATATTATACATGTCAACATCAACAGTTAATAAGCCATATCTGTTTCTCACTAACGTCTTGCCTCTCTATTGTTCACTTGCTATCTTTCTCTATCCTCTTCTCTTTACTTCCTCCATTCTACTCTGTCCTATTCTCATTAAGTACCTTCACTGCTTTTATGTCTTCCAATTTTTTGCTCTCTATCATAGAGTGCTGATAGTCGGTATATATTGAGTGGATACATACAATATCTTTCTTTCATAGCCTGGCTTGTGTCTATTAACTGTGTTGTTTGTTCCCTGAATCCCTCCCTTCCGCCCTCAATTACTCATTCCCATTACCTCTCCCATACTGTCTCTAGTGTCTGCAGTTGCCATCCCTGCTATTATACCTTCCAGTTCTTTCAGGTTTTTTTTTTTTTTACATTTAATCATTGCACCTCTTTACAGTGTACAACATGGTTTTTCCCAGCATGAATACAGTGCACATTAGTCAAGACAATGCTTATACCATATACATCATCATCAACAGACAACTTTTCATTTTTGTGTCTATTAAGTGTGTTGTTTGTTCCCTGAATCCCTCCCTTCCACCCTCAATTACTCATTCCCATTACCTCTCCCATACTGTCTCTAGTATCTGCAGTTGCCATCCCTGCTATTGTACCTTCCAGTTCTTTCAGTTTCTTTTTTTTTTTTTTTTTTTCAATTATCAGCTCATATAGTTTTTAACAATAGGGAGCATAGATTCTATTCAGGGTTGGATTAAGGGTGGGTCTCATGCAGTTCCACAATTGTAGGTGAGTCTCCATGGAATACAGTTTCAGGAAAGTGGTTCTGGAAAGCAGAGGTGATTATCAGTTGATGCGGCACAGCATCTATCTTGTGATTACCGGGAATGGTGTTGTGGGGATCTCCAGCGTGAGTCATGCTCGGGTATCTGACTTCCTTAAGAATTGTAGAGTGGGAACCAGCAGTTAGCGTAATGGCTATGTCGCTGGACTCCCATGTAGTCGACCGCAGTTCGCGTCTCGGACCCGGTGGCTTACAACTCACGCCGGGCGCGTGTGCGTGCATGCCCAAGATCCTGAGAGGAGAGAGGAGAATGGAGGAGAAGGGATTGCGGCTTGACCATCCCCCCTGGGGGGTGATTTCTCACTTTCTGTCTCTATGTCTCTCTCTGTCTGTCTGGCGAGCGCACGCGCCCTATAGTGAAAAACCTCTCAAAAAAAAAAAAAAAAAAAAAAAAGAATCATGAGTAGTTCTTGTTTTTCCCTGAGGTAATGCAGGGCTGGTAACCATCATCTTCTCACTGTCCATAGGCACGGAAAATCCTCCTATACAATATATTTCTCAATTGGTTTAAGACAGCTAAAGTTTCTTTCTGTTGCTTGTAGTTGCAAGTTCTTAATCCTAGTTTTCGGCTTCAGTTTGCTGCCAATGGCCGGCGGCCATGCGCAGGTGCAGGCCCGGGGGCCACTCGCAGTCCCGGGGCCACATGCAGGCCCGGCGGCCACGTGCAGGCGCAGGCCTGACGGCCATGCTCCAGCCTGGAGACCATGCGCAGGCGGGGGTGGGAGGCCATGCACAGGCCCAGCGACCACGTGCAGGCCTGCCGCGCAGGGGCACACAGGGCGCAGAGCCCCGGCCCACAGTGCCGGCCCAGCCTGCCGCCACGTGGGGTGCAGAGCCCTGGCCTGCCGCACCAGCGCAGCCTGCCACCGCGCGGTGGCAGGCGGGGGCACGTGGGGCGCAGAGCCTCCTCCCGCTGAGGTGGTCTGGCCTGCCGCCGCACGGGGGCATGCGGGGTCAAGACATATAAAGTTTTGATCTCTCCAGTGTAGAACTGCCTCTTCATGAAATGCATAAGAAACAAATAATCCCAAACTGAAAGGTAGAGAGATATCACTATTAAAGCATGTGAAGCTATAACATTTGCCATTAGAACAACCACGCAGGACCAACAGATAGCGTTAATGGCTATGTCACTGGACTCCCATATAGTCAACTGCAGTACAAGGCCCGGATCCGGTGGCTTAAACTCACGCCAGACGCGCGTGTGTGTGTGTGTGCCCAAGATCCCGAGAGGAAAATGGAGGAGAAGGGACTGCAGCATGACCATCCCCCCGGGGGGTGATTTCTCGCTTTCTGTCTCTATGTCTCTCTCTGTCTGTCTGGCGGGCGCACGCGCCCTATAGCGAAAAAAAACCTCTCTGCCCCCCAAAAAAAAATAGTAAAAAAAGAATTTCCAAAAATTACTTCAAGGTCAGAAATCTTAAAAAGGCTGCTCAGTAGATGGTGAAATAGTAACCACAGTAGCACAAATAGACAAACATACACATAAACACAACAACAAGTCTGTGTATATACATATAGTACAGATTAATGTGTATACACACATAATACAAAGAATTCTAGCTTTTATTTTAGAATTTTAGCTATGAGACTTTAAAACTCATTAGTTTGAAAACCAATCTGATTCAAGTTGCATCACTATACATGCAAGAAGTTAGTTCATTTGCACATATAGCTAAATTTTTCTATAAAATTCAAGACAAGGTGGACTACGAAATTGTCTCTTTCACAAGGAACACTGACCAAAATGGATATTAAAGGGACATAAAGCTAGAAAATTCTTGTACTATTTTACTAAAGTATGCAGATGGCATAGAAACTACTTAACAAATCCACCTATGTTAGACAGGTTTTGGGTCAATGGATCCTTTCAACACTTTAGGCTGTTACTTCTCCTTATAGCAAATTGATATTTATTGTCAGTTTGTCTAACTGAATCACATAGTTAAAACTTTTTTTCTAGTAGAAGCATGTAGAAAAAAAAAAAAAAAAAGAAAGCCTATTTTATACAGTAATCAGTATAAAACTAAATATAAAATGTCCACTCACTGTATATATGTAACCCTTGGTAGTCCAAAAGCCAAATGATCATTTAGTTAAGTGAAAAAAAGTGTGGAGCTCCAGATATGAGAGAAAAACTCAGACAAGAAGTAGTTATGAAGAGCTAATTGCACATATCAAAGAGTCAATAATAAGGATTCAGTCAATGAAAATGTGACTGTGAAAAAATATCCAAGAGAGAAACAGAGGATTAAAAAGGGCTGGCCAGCATATCAGTTAGTAATTAGGCTGAATTGTCTACAAAGGCTCAAGTAAAATCAATTATCTCAAAAATAGACAAGTAGGATTACAACAGATTAAGAAGTTTCTGCGCTTCCATATTTTCCAATTCATTTCAATTGTTCTCACATCATATATACTGAATTTCTGTGTTCTATAACAGAATCTGAAAGATTAAAAGGCGTTACAGATGAGTTTAGATGTAAATATTAGAAAATTAGTAGGGGGTGGGTAACAGTGCATGGAAGAGATTATTAAGAAATCGATAAAATGAGGATATTATGTTTAGTAGTTAATTCTTCAAATACTTAATTCATTTTTTATTAAAGAATTTGGCTACGGGGCATGTGTGATCTCCTGAAAGACAGACAGACGGAGAGACAGAAAGCAATATATCAACCGCCCTAGGGGGATGGCCATACCTCAATTGCTTCTCCTTCTTTCTCCTCTCAGAATCTTGGGTACACACGCACATGTGACAAGCGAGAGTTTAAGTTAACAGGTGCAGGATTCAAACTGTGGTCAACTACATGGGAGTACAGTGACATAGCCATTATGGCAATTGCTGGTCCCCAAATATTTTATTCTTAATGCTGGAAGTCTAATCAAAGAATGATAATTTTTTGATCTTAAAAATGATCCATTCTTAATTATTCTTTTGCATTCTCAATAACCAACTTTTAGACTTCCAGTGGTAAGAACAATGTGGAGTTTCCTCAAAAATATACAAATAGAACTAACATATGATCCAGCAATTCCACTCCTCGGTATCTACCCAAAGGACAGAAGAATTCTTCATTGGGAAAGTGCTTGCACATCAATGTTTATTGTGGCACTATTCACAATTGCTAAGATATGGAACCAACCCAAATGCTCTCGTACGGATGAATGGATTGAAAAACTGTGGCACATATACTCTATGGAATACTATCCAGCCATAAAAACCAACAAAACTCTGGCTTTTGACAAAAAGTGGAAGAATATGAAAGATTTATTGCTGAGTGAAGCAAGCCAGGCTATGAAGGAGAGACATTGTGTGTCCCCACTTAATATATATTGAGTGTGTGCACTAAAACTGATTGACCTAAGGTTGTACAAACACAAGAGATGGAGATGAATTCCAGATGTGGTGTGTGTAGAGGAGTGGGGCCTAAGGAAGGACATTTGGAGGAGGGATACAGAGGCAGAACATTGATAGGATGGGGAGTTGTGGTGTGGTGTTATCAATTGAAGATAATTTGATCACCTGGACTGGGGAGAAATGTTCACATATTGAAATATTCACTTTGTAAGCTAAATAATGTGATTGAATGTATATAAAAAAATAATAAAATGAAGCAAAAAAAAAATAAAGACCAAAGAAAGAGGGTTCTGTAGTTACAGTCTGACATTCTAATTCATGTAGAATATCCATTTCTTTTCATTCTGGGTTCAAATATCAATAAGAATGTGCTTGGGAATCTTCAAATACAGTCATGTGGTAGTCATGTATCTTTCTTTTATATCTGCAAAAACTACAAGTTCTCCTCTGCTCTGAAGAGAGAAAATGATTCCTCACAGCACTTTCAGGATTGTCTTGAATAAGTGATTTAATTGTTTTGTTTTCACTTAGGAATTTCTTAGAGTCCAACAGATGGTGCAATGGTTATGTTGCTGGATTCTCAGGTAGTCCACTGCAGTTTGAGTTCCAGACCTAGCCAACAGGAGTGCATGCCCGAAATGCCAAGAGGGGATGGTGAAGAAGGGTTTGTGGTATGGCCATCCCCTGTGGGTAATTTATTATATTCTGTCTCTCTATCAATTATATTCACATTATAGAAAAATAACTCTCAAAAAAATTATTGGTATCAGTGAATACCTGACTTTAGCAAGTATATGAACTGTTAATGGCTGGTGATTAGATTTGTCATATATATCAACTGCATGGCTACATCATTATAAACTTGATCCTCTGCTCTCAGAGGGTATCCTGGTTGAGAAGACGTGTTACTCACTGAACATCAAGTTATATAAATTCTTTTTTCTTGTATGAGAGTGAAAGGCTGATGAAAAAAAGCCACTGCATTTACAGAAGAGTGGGGAGAGTCCAGACACCCTACTAACACTTTATTTTCCAAGCCAAATTGAAGCATTTTCTTGTTCTTTCAGAAAATCAGCACACATTTCTACAGAGGTTCAATCAGGTGACTGGTTTCCTGCATCTAACAAAGAGTGAACGTTGTAATACTTCATAGCAATTCTTGCTGTATATAAAAGAATTCCATGAATTGCTAGAATGTGTCAGGTTCAGCATCTTTTATGTTCCTTTTTGGAGATTAGGACTAAAGCATATTAGTTAGAAACTTCTAGTGGAAAAAAAATGACAGGTTATAGCAAAGATAATGTGATGAGAAGGTATTATTTTTCACTTGACCAAAGGATCAAATCACAGAATGTTTCTTTTTCTGTATGATTTTTCTGACACCATGAAAGTGGCCATCTATTCAGTCTCTCAAGAAGCAAGTTATTCCTCCACCTTTCATTGCTATTTTATTTAAGTCAAAGCCTGCCATCTTTCTTCATATTGGTTCATTTCCAGTCCACATCTAGGAAAAAGGGGTCAAACCCTCTGGGCACATGAGTGATTCAATGTATATGACTTACAATAGCAAGACTATGCTGTAGCGCTCAGTTTCCCTATTGTCAGGAGTCACTCAGATGACAACCTCAGGAGCTCCTGGAAAAAGCTCTCTCTTTCAAAGTAAAACCTGAGTAAGACAGTCGAACTTTATTCATTTTGTAAAACAAAGATGTAACAGCTAAATGTACTGTTTGATTCTAGGCAACATTTATAATTTTCTGATGTGAACAATGTCTCTATCAATTTGATCAAATTTAAAGAATTTGTAAATTAATTTACCTTAAATTTTGATTCCTGACTGGCATAACCAGCATAATCAAATCAGAAATTCTATCCAAATAAATCTACATATTTAATGCACTCTCAATTAGTAGTCCTGATACATTTTAACAAACCTAGAAACAATCGTAGAATTTGTCCTTGACCATGAAAACTCCATATTGATAAAGCAATCATGCCTAAGGACAATGGAATAGTAGGCTTCCTACTCTCTGGTCCCAAAACATATCAGAAGGCTACCATAAATAAAATAGCACAATATTGGGACTAAAAGAGGCATGTTGACACATAGAACAGGATAGAGATCCCAAAAATAAATGTCAAGACATACTGTCAACTGATTTTTGACCAAGGCTAATTAAGTGGGAAAAACAAAGTGATGCAATAAAAATACGGTATCCACTCATTATCAAAAATCAAGTCAAAGTGGATGAAAAATCTGAACCAAAGGCCAAAATATATAAAACTATTGGTAAAGAAAGCTGAGGAATCCTTGGGAGACTTCAGAGCAGGTAAAGGCTTCCTTAAGAAGACCTTCCAAGCATAAACCTTGATCTCCAAAATAAAAAATGGATATTACATCAAATAACGACATTTTTGTACAGCAAAAGACAAAGTTTTAGTTTCAATTAACGACCTTCAAAATGGGAGAATATATTTGAAAATGATTCCTAAGATAAGGGACTGATAATCAGAGAACAGGGAATTCAAGTGACTTATTCATAAACTAAAAGATGAACCCAATTAAACTGTCAAAAATGAGTTCAACCAAGAGCTCTCCAGAAGACAAATGAACAACCAAAAATCATGTGAAAAAAATGCCTCATCAGATATAATTTTCAGATCAACCACAATGAGATACCACCTAACTTCAGTCATGATGGCTAAGATATTTTAAAAACTAAACAAATAAAAAATGATAAGTGCTAGCAGGAATGTGAGAAAGTGGATTGTTACTACACAGTCCTTGGGGATTTTAATTTTTCCAACCACTGAAGAAAACAATATGAACATTCCTCAAAGATATAAAACTGGAACTACCATATGATCCAAAACTTCCACTACTGTTTATATACCCAAACAATAGAGAAATTACTCAGTCAGAAAAGTACTTGTTCATCTATCTTAATTGCAATAGTATTTACAATTGCTATGACATGGTACCAATGAAAATGTCCATGAACAGATTAACAAAATAGAAAAAGTGTGGTAAATATACTCTCTAGAAAACTACTCATCCTAGAACCAGCAATTAGTGTAATGGCTTTGTCACTGGACTCCCATGTCATTGACTGTGATTTGAGTCCTGAACTGGTGGCTTAAAACTCACGCCGGGTGCATGTGCGTGTGTGCCCAAGATCCCAAGAGGAGAAGAGAAGAGAAGGGATCGTGGTGTGGTCATCCCCCCACGGGGTGATTTCCCACATTCTGTCTCTCTGTCTCTCTCTGTCTGTCTGGCTAGCGCACACGCCCTATAGCAAAAACGTCTCCAAAAAAAAAAAAAAAAAAAAAAAAAAGAAAAGAAAAGAAAAGAAATGAAAACTACTCATCCATTACAAAGAAAATGGGCATTTGGTAGACATTGAATGACTATAGGATATTCACTACCGAGTGAAGCAAGCCAGGCTATGAAGAAGAAACATTTTAAGTCTCCACATTAACAATCCAACTGTCAACTTTCTGTATAAAAATCTGAAAATTTATAGTATATAGAAGCATAAAAAGTAGTTATGCATACTGGAGACAGTATAGTAAGAGGTTAGAAGAAGACAGAATATGTGAAGTAAGGAATCAAGTAGTAAATTACAGAGGCAAGAAATTTATTGGACACAAAATAAATATCTGTTGATGATAATGTTTATAGTGTCGTCAACTGGACTGCTGAAGTGAAGTGTATTCATGTGGGCTAAATTCACTTTCTAAGTGATGTATAGTGAATCAATGTATGAAATAAATTAAAATAAAGAAAAAAAAACACAAAAATGCTAAGTCCTGGTTAGGTTGTGCTGAAAACCACACTCTCCTACACAGTTGTTGCACTGTAAATTTTGTACAGTTAAAATGGATATCAATATGGAGCTTCCTGAAAAATCTATAGCTATAACTACCATATAATCCAGCAATTAAACACCTTGGTATGCACCCAAAAAAGGTAGAAACACAGTTGGAAAAGTGCTTGCTTTTATATACTTATTGTAGCATTTACACAATTGGTAAGTCATGTAAACCAAGTATATGTCCACAAACAGAAGAATAAATTCCAGAAGTGTGCCAGTGTATCACATATAAAGTATGTGATACTACTCAGACATTAAATAAAAAGAAGAGAGAAACCCTGGAATTTGATAGAAAATGGACAGATATGAAAGTTTTAATTCTGAGTGAACAATCTGGGTTATGAACATGAGGCATTATGTTTCTCCACTTAATATATACATAGTGTCCAAATTCTATGGTGGAAACTGAAAGACGAGAGGTACAAAAGCATGAAAAAAAAAAAGGTAATGGATACTGTAGATAGTGCAGGAACAGGTATGAGAGGGTACAGAGGAGAAAAGAGAAGAAAAAAATCAAGGAAAAAAATGAAGGGGCAAGACTTTTAAGAAGCACAGAAATGGAAGAGTATCAGTTGATGATATCATGTATCATATTGTTAACTGTACTGATGTCATGTGTTTGCATGCTGAATAAATATATTTTACATATTTTAGTGATGCACAGTGATTACTTTTATAAAATAAGTTATAATAGTAAAAATAAAATAAAAAATGAAAATTAAACAGTAAAAAATGAAGATTAATTTTTTTGAGCCATTGGAAAATAAGAGAAAGAGACTATTTTGAGTGAGTATAAAACAAGAATCAAGAAAGCCTAGTTGATACTGACAAATTTCTGTGTGCATACAACTTATTTAGATTGAACCAAGTCAGAATCAAAAACCTAAATTAACCCGCATTAGAAATTGTGGATATTGATTAATCCATAATAAATTGCCTCTCAATAAAGAAAAGTCTTGTCTCAATGGTGTCACTTCTGCATTCTATAAAACTTTAAAGAAAATGTAACCACATTCTTCTATAATCATATCTAAAAATCCAAGTGGAAAAAAAAATCTTCCAAACTGATTCTATAAAGCTTTCATAATCTTTGAGGTCAAAACGGACAATGACATAGCACACAAAAAAGAATACCACAGCCTAGTATCTCTGCTAACTACAGATGCACAAATCCTAAATGAGAACTAGCACATCTTATCCAACAACACGTCATACACTCTGATTCTGTAGGCTTTATCCCAGGGATGCATGGGTGGTTCAACACATGAAAATCCATACATATCATACATCACTTTAGTAAAAGAAAAGATATGATATCCTATGATATCAATTAATAAACCAATCATCTGTTGAAACAGAACATTCTTAGTAATACTCCACTAAATCAATATAGGAGGAACAGTTCTGAATACAAATAAAATTAGAGGTAACTAATGCATAGATATCATCATACTGAATAAGAAAAAATCTGAAATCTTTTAAAATAAAACTTGGAATGGGATATGGATGTTTGTATTTCCTAGTCCTTCTCTCTCTTTCCCTCTCTCTCTCTCTCTTTCAAAGTTCTCTGTTTTTAATGTGTGTGTGTGTGTGTGTGTGTGTGTGTGTGTGTCAGCTTAGGGGCTTTTTTGCTCACAGTGTAGAGACTGTCAAAAAAATTTAAAAATCGTCCTTCAGAAGATTCCGCATGGATACTGGGAACTAGATATTTCAGGGGACAGGAGAAATGAAGATTTTCTACTCATAATTCAGACTCCAGCAAGCAAAGCTAGTGTGCGATCACAACAGAACAGCAAACAGATTCTAGAACACCTCTGTCTGCTTGCTCCTGAACAATGAGGCTTAACTTCAAGAATTTGAAAGAAACATACCATCTATCAGATGACAAGAAATCACCGTCGGATCACAAGAAATATGGGAAAACGAGAAAATACCTCTCCTCCAATGGAAAAGAGTAACTCTCCTTCATCCACAAGCAGTTTGGTGAAAGTCATGGAAATGTCTGATAAGGAATTTAGAGCATTCATAATGTCTAAGCTAACAGAGATGGAAGAAAAGAGAGATAATGAACTGCTAAAGAAAAAGGAGAAAGAAGTTGCCGAGTTCCAGGAGATGAGGAAATTCTTGCAAGATCTAAAAGAGGAATTACACACTTTACAAAAGACTCAAACGGAACTGCTAGAGATGAAAGCTATAATACAAGAAGTCAAAATCTCCCTTGAAAGTATTAAATGCAGACTAGATCATTCAGAAAATAGAATCTCAGATGTAGAACAGAAAATGGCTTGCTTAGAAAAATCCACCATGAAGACTGAGAAAATGGCCCAAAAATTTGAGAATGATATGCGAGAAGTATTGGATACCATCAAACGTCCAAATACCCGGTTAATTGGCATTCCAGAAGGTGAAGAGACCCATAAGGGCATTGATAATCTATTCCATGAAATCCTGCAAGGAAACTTTCCAAACCTAGAGAGGCATTCAAAGATCCAGTCCCAGGAAATACAAAGGACCCCAAATAAAATCAACCCAAGAAGATCTTCTCCAAGACACATTATAGCCAGGTTGACCAAAACCGCAGACAAAGACAAGATACTAAGATTGGCAAGAGAGAAACATCACGTTACCTACAAAGGACATCCCATCAGGCTAACAGCAGATCTCTCATCGGAAACAATGCAAGCTAGGAGAGAATGGGAAAATATATTCAAAGTGTTATGAGAGAAGCAATTTCAGCCAAGAATACTGTACCCGGCAAGATTATCTTTCAGGTGGGAAGAAAAGACAAGAACATTCTCAGATAAACAAAACCTGAAAGAATTTACCAGCACCAGACCAGATCTCCAAGAAGTTCTCAAGGGTGTGTTGTATCAAGAAAATGAAACACAGACACATGGAAATAAGAGTCCAAAAACGATGAAAGTGGCCAACTTAATCATAGGGACAAGTATGGAGCTGAATATTATATCCCAGAATTTAATCAGGAAAATTGAACCATAACAGAAAATAAAAGTACATGAGACTGATAGGTTCATACACCTACCATTTGAACAGAACCCTAACTTGTTTCCTGGCTTTAAGCAAAGTTCCTTGGCACTTCTTTGAGTTAAGTTAAAACTGGTTTTCTTAGTAGTAATGAGTGAACTCACCATTGAAAGTAGTTAGATTATGAAGGAAATTGTGTGATCAATGCAACGTGGGTGGGAAGGGAATGAAGGACAATTGTAGACACCGGAGGTGGTGTGAGAGGAGGGTGGGAAGGGACAGAGGGTCAGAAAGAGGGGTGGAATAATTCTAGGAACTAGTAATGGAAAATTTTTTGTAATGTGCATGATTGTGTCACTATGCAGTGTGTACTGGATGGGAGATTGCATTTTATATGCTGTGATGAAGCTTAGGGAAGGAATGTAAATTGAGTTACAAAAAAAAAAGTTTCAGAAAAAAAAATATATCTATTCAATGACTGCAGTAGGATATGTAGCCACAGCTAGGTGCTACTTTATAGGATGTGTAAAGTAAGACTTGTGTTCATGGAAATGTGTGTCACCTGTGTTTGCTACGAGGGTATTTGGATTGATTGGGATCTTTGGCGATACAATAAAATGTGAGGAGAAAACAGTATAGAAAGCAAACATGGATACCAGAGACAGTGTGGGAGGATAGTGGGAGATGGGAGAGGGTAGGAGATAGGGAATCAAGGATGGGGGGGGGGAGCAAAACATACAGAAGACAAGAAATGGAAGATCATTTGCTGACAATAACATGTTTGTTGATGTGCTTGATTGAGACAATATATAGTGTACTTTGGATGGAAAATCTCATTTTGTGTGCTGTAATGGTGTTCAGTGAATGAATGCAAATAAATAAATTGAAAAAAAAATTTAAAATCATCCTCAAGGAGAATGGCCCTGCCACAATTAATTCTCCTTCAGCTTCAGGCTCACTCTATTGTTCAAATTTTACAAGCTGCTCAGTTGGGGACTGAAACCACATTTGGATATAAGGGAGTCCTATGCTTTTAACATCATACCAGCTGCTGGCCCCTCCCTGCTGTTTTTCATTATAGAGATGAGCATACTGGCCAATGCAATCAGAAAATAGTGTAAAATAAAAATCATATAATTTTTTAGAGTTTTTTACTATAGGCCTCATGTGCTCAACAGAAAGCCAGAGACAAATAGACAGAAAAAAATTGATAAACCATCCTCTGGCAGGGAATGGAGATGCCACAATACCTTCTCAACCATTCTGCTCTCGGGATCTTGGGCATGCACACATACTCGCTCAGTATGATTTTAAGCCACCAGATCTGGGACTCAGACCGTGGTCTATGAAATGGGAGTCTGGCAATGTAGCCATTACACTATCTGCTGTTGCCTCCAAAAATAATTTTTTTAAGTAAAAATATCACTATTTTTAGAAAATCTAAGAAATCCTCAAAAAAAGTTACAGATGTACTAATGAATTCAGCAAAGTGGCAGGATACAATAACAATGTACAGTGTTTTATTATACACCAACAATTAACAGACTGAGGTAGAGATAAATAGCTACAGAGGGTAGGGGATATCTAAGTATATAAAACCGAAATTACCCCCACAGAAATCTCGTGTAGTCAAGAGTTGTTCAAGTTTCTCACCCACCCCAGGTGCTTGTGTAAATTACCCCACATCCCAAGAGAGGATGGAGAAGCAGGGATTGGGATGAGGACACCCTCTTGGGAGGTGTTTTCTCTCATTCTGTCTCTCTCTTTCTCTTATGTGCTTGAACATGCAATCTATGGCAAAACTCTCTCCCTTAAATATCTCTATAAGAGTTCTCTGTTTTTGGGGGGCAGTTGAAAGAATTAATATAATCAAAATTAAAATTAATTTACAAAATCAATAAAAAAGTATAAGTCTGAAATCAAATACCTTGCACAATCATGGCTAAGTTTTACAAAATGAATAAAAGAGAGGTATAGGTTCCACTGTCTCACTCAGTTTCTAACTTGAAAGAGAGAGCTTTTCCCAGGAGTTGCTGAGGGTGTCACCTGAGTGACTGCTGACAATAGTTCACTGATAATCTGGATGCTACAGCACAGTCTTGAACACCTTGCTGATAAAAATAGAGGCTCTCATGTGCCCTGAGAGTTTGACCCCTCTCCTTGCCTGGTGAGGACTGGACATGAACCACAATGAGGAAAATTGACAGGCTCTGAGTTGGAGAAAATACCAAAAATGCCTGATTTTTGTGCTGATAACGTGCTATTGTAGATTATCCCAGTTTGTAATGTATTTTAGGGTCATGAATGACATGCCTCCTATTTTATAGTTTTTCTTTGTTTCACTCTATATTTTTGATGACATAGGGCTTTTTTGTGATTGCAGAGCAGCTTAATCTTTTTCTATTGTAGTGACGTATATTGCTGAGGGTTGAATAAAATTGTTATCAACCTATAGATTAATTTGGGTAAGGATGAGAGTTTGATTACATTTATACTCCCAGTTCAAAAACCTGGGATGTGTTTTCCATTTTGGTTATACTTTTCAATGACCTTTTAAAAGATTTTTATCCTTTTCCTTATAGAGAACTATTATTTATTTATGTTTATTTCTAGGTATCTGTGTGTGTGTGTGTGTGTGTGTTTGTCTATTATAAATGTCTTTGCCTTTTTAAATTCTACCTAATCTGTTCATTGCTAGAGTATAAAAATATTACCACTTTTTGTACATTGATTTTTTTTAACCTTCCAATTTATCGTATGTATTAATCACTTCCAGGAGAATTGTTTGTTGATCCAGATTTTTTATGTTTATAATCATACACAAGCCAAGAGGGATAATTTGAATACTTGTTTTTCCATTTTTTTTTTTTTTTTTGGAGAGGTTTTTGCTATAGGGTGCCTGTGCTCGCCAGACAGACAGAGACAGACAGAGAGATAGAAAGTGAGAAATCATCTCCCATGGGGGATGGCCACGCCACAATCCCTTCTCCTCCACTCTCCTCTCGGGATCTTGGGTATGCACGCACACGCATCCGGCGTGAGTTTCAAGCCACCGGGTCCGGGACACGAATCGCAGTCGACTATGTGCGAGTCCAGCAACATAGCCATTACACTAACTGCTGGTCCCATGTTTTTCCATTTTAATACCATTTTTATTTCTGTTTTTTTACTGCTCAGGACTTTCCATCCTATGTTAATATTAAAATGGAGAACCTGGGGTCAGGACGTGGCATTCTGATTACATTGTAGGGTGCCATATGGCCAAACGTGATTTGACTATAGTACCCAGTGGCTTGAAAAATCACAACAGACACACTGGCATGCATGCCCAAGACTCCAAAAAAAATTAGAATATGAGATTGTGGCATGATCATCTCTAAAAAAATTCATATTCTCTCCTACTGTATCTGTCTCTCTCCATCTCTGGAAAGCATGGATGCCTTAATGCTGAAACCTCTCCCAAAAAAGTAGAAACAGTGCACGGGCTTTTCTTGTTCCAGTTGTAGTGGAAGGGTTTCAATTTTTCTTCATTCAGAATGATGTTAGCAATGAATTTATTATACATGGCTTTTTATGCATTGGTTATTGTCCCTTTTATGCCAATTTTGCTGATAGTCTTCATCATGAAGGTGTGTTGTATTTTATCAACTACTTTATGGTAATTAATCAATATGAAACTACAGCTTTTGTTTATCTTTTGATTTATGGGATCTTTTACATTTATTGTTTTGCATATGTTAAGCCACTTTTCCTCTCTGAAATAAAGTCTATCTGATCATGGTTAATAATATTTTAAATGTGTTGTTGGATACGATTTTCTAGAATTATTTTTTTTTAAATTTAGTATTTTAAAAATACTTTTCCATCTACAATCATTCAAGGATATTTCTCTGTTTATTTATTGCTATGTCATTGTCTCTCAGGGATTTAGGTTAATGGTAGATTAGAAGAATAAATTTGAGTGGCTTTATTTCTATTGGATCATTAGAAGTAGTTTGAGTCATTAAAATTTTTCTATCCCTGTTAAATGTTTATGATTATCTGTACAGGGACAATTTTGGTGTTGAAATCCAGTATGATTATTGCTTTACTGTCTGTCTCTCTCCTGAGCTATAAAAGTCTCACATATTTCAGTACTCCAGAATTGCGTGTGTCGATATTTATAAGTGTTCTATTTCCTTGGTGAATTGAAACTTTTTGTATTATGTAGTGTACTTCTCTTTCTCTTTTTTGACTTGAAGACTCTTGAATTATTATTTAAAAGGGTATTTTGAGGATTCTATTGGGTTTTCTATGTATACAATCATTTTGTTTTCAATTTGATTTCACTGTTAAAGATATCTGACACTCATTATTTTTAAATTTTTATTTGAAAGATATGTTATCACCAGGCCTTCAATTTTGATATGTATGTCTCTTTCAGTGAGATATAGTTCTTATTAATGACATATAGATGGCTCCTGCTTTTATTTTTATTTTATTTATTGTTTATTTATCTGTTATTGTTATTTTTACATTCAGTTTCTGTATATCATTATAGCAAGACCACTGAATTTTCTTAACATTAATACATTGTCTACTGCTTCCAAGATACTATGATTTTTAAAAAATCTTTTAGCATTTAATTATTGCAGTTTATTCTATTAGCATTCAGTGTTGTTATCAATATTTGTGGACATATACCTAAAATTTGGTTAACCATTTCCTTGATTGGCTTTTTTTTTTTGCTTTTCTTTAGTTTTAATCATGCATCATTCCCATTTGTGCTTCTGGATGAACTGATCTAGAGTTTCTAAATTATATTAGTATTTCTTTATCTGAGAATGATTTTATTTATTATTCCCATTAGAAGTAAAATGGTCAGGTAAAATATTCTTGGTCAAAATAGCTTTTAATTGGGACTAGCAGTTAGTGTAATGGCTATGTTGTTGGACTCCCATGTAGTCGACCACGGTTTGCCTCCTGAGCCTGGTGGATTAAAACTCATACCAGGCACATGTGCTTGCCTACCCAAATCCCGAGAAGAGGATGGAGGAGAAGGGAGTGTGGCATGGTCATCACCCAGGGGGTGATTTTTCGCTTTCTGTCTCTCCATCTCTCTCTGTCTGTCTGGTGAGCGCATGCACCCTATTGAAAAAACCTCTCAAAAAATAGCTTTTAATTTAATGTCATGGATGCATTCAGGACAGAATTCTCACTAGTTTTTCTTATTTCTACAATTTTTTTCACAGGGCCTAGGAAAAGCTACAAAACAAACTTTAAAAAAACCCTGTTGACCCATTGATAACAGGTCTCTTTCTACATCCTTTTTCTAGCATTGTACCTTCATGATATATATTAAGCCTCCTTCACTCTATTAAAGTACATTATTTTGCTAATCTCAACAAGCCTTATTTTCTTATCACTAACCTAGAAACTGTAAATTTGACCTATAACCTACAAGTCCCACTTGCACATGTCCTGCCTTTTTGGGCCAGACACTGGGAAAAATTCTTCACTAAATCCCAAACTTTATGTCTTGCTCTCAAACAAAATCAAACTGCCATATCTGAGCACCCAGAAAATGCATATTTATCTCCCTCTGGGCTGATTGTACATATCTGTGTTTAGTAATACACCGTATATTTATATTTTTATTGCAGAGTTGGTTGTTTCCTTCATCAACATTTTCTCTTTCTTTTTATATCTGTATTGCTTCATTATGATATCTGATCTTAGCTTGGTAAAATAATCCATTCAAGTAACTTTATGTGTTCCTTACACGTAACTTTATGTGTTACTCTCTTGACATTTTTAGAGCCTTGTGTTTGATAGTTGCTATATGTCTATGATGTGCCACGGTGTCATCTTTTTTATGCTGATTCTATTTGGAGACCTATTTATTTCTTGGACATGAGATTCCCCATGATTCCCCAGATTTGAAAAATTTTTAGATAGTATTTGACAGAAGTGATAATACAAAGCTTCTTCACTTCTTCATGATAATACAAAGCTTCTTCACTTTCTACAATATCAACTTTATAAATATTTGGGCATTTAAATGTGTCCTGAAGTTACTTTATGCCATTCTTATTTCACCAATGAAAAATTATTGAATGATTGATATATTGATGGTTTGTTTTATGCTGGAGACATTGACCTCAAAATCAAAAATGAATGCTTCCAAGTGGTTTAAACTGCTGTTAATGACTTCATGGAGATTTTAGTTTTTTCAATTGTGTTTGACAATTCCAAATGTTCTCTTGGAGTCTATTTTGGGGATGCCTGCCTCTTTATGGACTTTTTAAAAATCATATCCAGGAATAATTTTCTAATATTATGCAATTTAATGTCTTCTGTTACTTCTCATTAAACATTGTGATAAGTAATGGTCACAAGTCTTTTTGTGACAATACTATTTACTGTTTTTGTTGCTTACTCTTGGTGTGCAGGTATATTTTTCCCTCTAAAGGGAATCTGTTTTGTTTAAATCATTTATTCAATTTTATTAATGAGTATTGTTTGATTTTTCTGCTATGTTAACATACCAGAGAATTACACTACAGGGCCAGAGTGACTCCATTTCTTTCTGGGTGACTTCATTTTGTTTAACCCACCTTGCTGAGAATCAGTGCCATTTCAAGGAGGTGAGTGGGTCACAAAGACAAAAGTCATGAGACCATCACCCCACTGGAACTGACCAATGAGAGAAATAATGGAGCTCATGCAGCCAACACAGGCAGAACATGGGGAGCTGCCTCTCATGGATAAGCAAGGACTGGCTGAGAAGAGCTGCAAGCAAGGCTGCAGTGTGAGCTCAAGGTGTCAACTGTGTTGCTGTACTGGTTTGTGCTTTCAATCTCTCTGCCATGTGTTTTACTGTTGTTATAGTACCCTGGTACCCCATAAGGGTAAAATAACACTCCCAGCCTTACTGTAACCTTTACAATAATCCTGAAGGAATGCAAATCCCTAAGGCAGTGGCGAATGGGAATTACTCCCATGAGACTCACCCCACCCACTTGGAAAATGTCAATAAAGAATGTTGTGTTCACTTCTACTGGGGATCACATAGATAGCATTAGATAGGTTTGGGTTAATGGAAAGCTACTAAATTGGTGAAATGATCTCAGTAGCTGGGAGGGGTTCAAGGACTCACCCACAAGGTACTGTTACCCCAAACAAAGACCATGGATCACCTTTGATCTCAGGACAAGGAAAGATTGCCACTCCCCAAGCCACAGCCATTATATAGAACAGCATGTAAAGGGTCACAAGTACATAATAACCTTTAGGTTAGTCATTAAGTTGCCTACCCCAGAGGTAATATAAATATTCTACTTTAATATATATTAACCACGTCTTTACTTAACCAGATAGGATTTCTATATAGTCCTTTGTAACCAGCAATCTGCTGTCACCCTAGCCTGAGGCTGAAGTTCTCAAGCTGGCCTGGGGCTGAAGTTATCAAGCTGGCCTGGGACTGAGGTTATCAAGATTCCTGAAAGCCCCTTCACCTAAAAGACCTTTCCTGGTAATCAAGATCTAAGAAGAGAATGCACCAGACAAATGGACTCCCTTGTCCTGAGGATTATGACTGTTTATACTTAAACAAAGAAGACATCATGTTTTATGATTATTGCTCCTATGTTTTGAATACTTTACTTTTTAGAGTAAAATCTTTTACTTCCCCTCACTCCTCCTACTCCTGTAAAACTCCCCCAATAATAAATACATATGTCTTCTAACCATTGGGGCTGCAATCTTGAGCTCACTCTGTCTGTAGTTGGCTGAGAACATGCTGAAGAGCATCAAAGTCTCTGCCTGATTTCTTACCGCCTGTGTTGCCTTCCTATGAGCTTCAACCCACTCCAGCTGGAGCAGGTCTTTGGCAGAGAAACAAAGGCGATAACCAGAAATCTAAAGTAACTTTTTTTGCTGAGAGAAACAAAGGAGATACCAGAGTCAGCTACACTCCCTGTAATCTACTGCCAATGTGTAGCTGCCTGAGTGTATTTCTCAGCGCCCCTTGACCTCCCCCGTCAACAGCCAAATAAAAACTCAGCCCAACTAACATGCAGGGCTCTTATCTCTGACCTGCTGTGCCAGTAAGATTTGGAGTCCTGGCTTGAGCCTGAATAAAAGCAACCCTTGTGTGCTTACATCAGAATCAGTTCCTTGGTGTCTCTTGGAAATTTCACAACTAGGGTACAACATCTGGGGGCTCATCTGGGATTCCCCAAGAGCCCCAGGATCCCTGAACCAGAGGGTCGACTGATAACGGTCGGTGAATATGTTTCCTTTGTCTCTGTGTTTGTCCTGTTTAGTCTGTGATGGTCCTACTGTAATAGATTGAAATTGGTCTAGTGGATGCACTGGCAGGCTGCCAATTTAGGGACCTGGAAGACATTCCAGGGTCCCCAGAAGGGGATAGAGTGCCACTAATTATTCTGAGGGGACATAGTGGGTCACTTCTGCAGCATGGTGTGAGACCGTTGTCCCACTCTAGGTTCACTTTTCATTTGATGAAGAGTATCTGTGTGGCTGCATTTGTCCTGTCTGTGTGTTTATTACATACCTCTGTTGGTGTGTACATTTTTCTGATGGAAATGGGATAGATTCAGACTTTCCCTCTGATGCTTATGATGGACCATTTCAAGGATGTTAAGATCAGGGCCCATAAACCTTAGTCTAGACATTAAGAAACAGAAACTCCACTCCCAGGTGCCTCAAGGAACAATCAGTGACTAACCTGCCTTGCCTGGGACCAGGGGAGCCATTGAAATTCCATTGTGATCAGAACATGTCCTCAGGAATGATTAACCTGCTTGCTTTGTTTCTGTAACCAGCTTTTTTTTTTTTTTTTCTTTAAAGGAGAAACCTTACCCTTTTATCCTCCCAAATCCCCTTCACTTTGTTGCTTTGTCTTTGTAAATCATCAAGTCACTCCCACTGGCTTAATCAATAAACTCCAATAAATTTGGCTATGTCTGGATGTCCTCTTATTTCTCACTGAATAGATTATAACCTTTAGAGTCCCCATTGAGATTGCGTACCTGTCTGGTATGTGGGTGAGGCATCCTAGGAAGATCAACCTCACTTGGTTTGGCTGTTGGCTACCAGGAACTGATCTAGGGGAGGGTCCACCTGCTATTTCCCAGGGCCCCGGAGCTCCTCTCAGGATTGTTGGAAGCTGACAAGAGACGCTGGTTGCTCCTCCAAAAGTCTATGGTATTTTGCTGTAAGAGGAATTTCTTTGAGTGCTCTTGTCCTGTTCTATCTTCTTCAGTGAAGACAAACCAGTGAGTAAGGGATTGGCCACAGAATAGGGAGGGAATCCCAGGAAGGGTTTGAGTCCCTGGAAGGCCCCCAAAAGTCCAACCTGCAGGAAATCAGGGTTAGAGCCCCTGACAGGGATTAAATCCCTGGATTGAGGGTTTGAGTCCCTCCACAGATGGCTGGATTCAAGTCTGACTGAACACGGTTATAGAAACCCTACTTAGGTTCTACCTGACGTGCTGGAATCTGGGGGCTAGATGGTAAGAGGTTCTAGTACCCACTCCTAACCCTTAGACAGTTTGTGGGAAATCAGAGTTAAAATCCCTGATAGGATTTGAGTCTCTGGAAGTTTCAGGGTTTTTTTGTTTGTTTTTTGTTTTTTGTTTTTGTTTTTTTTTTTTGTTTGTTTTGTTTTGTTTTGTTTTGTTTTAAATGGATTTCTTCTGCTTTTACTGTTGTTGTACTTATTTTCTCCATACTCTCTTGGACTGGTGGGAAGAAAAGTAATAACCTCTTGTGTGCATGATATGTGAATGACTTTGTGGTTCCACAACTATGGTTACAGCACAGAAATGACTGAGTCCCTGGAAAAACAGGATTTGAGTCCCTGAAAAATCAGAGTTTAAGTTCCTGAATATTTTAGGATTTCTTATGAGTTTCTTTTGTTTCTTCTGCCATTTTAATGATTTCCTCTGCACCCTCTTGGAAAACATTACTTAGTTCTATTCCTCCTTCTTCTCACTTGAGAACTTGAGGATATCAAGTAATAGAATTTTAATCAAGGAATTATTCAAGTACTGATGATCCCTACATTCATAGTACTATTACTGAAAACTGTCTTGTGACCAAAGGAGATATGGGTAGAAGCAAGAGGGTCTTTGAATGCCTCAGGGTTCATCCTGACCAAAGAGCATACTTGCCTTTTTAGAAATCATGAAAGGCTGGAAGAGTTCCTTTAAAGTCCCTTAAAATGCATGCTTAAGCATTTCAATGAGGCATTTGTGGAAAGTTGTGATTATGGCATCAAACTCTCCATCCCAAAACTGAGAGGACCTTTTAAAAAAATGACACTTAAATAGGGTATAAATATCAAGAATATTTGTGCTGTAAAAACTCTAATCATATAGGCAAGAAAAGGTCAAAACCCCCTTTCCTTGGGTGTATAATTAAAAATTTCAAGAAAGGGAGTTGCTGTAAAGAGTATAAGTGTCAAAGTAACCCCAGGGAAATTGGTTCTTATAGTCCTGAGGTGTGTGTGCAACTAAACATGTAATTTGTCACATTATGTACTGCATGTTTTATGTCTGTGTGAAAAAAAGGCCTTAAAGAATTGTATTCAATTTAGTTTATAAAAGGAGCACTCATACAATTAGTTTAAATGCTTTTCAAGTTCATATAACTTTAGTGAATGAAAAGGCTTCAAATGTAATAAAAAATAAAGATTAATAAGTAAAAGTCTTCACAATTTCCAACATATATTTTGTCTAAGTTTTTATTGATCAAGCAACAACATGTTTATCTTAATATGGTTGATTTAATGAAACAGCTAATATTTATGTGTTGTGTGTTGCATTTTACATAATAGATATTTAATAGGAAAATGAAGGGACCAGCAGTTAGCGTAATGGCTATGTTGCTGGACTCCCACGTAGTCGACAGCGGTCCATGTCCTGGACTCGGTGGCTTAAAGCTCATGCAGGGTGCGTGTTCATGCATGCCCAAGATCCCAAGAGAAGAATGGAGGAGAAGGGGTTGTGGTGTGGCCATCCCCCCTGGGGGTGATATCTCACTTTCTGTCTCTCTGTCTCTCTCTGTCTGTCTGGTGAGCACATGTACCCTATAGCAAAACTTCTTCAAAAAAAAAAAGGAAAATGAATTCATGGCCAGCTTTTTCTGGCTTTAGTTTTAGTGCTAACAGAAGATCTCTGACCTCAAAGTAACTCTGGGATGTTTACAGAGGGCCCCTGAGACATCCAAAAGGAAGATATTACCCAATCAGACTTACTGTTTATATGTTGGATAAAAATGACAAGCATTATCAAGTTAAGTAATTCTAATTTTCTTGATATTAAATTTAAGGTATATGTGTAAATATTATATATCTGTATGCCTATATATGTGTTGTCTGTCAACATAATTTGAGATTCTCAGGAGTTAATGGTAGGCTATTATGTTAAATTGGCATACATAGCCAAATTCCTTTGTCAGTTGTGAATTTTTGTCAGAGCATTAACTCTGGCTAAAATCCTAATGTTATGTCCTTAAGGAAATTCACAAAGAATTATAAAAAATTTACCCTTACAAGTAAAGGTTTCTAAAAAATATCTAATAATTTGAGTAAAATCTTTATTTTCTATGTAACTGATTGGTTTTCTAAACATTAAGCCAAAATTGACCAAAGAAAAGTAAAAAAAGGTTTGACAAAATTACATACTAAGTACCCAATGCAATGTACCTCAATTAAAGAGGTAAAATTGGTATAAATGGATATAAATCCAATGTTAAACATGAACACATGGAAACATTATTGCCTGGTTCCCTCTGACTCCTTCTAATAATTCTTGTTGTTAATCTAACATGATTTAGTTATTCTTATTATTGGTCTTTATTTTTTTTTATTTTCCCTTTTTTTTTAATACATTCAGTCACATTATTTAGCTTACAAGGTGATCATTTCAATATAAGAACATTTCTCCCCAGTCGAGTTGGTAAAAATATAACAACACTACCTCCCTGTCTCAACAATGTTGTCTTTGTATTCCTACTCCAAATGTTCTTCCCCAGGCCCCACTCCACACACACCACATCTGGCATTCACATCCACCTCTTGTGTTTGTACATCCTTTAGCCCATCAGTTTCAGTTATAGATTGCGAACATTCGATATATATTAAGTGGGGACATACAGAGTCTCTCCTTCATAGCCTGGTTTGCTTTACTCAGCAGTAAATCTTCCATATTTTTCCACTTTCTGTCAAGAGCCAGGGTTTTGTTGGTTTTTTATGAATGAATAGTATTCCATTGAGTATATGTGTCACAGTTTTTTTAACCATTCACAAGTTGGTGGGCATTTGGGTTGTTTCCATAACTTAGCAACTGTGAATAGTGCTGCAATAAACACAGATGTGCAAGCACATTTCTGATGAAGTATTCTTCTGTCCTTCAGGTAGATACCAAGGAGTGGGATTGCTGGATCATATGGTAGTTCTATTTGTAGATTTTTGAGGAATCTCCAAATTGTTCTCCACAGTGGTTGGACCAATTTACATTCCCACCAGCAGTGTAAGAGAATTCCCTTTTCACACATCCCCTCCAACACTTATCATTTTTTTCTTTAATCTTAGACATTCTTACTGGGGTTAGATGATATTTCATTGTTGTTTTGATCTGCATTTCTCTTACAATGAGGGATGTTGAGCATTTTTTCATATGCCTTTTAGCTATTCATATGTCATCTTTAGAGAGGGTTTTTTTTTTTTTTTTAGAGTTTTTTTCTATAGCGTGTGTGCACTCGCCAGACAGACAGAGAGACATAGAGACAGAAAGCGAGAAATCACCCCCCAGGGGAATGGTCACGCCTCAATGCCTTCTCCTCTGTTCTCTTCTTGGGATCTTGGGCACGTACGCACACGTGCCCTGCGTGAGTTTTAAGCCACCGGGTCCGGGACATGAACCGCGGTCGACTACATGGGAGTCCAACGACATAGCCATTACGCTAACTGCTGGTTTCCTAGAGAATGTTTTTTTGACTTATTCTCCCATTTTTTAACAGGATTGATTGTCTTTTTCTGAAAAAACTGCTTGAGTTCCTTGTTAATTCTGGTTATCAGTCCCTTATCTGATGCACAGTTTACAAAAATATATTTTCCCATTCTGAGGGCTGCCTATTCAAACTAATCCCTGTGTCTTTTGCCTTGTAGAAACTACTTAGTCTGGTATAAGCCCACTTGTCTAGTTTAGGGATTATTAACTGTGCATTGGGAGTCTTATTTAAGAAGTCCTTCCCTACCACAGTATCTCCCAAAGTTTCTCTGGTGTTTTCCAGGAGCAGTTTTATAGTTTTATAGTTTGACGTCTTAGATTTAGATCTTTGATCCAACTTGTCTTTATTTTTGTCAGAGGTGAGAGGTAGGGTTTGAGATTATCTTTCTGCAAGTGGAGATCCAGTTTTGCCAGCATCATTTGTTGAAGAGGTTTTCCATTTCCTACTGGATTGACTGGTGACCCTTGTCAAAAATCAGTTGGCTCTATATTTGAGCATTTATTTCTGGGGATTCTAGTCTGTTCCATTGGTCCACCTGTCTGTTTCTGTGTCAGTACCATGTTGGGTTTTTTTTTTTTTTTTTTGAAAGGTTTTTGCTATAGGGCACATGCACTTGCCAGACATACCCAGGGGTGATGCCCATGCCACAATCCCTTCTCCTCCGTTTTCCTCTTGGGATCTTGTGTGCGCACGCACCTGAGCCTGGTGTGAGTTTTAAGCCACTGGGTCCAGGACACAAACTGCGGTCAACTACATGGGAGTCCAGTATTACATTTATGGTTTTGCGTATGTTGAACCAGCCTGGCCATTACGCTAACTGCTGGTCCCAGTATCATGCTGTTTTGATTACCACAGCTTTGTAGTATATTTTGGAGTCAGGGAGTGAGATGATGTCCACTCCACTCATCTTGTGCAGAAGTGCTTTGGCAATACGGGGTCTCTTATGATTTCAGACAAACTTTATGATTGTCTTTCCAAGATCTGTGAAGACTGTATCTGGTACTTTGATTGGCATTGTATTAAATAGATAGATTAATTTAGGTAGAATTGCCATTTGATTAAATTAATTCCTCCAATCCAGGAACATGGGATGTCCTTCCACTTTTTTGTGTCATTTTCAATTTATTTTTTTATCTTCTCATAGTTTTCCTTGTGGAGGTCTTTAACTTCTTTGGTTAGATTTATTACTAAGTATCTTATACTTTTTGTGGCTATCATAAATGGAACAACTTTTTTCAGTTCTATCTCAGTCTGTCTGTTGTTTGTATACAGAAATACTATAAATTTCTGGGTATTAATTTTGTATCCTGCAACTTTATTCATATATTACTTCCAGAATTTTTTTATGGAAAACATTGTGTCTTCTATGTATACCATCAAGTCATCTGCAAATAGAAAGAGTTTCACCTCTTCTTTTTTTGAATGCCTTTTATTTTTCCTTTTTTTCTGATTGCAATGACCAGGACTTCCATTACTATATTGAAGAGGAGGGGAGAAAGTGGACAACCTTGTCTAGTACCCGTTTTTAGTGGAAAAGCTTTCAGTTTTCCCATTTGGGGATGATGTTCACTAGGGCTTTTTCATAGATAACTTTTATTGTGTTGAAAAATGACCCTTCTATGATGATTTTGCTGAGACTCTTGATCATGAAGGGATGTTTTATCTTATCAAATGCTTTTCTGCGTCAATTGCTATGACCATATGGTTTTTATCCTTCTTCCTATTAATAAGGTGTATTACGTTTATAGTTTTGCGTATGTTGAGCCAACCTTGCATTTCTGGGATAAAACCTACCTGATCATAATGTATAATCTCTTTGATAAATTGTTGTGTACGATTTGCTATTGTCTTGTTGAGAATCTTTGCATCTATATTCATCAGGGATATTGGTCTATAGTTTTCCTTCCTTGTTCTGTCCTGATCTCTTTTAAGGATAAGGGTGATAGAGGCTTCATAGAATGAATAAGGGAGAGATTCTCCCTTTTTGATCTTTAGAAATAACTTGAGCAGAAAGGGGGATTAACTCTTCTTTGAAAGTTCTGTAGAATTCAGAAGTGCATCCACCAGGACCAGGGCTTTTCTTTTTAGGGAGGTTATTTATAACTGATTCTATCACCTGGCTTGTTATGGACCTATTCAGACTTTCTATATACTCCTGGCTCAATGTAGATTATACATGTTCAGGAATTTGTCCATCTCATCCAGATTATCTTGTTTCTTGGCTTACAGATGTTCATAGTATCCTCTAATAATCTTTTGTATTTCTACTATGTCTGTTGGGGTTTTTTTTGTTTGTTTTTTTGCTTTTTTTATTTAGTGAGGTTTTCGCTATAGGGCATGTGCACTCGCTAGACAGACAGAGAGAGACATAGAGACAAAAAGCAAGAAATCACCCCCCAGGGGGATGGTCACGCCTCAATCCCTTCTCCATTCTCCTCTCGGGATCTTGGGCCTGCACGCACATGCGCCCAGCGTGAGTTTTAAGCCACTAAGTCCAGAATGCAAACCGTGGTCGACTACGTGGGAGTCCAGCGACATAGCCATTACGTTAACTGCTGGTTCCCTACTATGTCTGTTGTTATTTTGCCTGCTTCATTGGAGATCTGATTAATCTGGTTATTTTCTCTCTTCTTAATAAGTCTTGCTAGTTGTGTCAATTTTATCTTTTCAAAGAACCAGCTTTTACTTTCATTTATTTTCTGTATAGTTCATTTATTTTCTATTTCATTTGTTTCTGCTCGTATCTTTATTATTTCCTTTCTCCTGGAGTTTTTTGGATCGTTTTGCTTTTGCTTTTCAAATTCTCTGAGGCATGATGTTAGGTGATCCATTTGCCTTATTTCCATGTTCCTCTAATGTGCACTAATTGCTATGAACTGCACTCTTATGACTGCATTAGCAGTGTCACAAAGTTATGGCAGCTTGTGTCCTCATTGTCATTGGCTTTCATAAACCTTTTGATTTCAGCCTTTATTTCTTCTGTAGTTGTGGAGTCATTCAGGAGTAGGTTATTAAGTTTTCATCTATTTGAGTATCTTTGAGGATTTCTCTTGAAATTAAACTCAAGTTTAATACCATCATGGTTGGAGAAGATGCTGGGTATAGTTTCACTGCTTTTGAATCTGTAGAGGCTTGCTTTGTGCCCTATGATGTGGTCAATCTTTGAGAATGTTTCATGTGGCGGCGAGAAAAAAGTATATCCCAAGGTTTTGAAATGAAAGTTCTATACAGATCTTTTAAGTCCATTTGAATTATGATATCATTTAGATCTCTTTACCTATTTTCTGTCTATATCATCTGTGCAGAGGAGGTAGTGCAGTGTTGAGGTATCCAACAATTAGTATCTTACAGTGTATCTTTCTTTTTAAATCTAGCATTCTTTCCTTCATCTATTTGGGTGCTCCTGTATTAGGCACATAGATATAAGCATTATATCTTCCTTTTATATTTTTTATTTTTATTTTAATTTCTATTATCATCATAATCTTCCTTATATTACATTGGATTACATATAACTTTACAGTGTATTACATTGCTTTTTCAAAAGGGAATGCCATGCATGTCTGTCAATACAGAGACATTAATCTCCCCGCTTCAACATTCAATATCTTTTCTATGGTTTTCCCAATCATTATTATTATTACTCTAATTATTTTATAAAACAGTCAATCACTATTTCTCATTTTGCTTGTAAAAAAGACTTTACCCATCATGAAATACTTCTCAGACCAATCCAGTTGAGAATACTATACATGTCATCATCAACAGGTAATAAGCCATTTCTGTTTCTCACTATTGTCCTGCCTCTCTATTGTTCTCTTGCTATCTTTCTCTATCCTCTTCTCTTTGCCTCCCCCAATCCTCACTATCCTATTCTCTTTAAGTACCTTCATTGTTTTTATGACCCCCAATTTTTCGCTCTCTACCATAGAGTGTGGATAGTCGGTATATATTGAGTGGATACTTACAATATCTTTCTTTCATAGCCTGGCTCACTTCACTCAGCAATATATCCTCCATATCTGACCACATTCTATCAAATGTCAGGGTCTTGTTATTTTTTATGGCTGAGTAGTAGTCCATAGAGTAGATATACCACACGTTTCCAATCCATTCATCAGTTTGTGGACATTTAGGTTGGTTCCATGTCTTAGCAATTGTGAATAATGCTGCAATAAACATTGATGTGCAAGCACTTTTCTGACTGAGCGTTCTCCTGTCTTTTGGGTAAATACCCAGAAGTGGGATTGCTGGATCAAATGGTAGTTCTATTTGTAGATCTTTGAGGAACCTCTATATTGTTCTCCACAGTGGTTGAACTAGTTTACATTCCCACCAACAGTGTAGGAGGGTTCCCTTTTCACCACATCGCCACCAACACTTATCACTTTTTGTATCTTAATCTTTGCCATTCTGACAGGGGTCAGGTGGTATCTCATTGTGGTTTTTATCTGCATCTCCCTTATGATGAGGGAAGTTGAGCATATCCTCATATGTGTTTTGATGTTCGTATGTCTTCCTTAGAGAGATTTTTGTTCAGCTCATTTTCCCTTCTTTTAATTGGGCTCATCATTTTTTTTTTTTTTTTTTGCATAAGGCACTTGAGTTTCCTGTGTATTCTGGTTATCAGTCCCTTGTCTGAGGCATATTTAACAAAAATATTTTCCCATTCTGAGGGTTGTCAGTTCACACTTGTTACTGTGTCCTTTGCTGTGCAGAAACTTCTTAATCTAGTATAGTCCCACTTGTCTATTTTAGGGATTATTGCCTGTGCTTTGGGAGTCTTATTTAAGAAGTCTTTGCCTACTCTAATGTCTCCGAGTTTCCCGAGCATTTCCCACCAATAGTTTTATTGTTTGAGGTCTTAGGTTCAGATCTTTGATTCATTTTGAGTTGATTGTTGTTAATGGTGAAAGATAGGGGTTCAGTTTCATCTTTCTGCAGGTGGATACCCAGTTTTTCCAGCACCATTTACTAAAGAGGTTTTCCTTTTCCAATGGAATGACTGATATCCTTTGTCAAAGATCAGTTTGCTAGGGAACCAGCAGTTAGCATAATGGCTATGTTGCTGGACTCCTACGTAGTCAACCGCAGTTAGCGTCCTGGACCCGGTGGCTTAAAACTCATGCCGGGCACGTGTGCGTACGCTCCTAAGATCCCAAGAGGAGAATGCAGAAGGGATTGTGGCATGACAATCCCCCCTGGGGGGTGATTTCTCGCTTTCAGTCTCTATGTCTCTGTCTGACTGGCAAGTGCACGTGCCCTATAGCAAAAACCTCTCAAAAAAAAAAAAAAGATCAGTTGGCTATAAGCTATGGGGGGTTATTGCTGGGGTCTCTATTCTCTTCCATGGGTCCACATGTCTGTTTTCATGCCAATACCATGCTGTTTTGATGACCACAGCTTTATAGTATACCTTGGGATCAGGGAGTGATATGCCTCCTATTCCATTCTTCTTGCACAGGATTGCTTTTGCAATACGAGCCTTTTTATAATTCCAGACAAATTCTATGATTGTCTTTTCTAGATCTGTGAAAAATATTACTGGTATTTTGATTGGAATTGCACTAAACATATAGATTAATTTGGGTAGAATTGCCATTTTGATTATGTTAATTCTTCCAATCCAGAAGGATGGAATGTCCTTCCACTTTTTTATGTCACTTTCAATATCTTTTTCAAGATTTTTGTAGTTTTTGTTTTTGTTTTTTTTTAAATCTTTGACTTTCTTAGTTAGGTTTAGCCCTAGGTATCTTACACACCTTATGGCTACAGTGAAAGGGATTCCTTTCTTAAGCTCTGCTTTGTTCAACTTGTTGTTCAAAAATAGAAATGCTATAGATTTTTCGATATTGATTTTGTATCCTGCCACTTTACTGTATTCACTTATTACTTCAAGAAGTTTTCTCATGGAGACCTTTGGGTCTTCTAAGTATAGCATCATACCATCTGCAAATAAAGATATTTTCAACTCTTTTTTGCCTATTCGTATGCTTTTAATATTGTTCCCTTCTCTGATTGCAATAGCTAAGACTTACAGTACTATATTAAAGAGCAGTGGTAAAAGTGGGCAGCCTTGCCTAGTACCTGTTTTCAGTTTCCCCATTCAGTATAATGTCAGCTGTAGGTTGTTCATAGATTACTTTTATTGTGTTCAGAAATGACTCTTCTATACCAATCTTACTGAGAGTCTTAATCATAAAATGATGTTGTATTTTATCAAATGCTTTCTCAGCATCAATTTAGATGATCATATGGTTTTTATCTTTCTTTCTTTTAATGTGGCATATTACATTTATGGTGTTCCATATATTGAACCACCCTTGCATCCCTGGTAAAAAGCCTACCGGGTCGTAATGAATGATCTATGTTTTATGTTGTTAGGTACAATTTGTGAGTATCTTGTTGAGAATTTTTGCATCTATATTCATCAATTATATTGGTCTGTAGTTTTCACTTTTTTTCATGTCCTTATCTGTTTTGGGGATCAGGTGATGGAGGCTTCACAAAATGCATTTGGAAGGTTTTCTTCCTTTTGAATCTTTAGAAATAATTTTAGTAGGATAGGGGTAAACTCTTCCATAAAAGTTTTGTAGAATTCACAAGTGAAGCCATCTGGACCTGGCCTTTTCTTTGTTGGGAGGTTACTTAATACTGATTCAATCTCCTGGTTTGTTATAGGTCTATTCAGGTTCTCTATGTCCTCCTGATCTAATCTTGGTAGATTATATGCATCCAGGAATTTGTCCATCTCCTCCAGGTTATCTTGTTTATTGGAGTATAGTTGCTCATAGAATACTCTAATGATGTTTTGTATTTCTGCTCTGTCTGTAGTGATATTGCCTGTTTCATCACATATTTGATTAATCGGGTTTCTTTCTTTCTTCTTCTTGATAAGTCTAGCCAATGGTGTGTCTGTATGGTTCATTTATTTTTATTTCATATATTTCTGCTCAAAACTTAATTATTTCTTTTTGCCTGTCATTTTGGGGGTTTGTTTGTTGTTGTTTTTCCAATTCTCTAAGGCATGATGATAAGTTATCTATTTGTCATCTTTTCATCCTTTTCTTATGCACACTAATTGCTATGAATTTCCCTCTTATGACTGCTTTTGTGGTGTCCCATAGATTCTGGACACTTGTGTACTCATTATCATTTGTTTCCATAATTTTTTTTTTATTTCAGCCTTAATTTCTTCAGTAGTGAAGAAGTCATTCAAAAGTAGGTTATTCAGTTTCCATGTGTTCATGTATTTTTGGGGTTCTTTTTTGAAATTAATCTTGAGTTTAATTCCATCATGGTCAGAGAAGATACTGGATACAGTTTCTATGCCTTTGAATCTGTAAAGGCTTGATTTGTGTCCTAACATATGATCTATCTTTGAAAAGGTTCCATGTCGGGTGAGAAAAATACCTATGCTGTGGATGTAGGGTGGAAAGTTCTATAGATATCTGTCAAGCCCATTTGATTTATAGTATCATTTAAGTCCTGTATCTCTCTATTTATTTTCTGTCTAGAAGATCTGTCTATAGGAGATAATGGGGTGTTGAGATCTCCAATAATTATAGTATTTCTCCCTATCTCTCTTTTCAGCTCCAGCAGTCCTTCCTTCACATGTTTAGGTGCACCTGAGTTGGGTGTGTAGATATTTATAGGGGTTCTGTCTTCTTGCTGGATTACCCCATTTACTATTATATAATGCCCTTCTTTCTCTTCCTACAGTCTTTGTCTTGAAATCTATTTTTTCTGAGATCACTATCGCTACTCCAGCCCTTTTTTGATTTCCATTTTCATGAGTATCTTTTTCCAGCCCTTGACTTTTAGTCTATGTATGTCTTTATTCATAAGGTGAGTTTCTTGTAGGCAACAGATAGAGGGTTTCTGTTTCCTTATCCATTCAGCCTGTCTATGTCTCTTAACTGGAGAATTTAATCCATTGACATTCAATGTAATTATCGATATTTCCGTACCTGATCCTAACATTAAGTGAACCATTTTCTTGGTCGCTTTTTGTTCTCGTATAACTGTCTCTGATTTCTTAGTTTTCCTGGTATAGTACACCCTTCAGAACCTCTTGAAGAGCTGGTCTGGAGTTGGTAAATTCCTTCAAATTTTGTTTATTTGAGAACGTTTTATATCTTTTTTTCCCATATAAAAGATACTTTTGCCAGTATAGTATTCTTGGTTGAAATTGTTTTTCACTCAACACGTTGACTATTCTTCCCCATTGTTTCCTTGTCTGTATTGTTTCCACCGAGAGATTCAATGTCAGCCTGATGGGGTGACCTTTGTAAGTAATTAGGCATTTCCCTCTTGCCAACTTTAGTATCTTGTCTTTGTCTGTTGTTTTTGCCAGTTTGGCTATGATGGGCCTTGGAGAGAATCTTCTTGAGTTGATTCTGCTTGGGATCCTATGTATTTCTTGGGTCTGGATATTTGAATGTCTTTCTAGATTTGGAAAGTTTTCTTCCAGGATTTCATGGAATAAATTATCTAGGCGCTTATTATTTTCTTCCTCTTCTGGAATACCAATTATCCAGATGTTGGGGCTCTTGATGGTATACAGTATTCCTCGTATATTATCCTCATTTTTCATGGTTGTTTTCTCAATTTTCTTGATACTTTTTTCTAGGTCAGATGTATTGTCTTCTACTTTAGAGATTCTATATTCTGCCTGGTCTAACCTACTTTTAATACTTTCAAGGGAGGTTTTGATTTCCTGTATCACATTCCTCAATCCTAGAAGTTCCATCTTGTTCTTGTTTAAGGTATCCATTTCTTCTTTCAAGTCATGAAATTACTTCATCTCCTGAAGCTCTTTGTCTCTTTTCTCTTCCATCTCAGTTAGTTTTGTCAGTACAAATATTCTGAATTCCTTATCAGACATGTCCACGACGTCCATTGTATTGACTATGGGTGATGTAGGCTTGATGATTTCCCTTGAGGGAGAGGCCTTTTGTTGGTTGCTCATATTTCTTGAGCCTCTGCAATTGTTCCTAGTCATCAGGTAATCTATATGTTTCTTCCTAACATTTTTAAGGTAACTCTGAGTGTTAAAAGTTGTACAGGATTAGAAAATTGATTATTTATCTTATGGTTGGTCTACCTGTTGCTCACAATTACCATTAACTGTTGCCTCTAGCCCTGGATAGCCCAAAGTCCTCCCTGTTTCTAAGGAGTGATGAGCCACCAACTGACCTAATAAGCAACACCTCAAGAGCAAAGAAAAACAAAATGAAGAAAGAAAATCACCAAAATTCAAAGATTCCAAACACTAGTGGGAAAGGGTCCGAGCATGAGTGACAGGACCAGGTTGGTTGGGCCTGTAGACTCAGTCCACCTGGTGTCCAGAACTACTGGAAAGATCTGGATTGCAAGTGGGTTAGGGTTGGAGTTCACCTTAAAGTCCTAGACAACCAACCTGGAGTCCAAGGAGAAGGAACGGTGGGGATGCATGAATATTCTAAAGGGTTGGGCCTGCAGCCTCAGTCTGACTGGTGTCCAGAACTACTCAACCAAGGTATCAGTCTTACATTAAAATTAGCTGATTAGTACCTTTACTTAAATCTCCAACATAGTTTTTCCACATAAAGTAACATTTTATGGTTATGTCAATAGTGATAAATGTCATGAGGGCCAAAAGCCTTCCTATCACTTCACAAGCCATGGTTACAATATTGATTAAAAATTAAATAGAGGTCAAGTTGCTTGGTACCAAACCCAAGTTAATGTTCCTGGACCTACCCAGACAGGTTGAGTGTGGCAGTGTAGACCTCTAACCCAAGATAACTGGGAAGCTAAAGCAGAAGAATAAAGTGGCAAGATCCTATCAGAAGGAGAAAGACCAAATTATTTACAAAGGTTATCCTCTTAGACTAACTGCAGACAGCTCAAACAAAACAATGCAAGAAAGGAAAGAATGGGAAGACATATTTAAAATGCAGGAAACAAAACAAAACAAAAAGTCAACTGGCAAGATTATTCTTTAAATAGGAAGACAAAGTATAATAATTTCCACAAAAACAAAAGTGGAAAAAAATGGCCAACCCTTGGCCCTTTAAGCAGTACTTAAGGGAGTACTATAAAATAGAGAAAGACAAACTGAAGAAAATACAAAATAATCAACAAAGATGGCTAACAAAATGGCAGGGATTCATCCACAATATCAATAATAACACTGAATTTCAACTCTCCAGTTAGAAACACAGACTAGGTATATGGATTTAAAACAATCATACACACACAAACACACACAAGGAGCTCTTCATATGCTGCTCTTAAAAGTGACACCACACAGATAAAGACATACGAAGACTGAAAGTGAAGGGCTGCAAAAAGATCTCTGCACTAATAGAAATTTTAAAAAGGCTGGTATCAGATTAATTGGACTTTAAGACAAAAACTGTAAGAAGAGACAAAAAAAGGACAACATATAATACTAAAAGGACTAATTCACCAAGAAAATATAACACTTGCAAGTATATATATATATATACACCCAACACTGGAGCACCCAAATTCATGAAAGAAAGAGTGTTGCTACATCTAAAGGAAGAGATAGACTACAACACATGAATGTTTTAGGCTCTTAACATCCCACTGTATCTTTTGACAGGATAGTCCAGACAAAAGACAGGCAAAGACATACAGGATCTAAATGATACCATAAATAAAATGGACTTGACATACATCTATAGAACTTTTCACTAAAACTACAAAGTATACAGTTTTCTCACTCCTGCATAAAACATTTTTGAAAATTGATCACAACTTAGGACATAAAACATCCCTTTTTAAATACAGAGTTATTTCCAGTACTAGGTAAAAGAATAATTTACATCTATCCTGTCTTCATTTTCTGGGATTTAGTTCCTATAAAAATTGTAAATAATGACATAAAAAACATAAAATGTAGGATGTAGTTGGAGTATACAAAACTGTAGTTTTATGTGGTCAAAATTGTCCATACAAGTTATGGGATAGCTATAAGATGGTTTATCTAAGTCCATGGTAACCATGAAACAAATCCTATAGGAAATACAAAAAATATAAAGAGTTAGAAATCAAGGTGTTTAACCAAAAAGGACAGCACGAGAGAAAAAAAAAAAAAAAAGGATCAAAGTTTCTACTGGGAATGATTGACAAATGATAGATTTACTAGCAGTTACTACCATCAGTCTATACCTATGAGTAGTCATCCCGAATTTAAAAGGATTAAACTTTTCTAAAGTCACCATATCTGAATGAATAAAACAAAACAAAATCTGTATGTTGCCTACTAGACAGTCATTGAATCTTTAAAGTTTACATAATTAAAAATAATGAATGGAAAATGTATTTTCTACAATTGGAAACCAAAAGAGAGCAAGTATAAGTTTACTTATCTCAAATAAAATAGATTGTGAAGTAAGAAATGTAAAAAGTTACAAAAATTAGGGAACCAGCTGTTAGCATAATGGCTATTTCACTGGACTCCCACATAGTCGACCGTGGTTCGTGTCCCAGACCCGGTGGTTTAAAACTCATGCTGGGTGCGTGTGCGTGCATGCCCAAGATCCCAAGAGGAGAATGAAGGAGAAAAGATTGTGGCATGACCATCCCCCCGGGGGATGATTTCTTGCTTTCTGTAGCTATGTCTCTGTCTGTCTGGTGAGCACACACGCCCTATAGCAAAAACCTCTCCAAAAAAAGAAAAGAGAAGTTACAAAAATTATATGATGATAAAAGGATTCATTAATCAAGAGGTTATAAAAGTTGTAAATATATATTTCCTAGTATCAAAGCATTATATGTTAGAACAAAACAAACTTAGTGAACTTAAGAATATTGAAAGCATATCAACTATCTTTTCCAACCACAATGTGAAACTAGAAATCAATAATAAAGAGAATTTTGACAGACTGTCCTTTCCCTGCAGCAGGCAGAAGCTACATCTAAAGGCCTCTGATCAACAAGGGGATATTGAGGCCGGGGTACTTCTGCCCCCCCAGCCTCACTTCTAGTCTTTGCAGCCCAAGACCCTGCCCCTTAGGCTGTCCATTCCCCTGCAGCAGGCAGACACTCCATCTAAAGGCCTCTGGTTAGCAAGGGATATTGAAGCTGGGGCACTTCTCCCTCCCCGCCTCACTTCTAGTCTCCCCAACCCAAGACCCTTCTTCTTAGACTGTCCTTTCTTCTGTAGCAGGCAGAAGCTCCATCTAAAGGTTTCTAGTCAGCAAGGGATATTGAGGCTGGGGCACTTCTGCCCCCCAGCCTCACTTCTAGTCTCCTAAGCCAAAGATCCCACCCCTTATCCTGTCCTTTCCCTTGCAGTAGGCAGAAGTTCCATCTAAACACCTCTGGGTAGCAAAAATTATTGAGGTGGGGCACTTCTGCTGAGGCACGTCCCCATCACTTCTAGTCTTCCCAGCCCAAGACTCTGCACCTTAGGTAGGTAACCAGATTTTCTTCTGCTTTTTTTCTTTGGCTGCTCCATTCTCTTGTTAATACCATCCTCTTACTCTCTCCACAGATTGTCCTTTCCCCTGGAGCCAGCAGAAGCTTCATCAAAGGCCTCTGGTCAGCAAGGGATATTGAGACCAGGGCACTTCTGCCCCCCACCCTCACTTCTAGTCTCCCCAGCCCAAGACCCTGCATCTTAGCCTGTTATTTCCCCTGAAGCAGGCAGAAGCTCCATCTAAAGGCCTTTGGTCAGCAAGGGATATTGAGGCCGGGGCGCTTATGCCAAGGCACTTCCCCAGCCACACTTCTAGTCTCCCCAGCCTAAGACCCCACACCTTAGGTAGGAAACCAGGCTTTTTATCTACCTTTTTTTCCTTTGGCTGCTCCATTCTCTTGTCAATACCATCCTCTTACTTCCTCCACAGACTGTCCTTTCCCCTGCAGCAGGCAGAAGCTCCATCTAAGGGCCTCTGGCAAAATCATACACACGGTGCACAACTTTTTCTTTATTTTCCTTGGTTGTCTTTTCTTTTTCGCCATATTATACTTTCCTTCTCATCATCCACCCTGCTAGAGGGACTAGACAGGTGTAGAATCAGAGATCTGAAATTTCCTAGTAATGTTAGGTCCTCTAGGATCCTCCCTTCTACTGATCCACCTGTGAAAAAGGAGATATTGCTCTCCAGCACCTTAGTAGAGTATTCCTCTTGACACCACATTGCTAAAAACAACAGAAGAGATGTCGGCAAACATCAATTCACTGAAAAAGGGAAACAAACTTACCCCTAGTTGGAGAAACGTTCCCATAAGAGGAATTGAAAAGTGAATACATCTTCCAAGGGCTAGAAGTAGAAGAACCTCCAGTCTGAATAAACCAGGAAATATGTCTCCACCAAAAGAAAAGAGTAAATCCCCTTTGACATTACCAAAATGTCAGACAAAGAATTTCAAACATTTATGGTGACCAAATTCTATGAGTTGGAACAGAAAAAGATAATGAACTACAGGAGATTAGGAAGCCCTTACATGATATGAAAGAAGAAATAGACACTCTGAGAAAGAATCAGGTGGAACTATTACAGATAAAGTCTGTAATACAGGTAATCAAACACTCTTGAAAGTGTTAAAAGTCTATTAGACCATGATGAAGATTGAATCTCTGATGTAGAAGATAAAACCTCTGACCTAGAAAAAACACCAAAAAGATAGAGAAAATAACAACAAAAAACCCCATTAGGATAATATACAAGAAATAATAGATTCCATTAGATGCCCGAACATCAGAATAATTGGCACCCTAGAAGGTGAAGAAACTAATAACGGCATGGAAAATCTATTCCATGGAATCCTGGAAGAAAATTTTCCAAGTCTAGAGAGGCACTGAATCCTCCAGACCCAGGAAGTACAGAGGAACCCAAATAGAATCAACTCTAGAAGATCTTCCCCAAGGCACATCTTAGTCAGACTGTCCAAGACCACAGATAAAGACATGATACTAAGACTGGCCAGAGAGAAACAAGAAGTGACTTACAAAGGCCATCCCATCAGGCTAACACAATACCTCTCAAAGGAAACAATGCAAGCAAGGAAAGAATGGAAAGATGTATTAAAAGTTTTAAGAGAGAAACAATTTCAACAAAGACTATTGTATCCTGCAAGATTATTCTTCACATAAGAAAAAAAAAAAGATTAAAATCTTCTCAGACAAACAAAACCTTAAAGAAATGGGCAACACCAAATGAGTTCTTCAAAAAACCCTGAAGAAAGTACTGTTCCAGAAAAACTAAAGGAGTAAAAGCAAGAAACAAAGAAATACCAGGCAACTGAGACAATAGTCAATTTAAACATTGGTACAGATCCTGTAACACTGATAAATACATTCAATGTTAATGTATTAAATTCTCTAATCAAGAGACACAGACTGGCTGAATGGATAAAAAAAGAAAATCTTATATCTGTTCCCTACAGAAAACCCACCTCATGGATAAAAACAAACATAGAATGAAAGTGGAGGGTTGGAAAGAAGTTTTCTGTGCAAATGGGAACCAAAAAAGAGCTGGAGTTGTGATATAATTTCTGACAAAATAGGCTTTAAACAAAAACTGTTCAAAGAGACAAAGAAGGGCACTATATCATAGTAAAAGGCTCTATAGATCAAGAACATATAATGCTTATAAATATCTATGCACCTAACACAGGAGCACCCAAATGTGTGAAGAAAAGACTGTTTGATCTACAAGGGAAGATACACTGCAATACTGCACTATGCCCTTTAGACAGATCATCTAGACAAAAAATGAGGTAAAAGATAAAGAATCTAAATGATGACATAAATCATATGGACTTAACAGATATCTATAGAACTTTCCAAACAAAATCCACGAGATACACTTTTTTCTCATCCCAGTATGGAATCTTTTTGAAAATTGACCACATCAAAGGGCACAAGGCAAGCCTATAAAGATTCAGAGACATAGAAACTATATCCAGCATCTTCTCTGACCATCATGGAATTACCCTTGAGTTTATTTTCAAGAGAAATTCTCAAAAATACTCAATTACATGGAAACTTAATACCCTACTCCTGAATGACTCCATTACTACCAAAGAAATAAAGACTAAAATCAAAAGATTCATGGAATACAATGATAATGAGGACATGAATTTCCATAATCTTTGGGCCACTGCTAAAGCAGTTATAAAAGAGAAATTCATGGCAATTAGTGCACATTGGAGGAAGACAGAAAGAAGTGTAATGGATCACCTAACATCATGCCAAAGAGAATTTGAAAAGCAACAGCAAAAAAAATCCAAAATACCTCAGGAGAAAGGAAATAATAAAGATTTGAGCGGAAATAAATGAAATAGAGATTAAACAAACTATACAGAAAATAATTGAAAGTAAAAGCTAGCTCTTTGAGAGGATAAAATTTATACAATGCTAGTGAGACTTATTAAGAAGAAGAGAGAAAGGAACCAGGTGAAATAAATATGCAATGAAGCTGGCAATATAACAACAGACATAATAGAAATTGAAAACATCACTAGAGGATATTATGAACATCTGTATCTAAGAAACAAGACAATCTAAATGAAATGGACAAATTACTGGACAAATATAATCTGCCTAGATTGAGTCAGGAGGGTATAGAAAGTATGACTAGGAATATAACAAGCCAGGAGATTGAATCAGTAATAAATAACCTCCCAACAAAGAAAAGTCCTGACCCCAATGGATTCACTTCTAAATTCTAAAAAGCTTTCAAAGAAGAGTTAACCCCCATTCTGCTCAAGTTATTTCTAAAGATCAAAAAGGGAGAATCTCTCCCTAATTCATTCTATGAAGCCTCTATTACCCTTATCCTTAAATCAGATAAGGACAGAACAAAGAAGAAAAATTATAGAACAATATCTCTGATGAATATAGATGCAAAAATACTCAACAAGATACTTGCAAATCGTATCCAACAGCTTATAAAAAAGATTATACATCAAGATTGGGTAGGCTTTATTCCAGGAATACAAGGTTGGTTCAACATACGCAAAACCATAAATGTAATACATCATATTAGCAGGAATAAAAATAAAAACCATATGGTCATAACAAATGATGCAGAAAAAGTATTTGATAAGATACAACATACCTTCATGATCAAGACTCTCAACAAAATCAGCATAGAAGGGTCATTTCTCAACACTATAAAAGCTATCTATGAAAAACCCATAAGGAACATCTTCCTGAATGGAGAAAAGCTGAAAGTTTTCCCATTAGAGACGGGTACAAGACAAGGATGCCCAGTTTATCCACTCCTTTTTTATATAGTACTGGACGTCCTCGCCAACCCAATGAGAAAAGAGGAAAAAATAAAAAGAATTCTAATAGAAAAAGAAGTGAAAAATCTCTCTATTTTCAGATGATATGATTGTATACATAGAAGACCCAATGGTCTCCATGGGAAAATTACTTGAAGTAATGCATAGATATAGTAAAGTTGCAGGATTTACAATCAATATACAGAAACTGATAGGATTTCTATATATGAATAACAGGCAGACCAAGATAGAACTGAAAAAAGTTATTCCATTTACCATATCTAGAAAATGTATAAGATATTTAGGAATAAATCTAACATAAGAAGTTAAAAATCTCCACAAGGAAAACTACAAGAAGGTATAAAAAATTGAAAATGACACACAAAAAAATGGAAGGACATCCCATGTTCCTGGATTGGAAGAATTAATATAATGAAATAGAAATTCTACCAAAATTAATCTACATATTTAATGCAATGCCAATCAATATACTAGACACATTCTTCACAGATCTAGAAAAAACAGTCATAAAATTTGTCTGGAATCATAAAAGACCCTGTCTTGCCAAAGCAATTCTGCAGAAGAGTGGAATGGGCGGCATCTCACTTCCTGACCCAAAAATATACTACAAAGCTGTGGTAATTAAAACAGCATGGTACTGGCACAGAAACAGACATGTAGACCAATGGAACAGAATAGATTCTCCAGAAATAAATCCCCAAACATACAGTCAACTGATTTTTGACAATGGGTAGCAGTCAATACAGTGGGGAAAAAATATCTCTTCAGCAAATGGTGGTGGAAAAACTGGATTTCCACCTGCAGAAAGATGAATATTAACCCAACTAAAAGATGGGAAAATGAACTGAGTAAACAACTCTCTAAGGAAGATTTATGAATAGCCAAAAAGCACATAAAAAAATGTTCAACATCCCTCATCATAAGGGAGATGCAGATCAAAACTATAATGAGATACCATCTAACCCCAGTCAGAATGGTAAAGGATTAAAAAAAATAGAAAAGTGCTGGCAGAGATGTGGTGAAAAGGGAACTCTCTTACATTGTTGATGGGAATCTAAATTGGTCCAGACACAGTGGAGAACAATATGGAAGTTCCTCAAAGACATTCAAATAGAACTACCATATGATCCAGCAATTCAAATCTTGGGTGTCCACCCAAAGGACAGGAGAATGCTCAATTGGCAAAGTACTTCCACATCCTATAATTATTGCAGCATTATTTATAATTGTAAGACACAGAACCAACCCTAATGTTCACAAACAGATGAATTGATTGAAAAGGTGTGGGACATATACTGATATACTGCATAAAATACTATCCAGCTATAAATAAACAACTAGGTGGACTCAGGCTGCAGGCCCGACCCTTCTGAATCTCCACGCATCCCCACCGTTTCTCCTTCTTGGACCCCAGGTTGGTCGTCTGGGACTTTAAGGCACACTCCCAACCCACCCCACCCGCAACCCGGATCAAGCCGGCCAGCAGTTCCGGGCTCCAGGAGGACTCAGGCTGCAGGCCCAACCCTTCTGAATCTCCATGCATCCCCACCGTTTCTCTTCCTTGGACCCCAGGTTGGTTGTCTGGGACTTTAAGGAGCACTCCCACCCCTCCCCACCCGCAACCCGGATCGAGCCGGCCAGCAGTTCCAGGCTCCAGGAGGACTCAGGCTGCAGGCCCAACCCTTCTCAATCTCCACGCATCCCCACCATTTCTCCTCCTTGGACCCCAGGTCGGTTGTCTGGGACTTTAAGGCGAACTCCCACCCCACCCCACCTGCAACCCAGATCGAGCCAGCCAGCAGTTCCAGGCTCCAGGCAGACTCAGGCTGCAGGCCCGACCAACCTGGTCTTGTCACTCATCTTCTGACCCTTTCCCACTAGCCTTTGGACTCTTTGAATTGTAGTGATTTGAATAGTGCGCGGCACGATTTCCTTTTTTCATTCTGTTTCTCTTGGCGTTTGGGGTGTTGCTTATTCAGTCAATTGAAGACTCACCTCTCCTTAGAGTCAGTGAGGACTTTGGACCATCCAGGGTAGTGGCAACAGTTAATGGTAATTGTGAGCAACAGGTAGGCCAACCATAAGGGAAATCATCAATTTTCTAAGCCTGTACAACTTTTAACAATCAGGAAGAAACATATAGATTACCTGATGACTAAGAACAATCACAGAGGCTCAAGAAATATTATCAACCAAGAAAAGGCCTCTCCCCCAAGGGAAATCATCAAGCCTACACCACCCACAGTCAATACAATGGACGTCGTGGACATGTCTGATAAGGAATTCAGATTATTTGTAGTGACCAAACTAACTGAGATGGAAGAGAAAAGAGACAAGGAGCTCCAGGAGATGAGGAAGTCCTTCAGTGTCTTGAAAGAAATGAATACCTTAAACAAGAACCTGATGGAACTTTTAGGATTGAAGAATGTGATACAGGAAATCAAAACCTCCCTTGAAAGTATTAAAAGTAGGTTAGACCAGGCAGAATATCGAATCTCCAACGTAGAAGACAAAACATCTGACCTAGAAAAAAGTATCAAGAAGATTGAGAAAACAACAATGAAAAATGAGGATAATATACGAGGAATACTGGATACTATCAAGCGCCCCAACATCCGGATAATTGGTATTCCAGAAGAGGAAGAAAATAGTAAGGGCCTAGATAATTTATTCCACGAGATCCTGGAAGAAAACTTTCCAAATCTAGAAAGGCATTCAAGTGTCCATACACAGGAAATACATAGGACCCTGGGTAGAATCAACCCAAGAAGATCTTCTCCAAGGCACATTATAGCCAGACTGGAAAAAACAACAGATAAAGACAAGAAACTAAAGTTGGCAAGAGGGAAACGCCAGGTTACTTACAAAGGTCACCCCATCAGTAACATCGGATCTCTGGGCCGAAACAATGCAGGAATGGAAAGAATGGGGAAGCATAGTAAAAGTGTTGAGTGAAAAACAATTTCAACCAAGAATACTATACCCGGCAAAATTATCTTTCATATGGGAAAAAACGATAAAAACATTCTCGAATAAACAAAATTTGAAGGAATTTACCAACTCCAGACCAGCTCTTCAAGAGGTTCTGAAGGGAGTATTATACCAGGAAAGCTAAAAAATCAGAGACAGTTACACGAGAACAGAAAGCAATCAAGAGAATGGCTCACTTAATGATAAGATCAGGTATGGAAATATCGATAATTACATTGAATGTCAATGGATTAAATTCTCCAGTTAAGAGACATAGACTGGCTGAATGGATAAGAAAACAGAAACCCTCTAACTGTTGCCTACAAGAAACTCACCTTATGGATAAAGACATACATAGACTAACAGTCAAGGGCTGGAAAAAGATACTCCATGCAAATGGAAATCAAAAAAAGGCTGGAGTAGCGATATTGATCTCAGACAAAATAGATTACAAGACAAAGACTGTAAGAAGAGACAAAGAAGGGCATTATATAATAGTAAATGAGGTAATCCAGCAAGAAGACATAACCCTTATAAATATCTACGCACCCAACTCAGGTGCACCTAAATATGTGAAGGAAAGCCTGCTGGAGCTAAAAGGAGAGATAGGGAGAAATACAATAATTGTTGGAGATCTCAACACCCCATTATCTCCTATAGACAGATCTTCTAGACAGAAAATAGAGAGATAGAGGACTTAAATGATACTATAAATGGAATGGGCTTCACAGATATCTATAGAACTTTCCACCCTACATCCACAACATATACATTTTTCTCACCCCGACATGGAATCTTTTCAAAGATAGATCATATATTAGGACACAAATCAAGCCTTTATAGATTCAAGGGCATAGAAACTGTTCCCAGCATCTTCTCTGACCATGATGGAATTAAACTCAAGATTAATTTCAAGACACAACCCCAAAGATACACGAACACTTGGAGACTGAACAACCTACTTATGAATGACTTCTTCACTACTGAAGAAATTAAGGCTGAAATAAAAAAAAAATTATGGAAACTAATGATAATGAGTACACAAGTGTCCAGCAAAAGCAGTCATAAGAGGGAAATTCATAGCAATTAGTGTGCATAAGAAAAGGATAGAAAGATGGCAAGTAGATAACTTATCATCATGCGTCAGAGAATTGGAAAAACAACAACAAACAAACCCCCAAATTGCCAGGCAAAAAGAAATAATAAAGGTTCGAGCAGAAATAAATGAAATAGAAAATAAACGAACCATACAGAAAATAAATGAAAGCAAAAGCTGGTTCTTTGAAAAGATTAACAAGATCGACACACCATTAACTAGACTAAGAAGAAGAAAGAAAGAAACCAGATTAATCAAATATGTGATGAAACAGACAAAATTACCACAGACATAGCAGAAATACAAAATATCATTAGAGGATACTATGAGCAACTTTACGCCAACAAACAAGATAACCTGGAGGAGATGGACAAATTCCTGGACGCATATAATCTACCAAGATTGGATCAGGAAGACATAGAGGACCTGAATAGACCCATAACAAGCCAGGAGATTGAATCAGTAATAAATAACCTCCCAACAAAGAAAAGCCCAGGCCCAGATGGCTTCACTTGTGAATTCTACAAAACTTTTAAGGAAGAGTTAACCCCTATCCTACTAACATTATTTCTAAAGATTCAAAAGGAAGGAAACCTTCCAAATTCATTTTATGAAGCCTCCATCATCCTCATCCCCAAAACAGATAAAGATATGACAAAAAAGGAAAACTACAGACCAATATCATTGATGAATATAGACGTGAAAATTCTCAACAAGATACTCACAAATCGTATCCAACAACATATAACAAAGATCATTCATCACGATCAGGTAGGCTTTATACCAGGGATGCAAGGTTGGTTTAATATACGCAAAACCATAAATATAATACACCACATTAACTGAAAAAATGATAAAAACCATATCATCATCTCAATTGATGCGGAGAAAGCATTTGATAAAATACAACATCTTTTTTTTTTATGTCAACATCAACAGTTAATAAGCCATATCTGTTTCTCACTAACGTCTTGACTCTCTATTGTTCACTTGCTATCTTTCTCTATCCTCTTCTCTTTACTTCCTCCATTCCACTCTGTCCTATTCTCATTAAGTACCTTCACTGCTTTTATGTCCTCCAATTTTTTGCTCTCTATCATAGAGTGCTGATAGTCGGTATATATTGAGTGGATACATACAATATCTTTCTTTCATAGCCTGACTTGTGTCTATTAACTGTGTTGTTTGTTCCCTGAACCCCTCCCTTCCGCCCTCAATTACTCATTCCCATTACCTCTCCCATACTGTCTCTAGTGTCTGCAGTTGCCATCCCTGCTATTATACCTTCCAGTTCTTTCAGGTTTTTGTTTTTTTTTTTTTTTACATTTAATCATTGCACCTCTTTACAGTGTACAACATGGTTTTTCCCAGCATGAATACAGTGCACATTAGTCAAGACAATGATTATACCATATACATTATCATCAACAGACAACTTTTCATTTTTGTGTCTATTAACTGTGTTGTTTGTTCCCTGAACCCCTCCCTTCCACCCTCAATTACTCATTCCCATTATCTCTCCCATACTGTCTCTAGTATCTGCAGTTGCCATCCCTGCTATTGTACCTATATCAGCTCATATAGTTTTTAACAATAGGGAGCATAGATTCTATTCAGGGTTGGATTAAGGTTGGGTCTCGTGCAGTTCCACAATTTTAGGTGAGTCTCCATGGAATACAGTTTCAGGAAAGTGGTTCTGGAAAGCAGAGGTGATCACCAGTTGATGCGGCACAGCAACTATCTTGTGATTACCGAGAATGGTGTTGTGGGGATCTGCAGCGTGAGTCATCCTCGGGTATCTGACGTCCTTAAGAATCGTAGAGTATTCTTGTTTTTCCCTGAAGTAATACAGGGCTGGTAACTTTCATCTTCTCACTGTCCATAGGCAGGGAAAAATCCTCCTATACAATATATTTCTCAATTGGTTTAAGACAGCTAAAGTTTCTTTCTATTGCTTGTAGATACAACATCCTTTTATGATTAAGACTCTCAGTAAGATTGGTATAGAAGGGTCATTTCTGAACACAGTAAAAGCAATCTATGAAAAACCTACAGCTAACATTATACTGAATGGGGAAAAGCTGAAAGCTTTTCCTCTGAAAGCAGGTACTAGGCAAGGCTGCCCACTTTCTCCACTGCTCTTTAATATAGTACTGGAAGTATTAGCTATTGCAATCAGAGAAGAGAATAATATTAAAGGCATTCGAATAGGCAAAGAAGAATTGAAAATATCTTTATTTGCAGATGACATGATGGTATACTTAGAAGACCTAAAGGTATCCATGAAAAAACTGCTTGAAGTAATAAGTGAATACAGTAAGGTGGCAGGATACAAAATCAATATCCAAAAATCTATAGCATTTCTATTTATGAGCAATAAGTTGAACGAAGCAGAGCTGAAGAGAGGAATTCCTTTCACTGTAGCCACAAGGTGTATAAGATACCTAGGGATAAACCTAACTAAGAAAGTCAAAGACCTTTATAGAGAAAACTATGAAAATCTTAAAAGAGACATTGAAAGTGACATAAAAATGTGGAAGGACATCCCATGCTCCTGGATTGGAAGAATTAACATAATCAAAATGGCAATTCTACCCAAATTAATCTACATGTTTAATGCAATTCCATTCAAAATACCAGAGATATTCTTCAGAGATCTAGAAAAGGCAATCACAGAATTTGTCTGGAACCATAAAAGACCTCGTATTGCAAAAGCAATCCTGCACAAGAATAATGGAGTAGGAGGCATATCACTCCCTGATCCCAAGATATACTATAAAGCTGTGGTCATCAAAACAGCATGGTATTGGCATAAAAACAGAAAAGTGGACCAATGGAAGAGAATAGAGACCCCAGAAATAACCCCCAAAGCTTACAGCCAACTGATCTTTGACAAAGGATATCAGTCAATCCATTGGGAAAAGGAAAACCTCTTTAGTAAATGGTGCTGGTAAAACTGGGTATCCACCTGCAGAAAGATGAAACTGAACCCCCATCTTTCACCATTAACAATAGTCAACTCAAAATGGATCAAAGATCTGAACCTAAGACCTCAAACAATAAAACTACTTGTGGAAAATGCTGGGGAAACTCTGGGAGAGATTGGAGTAGGCAAAGACTTCTTAAATAAGACTCCCAAAGCACAGGCAATAATCCCTAAAATGGACAAGTGGGACTATACTAGAATAAGAAGTTTCTGCACAGCAAAGGACACAGTAACAAGTGTGAACCGACAACCCTCAGAATGGGAAAATATTTTTGTTAAATATGCCTCAGACAAGGGGCTGATAACCAGAATACATAGGGAACTCAAGTGCCTTATGCGAAAAAAAAAATGATGAACCCAATTAAAAGATGGGAAAATGAGCTAAACAAAAGTCTCTCTAAGGAAGACATTAGAACAGCCAAAAAGCATATGAAAATATGCTCAACATCCCTCATCATAAGGGAGATGCAGATAAAAACTACAATGAGATACCACCTAACCCCTGTCAGAATGGCAAAGATTAAGAATATCAAAAGTGATAAGTGTTGGCAGGGATGTGGTGAAAAGGGAACTCTCCTACACTGTTGGTGGGAATGTAAACTAGTTCAACCACTGTGGAGAACAATATGGAGGTTCCTCAAAGATCTACAAATAGAACTACCATTTGATCCAGCAATCCCACTTCTGGGTATTTACCCAAAAGACAGGAGAACGCTCAGTCAGAAAAGTGCTTGCACATCAATGTTTATTGCAGCATTATTCACAATTGCCAAGACATGGAGCCAACCTAAATTTCACAAACTGATGAATGGATTGGAAAAGTGTGGTATATATACTCTATGGAATACTACTCAGCCATAAAAAATAACAAGACCCTGGAGTTTGATAGAAAGTGGTCAGATACGGAGGATATATTGCTGAGTGAAGTAAGCCAGGCTATGAAAGAAAGATATTGTATGTATCCACTCAATATATACCGACTATCAGCACTCTATAATAGAGAGCAAAAAATTGGAGGACATAAAAACAGTGAAGGTACTTAACGAGAATAGGACTGTGTGGAATAGGGGAAGTGAAGAGAAGAGAATAGAGAAAGATAACAAGTGAACAATAGAGAGGCAGGACATTAGTGAGAAACAGATATGGCTTATTAACTGTTGATGTTGACATGTATAGTATTCTCAACTGGATTTGTCTGAGAAGTATTTCATGATGGGCAAAGTATTTGTACAAGCAAAATGAGAAATAGCAATTGACTGTTTTAAAAAATAATTAGAATAATAATAATAATGATTGGAGAAAACATAGAAAATGTATTGAATGTTAAAGTGGGGAGATTAATGTCTCTGTACTGACTGACATGCATGGCATTACCTTTTGAAAAAGCAATGTAATACACTGTAAAGTTATATGTAATTCAATGTAATATAAAGAAGAATATGATGATAATAAAAAATAAATAAATAAATAAATAAAAATAAAAAATAATAAGAAGAAAAAAAGAAAAAAAAAATAAACAACTAGACCCTAGTATTTGATAGAAAGTGTACAAATATAAAATATTATTGCTGAGTGAAGAAAGTCTATAAAACAGACACCTTATTCTCCACTTAACATATACAGACTGTCTACACTCTGTGGTAGAGACTAAATATTGAAGGACATGAAATCATTGAAAATTTTGACAAGAGGTACCAGTCAATACAGTGGGACAAAAAATCTCTTCAGCAAATGGTGGTGGAAAAACTGGATTTCCACCTGCAGAAAGATGGATATGAACCCCTACCTCTCACCTTTGACTAAAATCAAGTCAAAGGGGATCAAAGATCTAAATCTAAGACCCCAAACTATAAAACTGCTGCTGAGAAACACTAGGGGAACTCTGCGAGACATTGGGGCAGGGAAAGACTGCTTAAATAAGACTCCCAAGGCACAGTCAATAATCCCCAAAATAGACAAGTGGAATAATAGCAGGCTAAGAAGTTTCTACATAGCAAAAGACGTAGTAATAAGTGTGAATCAACAGTTCTCGGAATGGGAAAATATATATGCATCATATAAGGGACTGATAACAAGAATACACAAGGAACTCAGGTCGCTGTTTTGAAAAAAGATGATCAATTCTATTAAAAGATGAGAGAATGCATTGATAAAAACACTCTCTAAATAGGACATATGAATAGCCAAAAGGCATATGGAAAAAGGCTCAACATCCCTCATTGTAAGGGAAATGCAGATCAAAACAATGAGATACCACCTAACCCCAGCCAGAGTAACTAAGATTAAAATAACAAAAACAAAAAGTAATGGCAGGGATATGGTGAAAGGGGAGCTCTCTTACACTGCTGGTGGAAATGTAAATTGATTCAGGCACTGTGGAGAACAATCTGAAGATTTCTCAAAAATCTACATATAGAACTACATATGATCCAGCAATCCCACTCCTTGGTATCTACCCAAAGGAAAAAAGAATTCTTAATTAGAAAAGTGCTTGCACATCAATGTTTATTGTGGCAATATTCACAATTGCTAAGTCATGGAACCAACCCAAATGCTCATGAACAAGTCAATGGATTAAAAAACTATGACATATATATTCTGTGGAATTTTATTCAGCCATAAAAAGCAACAAAACTGTGGCTTTGAGAGAAAGTAGATGAATATGGAAGATTTACTGCTCAGTGAAGCAAGCCAGGCTATGAAGGAGAGGCATTTTATGTCCCCACTTAATATATATCGAATGTCTGCATCCTATGACTGAAAATTATTGATTAAAAGATATAAAAACACAGTAAATAGATGCAAATACAAATATAGTGTGTGTGAAAGAGTAGGGTTTGACAATTAAAAGAAAAATGGGGAGGAAAAGCAGTTATAGGACAAAGAAAGGTGCCAATTTCTGTTAAAGATATATTATAGTTTAGTCAACTAGACTAGGGAGAAATCTTCACACGTTAAAATATTCACTTTGAAAGCTAAATAATGTGATTGTATAAAAGAAAATGGAATTATAAGTAAAGAAAAACTGAGGGAAAATCCAGTTAAAAAAAAGAAAACAAAAAACAAAGGAACCAAAAAGGTAGAAAGGAAATGGTAAGTAGGAAAATCCATATATAGAAAGAAAGATATAGGTATGAAGATACACTTGTGGTGATAAAGTTAAAAAGAAAGAGGAATTTCAATATAGATTTTTGTAAGGTAAAATTTTTGTCCTAAAGTAAGATGGATGGATTATTCTAGAATGAAAAAAAAAAGTGGGATAAATAGTCAAGGAGTAAAGTTTGTTCAAAAGGTTTAAGTTATGTTGAAGAAGCTCTGAGAGGGAATCGTAAAGAAGTAGAAATATTTCATGAAAAAAGTATATATGCAAATACTATCTGAAGTGGCCAAAAAAAAAGGTGTCACGTTATTAGGTGCTAAAATATAGTCTAAATAAGCCTAATTTACTAGTCTAGAGTTTGTTAATAAAACAAACCCTCTCCATATTTTTAAAATTAAAAAGCGGCCTCCCTTTACCCATGATTCCAGACTGCTATCTTTAACCAAGTTTAAATTAAATCGTCTAAATTTGATTTTTAATTCAAAATTGCACCAGTGGAGCACAGCATGGCAGCATATGTCAGTCTCACAAAAAAACCCTCAGGCTGAAGTTTTCTATAAAACGCCTTCAGATTCGACCTTGCAAGGTCCAGTTTCATTAATAACCTAGGGAAGAGGGTTTGCCTCTGTGTTTACTCCTATATGTACAGTATAGATCTCCTCTCATGGATATGACCTGCATATTATGAGCTGCCATCAGACACTGCAAAGCCTGTTACTGTGCTTACAGCTAAGATTCAGGAAAGAGGACGACCAAGAAAAGAAAAATCAGGCCAGCCACAGCTCAGGAGATGATGAAAGAACAATATAAAAACCACCTCCTGAGAGGATGTTTATTGGTATGTGTGCCAAATAGACAGCTAACATACACACACAGGAAAAAAATAAAAGGATTTTGAAGATATTACTGTAAGGGTGCCAGCCGCATGGCTCGGCACGCTTTCTGTCCAGAGGATACGCGACCCCCCCAATCAACCACAAGAGTCGGTTCTTGATGCAAAATGCAAGAGGTTTTAATTTTCCAGCTGGCTGGGGTCCAAGCAAACACCTGATGCAGCAGACCCGAGCGAGGACCACGTTTTTAGGGTTATAGGTCTTTTTATAATCAGGAGAAGGTATGCGGAAGTCTAACGGGTAGTTCATTTCTAGGGGGAAGAGTGGCAGTCTTTTGACACAGGTGCATGGGTTGTCTTTCTAGTTCCTTGTCCACATTCCATTTGCTCTGTTCCTGGAGGTTTGCATAATTAAGTCTGTTGGGGCAGTTTATCACAAGGGCGTCCAGCAAAAGCAAAGGTTAAAATTTTATCTCTACAGAGCAAAAAGGCACAATTTAAATTTATTCTTACATTCCCCCATTTTGCGTTTTTTGGGAGAAGTTTTAATCATAAAACTTATGGACCCACAAGAGCATTGGGATAATTTTCTGACTGTTGGAGGGTCTGATATTGTTGTCAGAGCATGAGTACTTGAACTGCGCTTACTCGCTCATGGACGAAAGTGACTAGGTACTTTAAAATGTAGGGCCCAAAGGTTAAGATGAGAAGGTGTATAATTAGGAGACTGAGCACACTAGAGACCTTTGCAAGCGTCCCAGGTGTTAGGTCCTCACGAGGGCCCTCTAGTAACAGTTATCAGAGGGTCTGAGTGTGGCGGAGTCCAAGAAATGTAGCCGGTGGGCACACAGTCCCAATCGTAACAGAAGAAATGTGTGGGGCCTCACATTTGTAAGAGTTGCTACCAGGGCAGACATAAAAGTAATGATCATAGTTGCCTGATTTAGTGCCCAGACCCACGCATCCATACTGAAGCCTGAAGAGATCATGGATGGACTTAGTCCACAAGTCACCCACGAGGTCACAGAGATCAAATTCTAGGGTGGGAAATCAAGTCCCCATTCGGGCTGTGCGGGTAGTGATGTTAACAACATGGTTATCACCCACACGGTAGATTACCCAAGAAAGAGACAGGGGCTTATGGGGGTTGGCACTACTTATCGCAGGCAGAGGCATCAGGAAGAGCAAGACTGCCATGGCAAATGTGGAGCTTGAGTGGGTGATCCAGTTTTTCACCTTCCAAGTGGGGTCTGGTGGAGGCGCTGGTTTAGCATGGGAGGCGTGGATCCAAGAAGCGATGCCATCAACCTTTATTGCCGTTGGAGTGGTCAGCAGCACCAGGTATGGTCCCTTCCACTGAGGTTCGAGGGTGGCCTCTCTATGTCATTGGATGAACACTGAATCTCCAACCTGGAACTGGTGAGGCACCTAGGAGTCTTGTAGGCCTCTGCAACGTGGGCCCAAGTTTCTTTTTGGACAAAGTTAAGGGCTTTTAGTCTAGCATAAAGAGATTGAGAAGCTTGAGAGCGGGAACAAGAGAGGCATACGTTAGTCAAAGGCGCAGTGCCCCATATAGAATCTTGAAAGGGGTGAAGGCGAAGGGGCCCCAGGAAGTCAGACCCCAGGACCCTGGTCAGTCCGTGACTAATCTGGGCAACAAAAGCGGGGCCGTTGTCAGACCCGATAACCAGCGGCACCCCAAATCTCAGGAAGATTTCTTCTAGGACTATCTTTGCAACTGTCTGAGCAGTCTCTTTTTTAGTGGGCAAGGCTTTGACCCACCCTGACAAGGTATCAACCAGCACTAGCAGATACTTGTAGCCATATTTGCCTGGTTTTATTTCAGTGAAGTCTACTTCCCAGTAGCTTCCCGGACAATGTCCACGAAGCCGCTTTCCTTGTGGTGTCAGGCATTAACTAATTGGCAGGTTCTGCTTTGGTTTACAATTGTTTCAGCGAGTCTGTGCAGGTTTATGACATGCAACGAGGACTGCTGGACTGAGGTAATTAGATGTTTTGAGCGTAGGTGTGTCAACTTATGAAGCTGATCGAGGAAAGCAATTGCTTGTTCTCAAGGGAGGATAGTCTTTCCCTCGAAAGTCTTACGTATCCCCTCTGGGGTCACAGAGTGAGGTCCCATTTCATTTATTTCCAGTAGGTCTTGTTCGGAATATGAAAGAGTCTCATCCGAGGGACCTGAGTTAATCGCCTCATGTAGTGGTAGTATATTAAGCCCCTGGGCCACCTGCTTAGCCCCCTGATCTGCTCGTCGGTTTCCCTCTGCTAACCAGGATTTTGCCTTTTGATGCCCGGGGCAGTGGATAATAGTTACCTTCTTAGGGAGGTGTATAGCCTCTAGCTATTCCAAGATCTCTTCTTTATGTTTGATATCTTTACCAGCTGAAGTCAGTAAGCCTCGTTGTCTATAGATAGCCCCATGGACATGGGCTGTAAGGGCATCAGTGTAAATATTTATGACCTTTCCCTCTGCCAGACTCAGGGCGTGAGTCAAGGTTATGAGCTCAGCTTTTTGGGCTGAGGTTCCCTCAGGCAAGCTACTCAACCAGATATCTGGTCGTCATCTACTACCACGGCCCCTGCCACCCTTTTACCTTCTATTATGTAGCTGCTTCTGTCAGTGAACCAGGTCAGCTGGGCATTTGATAGTGGCTGATCTTGGAGATCCCGTCGGGTTCCAGTTTTTTTCCACCAGGACTTCTTGGCAGGTATGGAAGACAGCCCCCTTGGCGGAGGTCTCAGGCAGCAGTGTGGCAGGGTTGAGATTGACTGGGGGTTCAAACTGGACCCTGTCCTTGTCTAACAAGTGACTCTGGTAATGAGTCATACAAGCATTAGACAGCCATCAGTTGGGGGGCTGCCGGATGATGCTCTCTAAAGTGTGTGGGGCAATGACTAGTAATTTTTGTCCCATAGTCAATTTGTCAGAATCTTTTACCAGTGTCACCACAGCCGCTATCGATCTCAGGCAAGCTGGCCATCCCCCGCCACTGAGTCCAGTTTTTTTTTGAGGGATAGTCCACCAGTCTTTTCCAAGGCCCTAAGGGTTGTGTGAGTACCCCTCAGGCCACCCCCTTTTTTTCATCTACATATAGAGTGAAAGGTTTTGTCACATCAGGCAGGGTCAAAGCCAGGGCTGATAGTAAGGCTTTTTTTTTATGTCATCAAAAGCCCGTTGTTGGTCAATGCCCCACTCAAAGGAGGCTCCCTCTTTAGTCAGTGAGTAAAGAGGAGCAGCCATAGCAGCGAACCCCGGTATCCATAGGTGACAGAATCCCACTGTCCCCAAGAATTCTCGCACTTGCCGGGGCGTGCGAGGAATGGGGATCTGGGTTACAGTCCGTTTCCTGGCTTCAGTGAGTCACCTCTTTCCACACCTTAAAGTATAGCCCAAGTATGTTACCTCTTGTTTACAGATTTGGGCCTTTTTAGCAGAGGCACAATACTCCAGGTTAGCCAGTTCTTTTAGCAGCAGTCCAGTGTCCTGCCGACATGTTTCTTCAGTTGCTCCTGCGAGTAACAAGTTGTCTACAAACTGTAGGAGGGTTATCTCAGGGTTGCTGGCACGGAAGTGTGCGAGGTCCTGATGGAGGGCTTTATCAAAAATAGTAGGCGAGTGTCGGAAACCCCAAGGAAGCCGGGTTTGACTTAATGTCCCGTGATCCCAGTGTTTGGGTCCCTCCATTCAAAGGCAAATATATTCTGGCTGGAGGGGTGCAGTCGCAGGCAGAAGAAAGTGGCCTTTAAGTCTAAGACAGTATACCAATCCCGTTCTGGAGGTAGAGAACTTAGCAGGTTATATGGATTAGGTACAGTGGAATGGATGTCCTGTACCCGCTTATTGACCTCCCGCAAGTCTTGCACAGGGCAATAGTCACTTGAGCCGGGTTTTTTTATGGGCAGCAAGGGGGTATTCCAAGGTGACTGGTATATTTTTAGAATACCTAGGTGTAAGAGGCATTGTATGTGAGGCCTGATACCTTCTTGGGCTTCTTTGGTCATAGGGTATTAGCATAGTACCACAGCGGTAGCTGTAGCTTTTAGTTCTATTAGTATTGGGGGCCTGTTGGTGGCTAACCCCATCCCAGCTGTCTCGGCCCAGGCTTTAGGATATTTTTGCAGCCAAGCATGAAGGGGGCCAGTGTTACTATTTAGACTTTCGAAAAGCCAGTGTTCATCTTGTAGGTGTACAGCTAGGACTAATGTCTGCCCATCCAGAATAACCTTTGGACCCCATGGGGTAAAATTAATCTGTGCCCCCATTTTGGTATGTAAGTCTCTCCCAAGGAGGGTTGCCAGACATTCAGGAATGACCAAGAAGGAATGGGTCACTAGGCCTCTTCCGATATCAACTGTTCTATTGGTGGTCCATGGATACTGCTGGTGCCCAGTTGCCCCTATTACCCAAGATTTTTTCTTGGAAAGTGGCCCTGATGGTGCCAGTAACACTGAGTGTTGGGTGCCAGTGTCAACTAAAAAATTAATTGGCTTCCCCTTCACTTTTAGAGTTACCCTAAGCTCGGGGAGGGGCTCCGAGCCCAGTCCCCCCTAGACTGAGTCCTCGTGCAGGGCAAGTATTTTGGCCGGAGGGGGTGGCTGCACTTTGTTTTTCTTGGCCCTTTTAGGACAGTCTTTTGCCCAATGTCCTTTTTCTTTAAGCACACAGGTCCCTGTCTAGTGGGATACTAACAGGCTTTGGTCCCTTGTTGGGGGCCCGTTCTTGTCCCCTTTCCTGCACTACAGTGGCCAGGATCCAAGCTAGGTTTTATTCTTGTCTTTTTTCCTTTTTACTCTCTCTTTCCTCCCTTTCTTTTTCCCTCCTCTGTTCTCTTTCTTTTTCTGTTTCTCTTTTATAATATATTTTTTCTGTTTCTTTAGCTAAGTCCTGTAAAGAGAGATCCTGCAACCCATCAAGTCTCTGGAGTTTTTTCTTAATATCTAATGCTGATTGTCCAATGAAGACCATAGATACGGAGGCTCTCTGTCCCTCAGAAGCAGGGTCAAAGAGGTAAACCGCCTGAATGCCTCCATGAGATGCTCAAGAAACACTGACGGGGGTTCTGTAGCCCCCTGCATAACTTCTCTTACCTTAGCCAAATTAGTGGGGCTCCTGTCAGTCCCACGGAGGCGAGCCACTAGAGCCTGGAGATAGACTGTCAGTCGCTCCCTACCTTCTGCCGTATTGTAGTCCCAGTTGGGTCGAGAGAGAGGAAAAGCAGCCTCGATAAGGTTAGGAAGCTGAGTGGGATGTCCGTCAGCCCCGGGGATATTTTTCCTTGCTTCCAGTAAGATCCTCTCTCTCTCTTTGGTGGTGAACAGAGTCTGCAGGAGTTGCTGGCAATCATCCCATGTTGGCTGATGAGAGAACATTAGGGACTCTACCAGGCTGGTTAGGCGTTGGGGGTCCTTGGAGAAAAAGGGGTGGTTAATTTTCCAGTTGTAAAGGCCAGAGGAAGAAAAGGGCCAATATTGGAGAGGCTGTAGGGGAGGTAGCCCCTTGTCGGTAGGTGGAGGTGGGGGCCCATAGGCCCGTAAGGGCAGTGTCACAGTGGTATTGGGAGATGGGAGTGCACGACGTTGACTCCTAGTGCCCTGAATAGGCCCTAGAAGGGCACCCTCAGAGGGTGCAGAAGGACCAGGTCCAACATTAGGTGGCACTCTGGGGTCTCTGTGCCTTTCTTCATCTAGCGGAAGGGACGGGGGATATGGGGGAGGGGTTTCTAGGAGAAGAAGGTCTTGGGTCTCTAGATAGATTCACTTAAGACGTTTGGAGAGGTCTGTACCCTCTGGAGGGTTGGGGGACTGGGCCACGAGGACCTAAGAGGGGTTTGGACAGGGCGTGGGCAACCATGGTTGAACCCACGAAGGTGGGTTTTGGATCAGATCTTGCCAAACAATGATGTACGGTTGCTGGTCCGGATGACTTCCTGGTCCCTTATGAAAGACAATGTCTTTGATGGAAAGGATAGTGTTAAGGTCAAACGTGCCTTCAGGTGGCCACTCGACACCAAAGGTGGGACACTCAGAAGCACAAAACGTCTGCCAGAGTTTCTTTTTAATTTCTACAGACAGGTCACGACCTCTTCCCTTCACTTCAGTCCAGTGTCTGAGAGTCAAATTTAAAGGAGTCACCACAGTCTGCCTCATCATCAATGGTTAGGTTAAGAGTACAGACAACAGAACAAAGAACAGGACAAGACAAACAGAAAGTAACTTACTGATTTTTGTTTTCCACAATATTAGGACATTCAGACGGGCACAGGCCACGGGGACTCCTGGCCAAAACATGTACCCAATCTGCACCCTTACTGTAGGAGACGACCAGGCATCCCTGATACTCCTCCACCCTTAGGTCATTCCCCAGGGCTGCAGCCTGTGGTTCTCTGGGCACATCTACCGACCACAGTTTGGCTATTTTACAATAGGCCGAACGGCTGTGGAACCTGAAATGGACTATTGGGTACCACACCGAAACAAACAAGAAAGTCGACAAACAAACAGGGTTTTTTTTTTTTTTTTTTAGGCTTACCTGCAAAGCCAATGTTGTAGATGATGGGTAGCCATGATATCCCAGACGAGCCCCCAAAATGAAAGGCTGCCAGCTGCCTGGCTTGGCACGCTTTCTGTCCAGAGGATACGTGACCCCCAATCAACCACAAGAGTCAGTTCTTGATGCAAAATGCAAGAGGTTTTATTTTTCCAGGCGGCTAGGGTCCAAGCAAACACCTGATACAGCAGGCCCGAGTGAGGACCCCATTTTTAGGGTTATAGGTCTTTTTATAAGCAAGAGAAGGTATGTGGAAGTTTAACAGGTAGTTTATTTTAATGGGGAAGAGCAGCAGCTTCTGCTACACAGGTGCATGGGTTGTCTTTCTAGTCCTTTGTCCACATTCCATTTGCTCAGCTCCTGGAAGTTTGCATAATTAAGTCTGTCGGGGCAGTTTATCACAAGGGCATCTGGCAAAAGCAAAGGTTAAATTTTATCTTTACAGAGCAAAAAGGCACAATTTAAATTTATTCTTACAAAATCAGAGCAGAAAAATGTTTGATCCTTTGTATTTTTTGTTCTCTCAGTTCTAATGTATCCTTTTTAATCTCTGATTTTATCTAAGTCTTCCCCCTTTTCATTACATTTAATAAAGGTTTCTAGGTATCTGGGGTTTTTTTGTTTTGTTTTGTTTTGTTTTGTTTTGTTTTGTTTTTAAAATTGCAACTGTTAGTGTTATTGATCTTTCTTGGTTATTTTTCTAGTTTCTATTTCATTCCTTTCTGCCATGATCTTTATTATTCCCTCCTTTCACTAACACTGAGCTCAGTTTGTTTTTCTTTTCTAGTTCCTTAAGGTGTAAAGTTAGGCAATTTATTGCTATAAATGTTTCTCCAAGGAGGTAGACAAAGTGGCACATAGATATTGTAACCACGTGGGTAACTAAATGTCCTGGTTCAGTTACTGGGCCAATCTGTATGTCCTTGGCCACTGTTGCATATACTGTAATAGTAGATAATTGGTAGGCTGGGTCAGAAGGATCATAACTTGGTTCCCTCTCTATCATAAAGGGAGTAACAAATACTTCCCTCTTAGAAATACTTATGCTGTTACTCATAAATTTTGGTATGTTGTGTTTTCATTTTTATTTGTCTCAAAATATTGATTAATTTCCCCATTTTAATTTGTTCTTTGGCCCATTTGCTTTGCATCTGTATTTTGTTCTATTTTTTATATATTTGTAATGTAAGAATAAATTGAAATTGTGCCTTTTTGCTCTGTAGAGATAAAATTTAACCTTAGCTTTTGCTGGACGCCCTTGATAAACTGCCCCGACAGACTTAATTATGCAAATCTCCAGGAACGGAGCAAATGGAATGTGGACAAGGATCTAGAAAGACAACCCATGCACCTGTGTCACAAGACTGCCACTCTTCCCCCTAGAAATGAACTACCTGTTAAACTTCCGCATACCTTCTCCTGCTTATAAAAAGACCTATAACCCTAAAAACAGGGTTCTCACTTGGGCCTGCTGCATCAGGTGTTTGCTTGGACCCCAGCTGGCTAGAAAAAATAAAACCTCTTGCATTTTGCATCAAGAACTGACTCTTGTGGTTGATTGGGGGGGGTCGCATATCCTCTGGATAGAAAGTGCGCTGAGCCAGGTGGCCTGCACCCTTACATTTTGGGGACTCGTCCGGGATATTGCGGCTACCCGTCATCTACAACGTTGGCCTTGGAGGTAAGCCTAAAAAAAACCCTGTTTGTTTGTCGACTTTCTTGTTTGTTTCGGTGTGGTACCCAGTAGTCTGTTTCAGGTTCCGCAGCCATTTGGCCTATTGTAAAATAGCCGAACTGTGGTTGGTAGACATGCCTGGAGAACCACAGGCTGCAGCCCTGGGGGATGCCCTAAGGGTGGAGGAGGATTAGGGACGCCTGATCATCTCCTACGGTAAGGGCACAGATCGGGTACATATTTTGGCCTGCGCCCATCTGAATCTGTCCTAAGATTGTGGAAAACAAAAATCGGTAGTTACTTTCTCTTTATCTTGTCCTGTTCTTTGTTCTGTTGTCTGTACTCTTAATCTAACTATTGACGATGAGGCAGACTTTGATGACTCCTTTAAATTTGACTCTCAGACACTGGACTGAAGTGAAGAGAAGAGGTCGCGACCTGTCTGTAGAAATTAAAAAGATACTCTGGCAGACGTTTTGTGCCTGTGAGTGTCCCACCTTTGGTGTCGGGTGGCCACCCGAAGGCACGTTTGATCTTAATGCTATCCTTTCGGTCAAAGACATTGTGTTTCAGAAGGGACCAGGAAGTCATCCGGACCAGCAACCATACATCATCGTTTGGCAAGATCTGATCCAAAACCCACCTTTGTGGGTTCGACCATGGTTGCCCAGGCCCCATCCAAACCCCCCTTAGGTCCTAGTGGCCCAGTCCCCCAACCCTCCAGAGGGTACAGACCTTAAAAAACATCCTAAGTGAATCTATCTAGAGACCCAAGACCTTCTTCTCCTAGAAACCCCTCCCCCATATCCCCCGTCCCTTCCGCTAGTTGAAGAAAGGCACAGAGACCCCAGAGTGCCACCTAATGTTGGATCTGGTTCTTCTGCCCCCTCTGAGGGTGCCCTTCTAGGGCCTGCTCAGGGCACTAGGAGTTAACATCATGCACCCCCTTCTCCCGATACCACTGTGTCACTGCCCTTACGGGCCTATGGGCCCCCACCTTCGCCTACTGACGAGGGGCTACCTCCCCTACAGCCTCTCCAATATTGGCCCTTTTCATTCTCTGACCTTTACAACTGGAAAACTAACCACCCCCCTTTCTTTGAGGACCCCCAGCACCTAACCAGCCTGGTAGAGTCCCTAATGTTCTCTCATCAGCCAACATGGGACGATTGCCAGCAGCTCCTGCAGACTCTGTTCACCACTGAAGAGAGAGAGAGGATCTTACTGGAAGCAAGAAAAAATATCCCCAGGGCTGATAGATGTCCCACTCAGCTTCCTAACTTTTTCAAGGCTGCTTTTCCTCTCTCTAGACCCAACTGGGACTACAATACGGCAGAAGGTAGGGAGCGACTGACAGTCTATCACCAGGCTCTATTGGCTGGCCTCTGTGGGGCTGTCAGGCGCCCTACTAATTTGGCTAAGGTAAGAGAGGTTATGCAGGGGGCTACAGAACCCCTGTCAGTGTTTCTTGAGCGTCTTTTGGAGGCATTCAGGTGGTTTACCCCTTTTGACACTGCTTCTGAGGGACAGAGAGCCTCCATAGCTATGCCCTTCATTGGACAATCAGCATTAGATATTAAGAAAAAAACTCCAGAGACTCGATGGGTTGCAGGATCTCTCTTTACAGGACTTGGTTAAAAAAGCAGAAAAAGTATATTATAAAAAAAAGGAAGAACAAAAACAGAGGAAGGAAAAGGAAAGGGAGGAAAGAGAGAGTAAAAAGGAAAAAAGACAAGAAAAACCCTAGCTCGGATCCTGCCACTGTAGTGCGGGAAAGGGGACAAGAATGGACCCCCAACAAGGGACGAAAGTCTGGTCATATCCCACTAGACAAGGACCAGTGTGCTTATTGTAAGGAAAAAGGACATTGGGTAAAAGACTGTCCTAAAAGGGCCAAGAAAAACAAGGTGCAGCTGCCCTCTCCGGCTGAAGTACTTGCCCTGCACTAGGACTCAGACTAGGGAGTACGGGGCTCGGAGCCCCTCGCCGAGCCTAGGTTAACTCTAAAAGTGGAGGAGAAGCCAATTAATGTTTTAGTCGACACTGGGGCCAAACACTTAGTGTTACTGGCACCATCGGGGCCACTCTCCAAGAAAAAATCTTGGGTCATAGGGGCAACTGGGCACCAGCAGTATCCATGGACCACCAATAGAACAATTGACCTTGGAAGAAGCCTAGTGACCCGCTCCTTCTTGGTCATTCCTGAATGTCCAGCGCCCCTCCTTGGGAGAGACTTACTTACCAAAATTGGGGCACAGATTAATATTACCCCACGGGGTCCAAAGTTTACTCCAGATGTGAAGACATTAGTCCTAACTGTACGCCTACAAGATAAACACCGGCTTTTCGGAAATCAAGATAGTAACACTGGCCCCCTTCATGCTTGGCTGCAAAAATATCCTAAAGCCTGGGCCGAGACAGCTGGGATGGGGTTAGCCACCAACAGGCCCCCAATACTAATAGAACTAAAAGCTACAGCTACCCCTGTGGCACTACACCAATACCCTATGACCAAAGAAGCCCAAGAAGGTATCAGGCCTCACATACAACGCCTCTTACACCTGGGTATTCTTAAAAAATGCCAGTCACCTTGGAATACCCCATTGCTGCCTGTACAAAAACCCGGCTCAAGTGACTGTCACCCTGTGCAAGACTTGCGGGAGGTCACTAAGTGGGTACAGGACATCCATTCCACTGTACCTAATCCATATAACCTGCTAAGTTCTCTACCTCCAGAACGGGACTGGTATACTGTCTTAGACTTAAAGGACGCTTTCTTCTGCCTGCGACTGCACCCCTCCAGCCAGAATATATTTGCCTTTGAAAGGAGGGACCCGGACACTGGGATCATGGGGCAATTAAAATAGACCCAGTTCTCTCAGGGCTTCTGACACTTGCCTATTATTTTTGATGAAGCCCTCCACCAGGACCTCGCACAGTTCCACACCAGCCACCCTGAGGTAACCCTCCTACAGTATGTAGATGACTTGTTGCTCGCAGGAGCAACCGAAGAAACATGTCAGCAGGCAACTAGACTGCTGCTAGAAAAACTGACCCACCTGGGGTATCATGCCTCTGCTAAAAAGGTCCAAATCTGTCAACAAGAGGTAACATACTTGGGCTATACTTTAAGGAGTGGAAGGAGGTGGCTCACTGAAGCCAGGAAAACGGACTATAACCCCGATCCCCATTCCTCACATGCCCCGGCAAGTGCAAGAATTCTTAGGGACGGCGGGGTTCTGCCGTCTATGGATACCGGTGTTCACTGCTATGGCTGCTCCTCTATACCCACTGACTAAAGAGGGAACTCCCTTTGAGTGACACGTTGACCAACAATGGGCTTTTATTTAATTTTTTATTTTTTATTTATTTATTTATTTTTTTTTATTTATTTATTTATTTTGGTATGGGAATGTAAATCTTGCTTTTTATTGTATCTTTTGATAACACAGGAAGTATATAAAGCAGCTTGACCTTACCTGCCACTCAAATAACTTTAATAAATTTACTGCAATATAAGTTTCACATATCAGCATCTCTTGCCTTGTAATTTTAGATTAAATTCATCAGGAAACATTGCCATGTCTGAGAAAACGCTAATTTATTTTTTTAAGGTAATTTTTTTTTATTGTATGGAAATTATATGTCTTTGAGAAATTTAATCACAATAGAATTACACTGTGTTGGAGTTAATATTACAATCCAACATTCATTTGCCATCACCTATATCATTCAAATAACTGGCTTTGTAAAATGCCTGCAGCAGTTCTCACCTTTGGAGGAAGTACTCAACGATTTCAGCATTACTAATTCAACTGTTCACTTCTCACTTCTAGAACAACATACAATTTTTGTGAATTTGGGACTGTGCAAAGGATTTTTCTTTTTTTTTATGACTCTGCCCTATATTCTTCATTTCTTTTTTTTTTATTATTACATTTAATCATTGTACCTCTTTACTGTGTACAACATGGTTTTTCCCAGCATGAATACAGTGCACATTAGTCAAGACAATATTATCATATACACTATCATCAACAGACAACTTTTCATTTTTATGTCTATCAAGTGTGTTGTTTGTTCCCTGAATCCCTCCCTTCTGCCCTCAATTACTCATTCCCATTACCTCTCCCATACTGTCTCTAGCATCCACAGTTGCCTTCCCTGCTATTATACCCTCCAGTATTATCAGTTTTTTTTTTCTTTCCAATTATCAGCTCATAAAGTTTTTAACAATAGGGAGCATAGATTCTATTCAGGGATGGATTAAGGGTGGGTCTCGTGCAGTTCCGCAATTGTAGGTGAATCTCCATGGAAGACAGTTTCAGGAAATCGGTTCTTGAAAGCAGAGATGATTATCAGTTGATGAGGCACAGCATCCATCCTGTGGTTCCTGGGAATGGTGTTGTGGGGATCGGCAGCATGAGTCATCCTCGGATATCTGGCTTCCTTAAGAATGGTAGAGTAGTTCTTGTTTATCCCTGAGGTAATGCAGGGCTGGTGACCATCATCTTCTCATTGTCTATAGGTGGAGAAAATTCTCCTATACAATATATTTCTCAATTGGTTTAAAACAGCTAAAGCTTCTTTCTGTTGCTTGTAGTTGCAAGTTCTTAGTCCTAGTTTTCGGCCTCAGTTTGCCACCTGCAGCCGGCGGCCATGCGCAGGTGCAGGCCTGGTGGCCACACACAGGCCTGGTGGCCACACGCAGGCCTGGCAGGCCACGTGCAGGCCCTGGGGCCACATGAAGATCTGGCTGCCATGCACAGGCACAAGTCCGGCGGCCACGCACAGGCTCAGCGGCCACGTTCCGGCCCAGAGGCCATGCGCAGGCCCGGCAGCCACACTCAGGCTTGGAAGCCACGCGCAGGCCTGGAGGCCATGCGCAGGCCTGGCAGCCACGCGTAGGCGCAGGCCTGGTGGCCACGCTCAGGCTCAGGCAGGTCCAGCGACCCACGTGCGCAGGTGCAGGCCCAGTGGCCACATTCAGGCCTGGATGCTGCGTGCAGGTCCAGGGGCCACGTGGGGGGGCAGCACATGCAGACCCGGCGGCCACACGCAAGCCCAGCAGCCATGCTCAGACCCGGCGGCCACATGGTGGCCCGGAGGCCATGCGCTGGCCCGGCGGCCACGCGCTTGTCCAGCAACCATGTGCAGGCCTGGTGGCCACATGCAGGCGCTGGCCCGGCGGCCACGCACTGACCCCGCGGCTACGCTCAGGCCCGGTGGCCACGTGCAGGTGCAGGCCTGGTGGCCACGCACAGGCCCGGCGGCTACACGTCAGCTCCGAGCGCAGGAATGTGCGCGGGATACAGCTCCACCACCCGCTTGCCCACCCGCCCTGAGAAAGTAAGGTCAGTGAGCTGGGCCGGTCTGTGCTGCCGGTCTGTGTCGGCACCAAGCGCGGGACACAATCAGCGCCGGAGAGGCAGCGCCGCGCAGGCCCGGCAGGCCCCACGCGAACAATGGGCTTTTGATGACATAAAAAAAAGCCTTACTATCAACCCCGGCTTTGACCCTGCCTGATGTGACAAAACCTTTCACTCTATATAGATAAAAAAAAAGGGGTGGCCCGAGGGGTACTCATGCAACCCTTAGGGCCTTGAAAAAGACCGGTGGCCTATCTCTCAAACAAACTGAACCCAGTGGCTGGGGGATGGCCTACTTGCCTGAGATCAATAGCGGCTGTGGTGGCACTGATAAAAGATTCTGACAAATTGACTATGGGACAAAAGTCACTAGTCATTGCCCCCCGACCAATGGCTGTCCAATGCTCATATGACTCATTACCAGAGTCTCTTGTTAGACAAGGACAGGGTCCAGTTTGGACCCCCGGTAAATCTCAACCCTGCCATGCTGCAGCTCAAGACCTCTGCCAAGGAGGCTGTCTTCCATGCCTGCCAAGAAGTCCTGGCGGAAAAAAAATGGAACCCAATGGGATCTCCAAGATCAGCCGCTACCAAATGCCCAGCTGACCTCGTTCACGGATGGAAGCAGCTACATCATAGAAGGTAAAAGGGTGGCAGGGGCCGCGGTAGTAGATGACGACTAGACCATCTGGATGAGTAGCTTGTCTGAGGGAACCTCAGCCCAAAAAGCTGAACTCATAGCCTTGACTCACGCCCTGAGTCTGGCAGAGGGAAAGGTCATAAATATTTACACTGATAGCTGGTATGCCCTCACTACCGCCCACGTCCATGGGGCTATCTATAGACAATGAGACTTACTGACTTCCGCTGATAAAGATATCAAACATAAAGAAGAGATCTTGGAATAGCTAGAGGCTATACACCTCCCTAAGAAGGTAGCTATTATCCACTGCCCCGGGCATCAAAAGGCAAAATCCCGGTTAGCAGAGGGAAACCAACGAGCAGATCAGGCGGCTAAGCAGACGGCCCAGGGGCTTAATATAATACCACTACATGAGGCGATCAACTCAGGTCCCTCGGATGAGATCTTTCATATTCCAAACAAGACCTACTGGAAATAAATAAAATGGGACCTCACCCCATGACCCCAGAGGGGGTACGTAAGACTGTCGAGGGAAAGACTATCCTCCCTCGAGAACAAGCAATTGCTTTCCTAGATCAGCTTCATAAGTTGACACACCTACGCTCAAAACATCTAATTACCTCAGTCCGGCAGTCCTCGTTCCATGTCATAAACATGCGCAGACTCGCCGAAAAAATAGTAAACCAATGCAAACCCTGCCAATTAGTTAACGCCTACCCAGACAAGATACCACAAGGAAAGCGGCTTTGTGGACATTGTCCATGAAGCTATTGGGAAGTAGACTTCACTGAAATAAAACCAGGCAAATATGGCTACAAGTATCTGCTAGTGCTGGTTGATACCTTCTCATGTTGGGTTGAAGCCTTCCCCACTAAAAAAGAGACTGCTCAGACAGTTGCTAAGATAGTTCTAGAAGAAATCTTCCTGAGATTTGGGGTGCCACTGGTTATTGGGTCTGACAACGGCCCCGCATTTGTTGCCCAGATTAGTCACGGACTGGCCAGGGTCCTGGGGTCTGACTGGAAATTGCATTGTGCTTATAGGCCCCAAAGCTCAGGACAGGTTGAGAAAATAAATATAACCCTAAAAGAGGCCATGACAAAATTGGCTTAAGAGACTGGCGTAAAAGATTGGACAGTCCTCCTTCCCTTCGCCCTGTTCTGTGTGCGAAATACACCGGCCCCTTCGCCTTCACCCCTTTCAAGATTCTATATGGGGCACTGCCGCCTTTGACTAACGTATGCCTATCTTATTCCTGCTCTCAAGCTTCTCAATCTCTTTATGCTAGACTAAAAGCCCTTAAATTTGTCCAAAAAGAAACTTGGGTCCACGTTGCAAAGGCCTACAAGACTCCCAGGTGCCTCACCAATTCCAGGTTGGAGATTCAGTGTTCATCCAATGACATAGAGCGGTCACCCTCGAACCTCGGTGGAAGGGACCATACCTGGTGCTGCTGACCACTCCAACAGCGATAAAGGTTGATGGCATCGCTTCTTGGATCCACGCCTCCCATGCTAAACCAGCGCCTCCACCAGACCCCACTTGGAAGGTGGAAAAACTGGATCACTCACTCAAGCTCCACATTTGCCATGGCAGTCTTGCTCCTCCTGATGCCTCTGCCTGCAATAAGTAGTGCCAACCCCCATTAGCCCCTGTCCCTTTCTTGGTTAATCTCCCGTGTGGGTGATAACCACGTTGTTAACATCACCACCCGCACGGCCCCAATGGGGACTTGGTTTCCCACCCTAGAATTTGATCTCTGTGACCCCGTGGGCGACTTGTGAACTAAGTCCATCCACAATCTCTTCAGGCTGCAGTATGGATGCGCGGGTCTGGGCACTAAATCAGGCAACTATGATCATTACTTTTATGTCTGCCCTGGTAGCAACTCTTATAAATGTGGGGACCCCACACATTTCTTCTGTTACGATTGGGACTGTGTGCCCACCGGCTACATTTCTTGGACTCCGCCACACCCAGACCCTCTTATAACTGTTACTAGAGGGCCCTCGTGAGGACCTAACTCCTGGGATGCTTGCAAAGGTCTCTAGTCTGCTCAGTCCCCTAATTATACTCCTTCTCATCTTAACCTTCAGGCCCTGCATTTTAAAGCACCTAGTCACTTTCGTACATTAGCGAGTAAGCGCAGTTCAAGTACTCATGCTCTGACAACAATATCAGACCCTCCAACAGTCAGAAAATTATCCCGATGCTCTTGTGGGTCCATAAGTTTTATGGTTAAAACTTCTCCCAAAAAACACAAAATGGAGGAATGTAAGAATACATTTAAACTGTGTCTTTTGCTCTCTAGAAATAAAATTTAACCTTTGCTTTTGCTGGACACCCTTGTGTTAAACTGCTCCGACAGACTCAATTATGCAAACCTCCAGGAGCTGAGCAAATGGAATGTGGACAAGGAAATAGAAAGACAACCCATGCACCTGTGTAGCAAGAGCTGTCGCTCTTCCCCCTAAAAATAAACTACCTGTTAAACTTCTGCATACCTTCTCCTGCTTATAAAAAGACCTATAACCCTAAAAACGGGGTCCTCGCTCAGACCTGCTGTGTCAGGTGTTTGCTTGGACCCTAGCCGTCTGAAAAAATAAAACCTCTTGCATTTTCCATCAAGAACCAACTCTTGTGGTTGACTGGGGATCACGTATCCTCTGGACAGAAAGCACGCCAAGCCAGGTGGCCAGTGGCCTTTCACTTTCACCCTTCTGCCCCCCAGATCTAGCCAGGACAAATCAATTACCAGTCATCTACATTCGAGTTCTGAGCATCTCATTTCAGGCACTAGAAAAACTGAAGGTTTTCTGCCCAGACTTCACCCTCCCGCCCTCCAGAACTAGTCAAGACAAGCCAATCACCAGTCACCTATATTTGAATTCTGGAGAAGCCCCTTTTTGGGACTAGGCAACTAAAAATTTTCTACCCAGACTTTCAAGTTCCTTTCCCCAGATCTAACCAGGTCAAGTCAATTACCAGCCAACTATAATTAAATTCAGAGTGGTCCCTATCAGAAACTAGAAAAACTGAAGGTTTTCTCCCCAGACTTCACCCTCCAGGATGTGGTAAGGTGGACCCAGCTGTGTATTATATTGAAAGAATAAGCAGGAAAGGTGTTGGGGGACAAATCTTTCCTTCAGCGTGCTAGGATCTTTCTTTTCTTTCTTTTTAGGTTTTAACCTATCCTTTTCTTTAAGCCTCTGATCTCTGATACTAAGCATTCACTTCATGGTCACATACTTTCTTGTTTTCTTTTGTTTCCCCATGCTCACGCCACATTCAGGTTTCCAATTCTTTTTAATTTTTGAAGTTCTTAGCTTTCTGATTTATTTTTGTCTTGCTAATTCTTTTTATTTACATTTTATTTATTCAATTACTTATTTATTTTCATCTCATTTTCTTCCATACAGTCAATCACATTATTATATGTCTTACAAAATGGATATTCCAACAGGTGAACATTTCTCCCTAATAGTTTTGATAAAACTACGAAATATCTTCAACAGATAATACCACACCTCTTTGTGTCATTAATGTCTTGCTAATTCTTATCTTTTCCCCTTCCTACATAGTACAAACTAATCACCATCCCTCTACACTTGAGTTCCTAATGGCCCCTTTCAGGAACTAGAACTACTAAATATTTTCTGCCTAGGCTTCACCTTCCAGATCTAGCCAGGTAGAGCACATTCTTTATTCTCTTCGTATCTGTCTCTCTCCTTTTACTTTTTTTTAAATTAAAACTTCTTAGCTCTCTGATGAGCTTTTATCTTGTTAGTTCTTACCTTTTTTCCTTCCCACATAGGACAAGCAAATCATCAGCTATCTACATTTGAATTCCTAGCAATTTCTTTTGCATAGTGTGCTAGTACATTGCATGGTTTTTATTTTTTACTTAATTTTTTTTCTCTTTTTTGTTTTTGTCTTGCTTTTCCTTTTTTTTTTTTTTTTTTTTTTTTGTCTTCTCTTCTGTTTCCTTTTTGTTTTACCTTTGTCATTGTTTTGCTCAGCCTCTGCACACTGAGTTTCTAGATAAGTCTAGGTGTATAGTAGCCAATATTTGAATACTTTTAGTATCAGACTTATTCTCAATTACCATTGAATCTGCTGCACATAGGGAGAAAAATGGCACTATATACAGATCACAAATCTTCTCCTGCATGCCTCTGAACAATCAAAATTTAACTCTGAAAATTAGGAAAACAGTATAATTCATCAGATTGTCAGAAGCCAGCAAGAAATCTAAGAAGCCAAGAAAATATTTGTCCCCTAAAGAAAAAGAATAACTTCTTATCCTCCACAGAAAATACAAGGGAATTCATTGAAATCTCAGATAAAAAATTAAAATATCCATAGTGACAAAGCTAATAGGGATTTAAGAGAAGAAAGACAACAAACTCAAGGAGATGCAGGGGAAAAAGACAAGTTCCCAGAGCTAAGAAAGTTATTGCAAGATTCAAAGAGAAAATATACATCATAAATAATCAAATGGAATTGTTAGAGATGAAGGCTGTACTACAGGAAATCAACCCCCACAAAATATTAAGGGCAGATTAAATCATGCAGAAGATCAAATCTCAGATGTAGAGTGTAGAAACTCTGACCTAGAAAAATTTACAAAAAAAAGAGAATAATAAATGCATAATACTAAATACCATTAAACAGTCAAACATCCAGATAATCAGTATCTCAGGAGGTGAAGGACCTAAGGGCATTGATAGTCTATTTCACAAAATCCTAGAAGAAAACTTTTCAAACCTAGAGAGGCTTTCGAATATCCAAACCATAAAACACAAAGGACTCTAAATAGAACCAACTCAAAGAGATTTCCAAACTGCATCATAGCCAGTTTGACCAAAACCGCAGAGAAAAGATATTAAAATTGGCAAGAGAAAAACATCAGCTTACTTTCAAAGATATCCTATCAGGCAATGTCAGACTTCTAATTGAAAACAATACAAGAAAGGAACAAATGGGAAAATATATTGGTAGTGTTGAGTAAAAAACAATTTGTTTGTTTATTTATTTATTTACTTATTTATTTATTCATTTTCTTTTTTTTTAATTTTTTATTTTATTTATTTCCATACATTCAATCACATTATTATTTGTCTTACAGAATGAATATTTCAACAGGTGAACATTTCTCCCTAGTACTGTTGATAAAACTACAAAATATTTTCAACAGATAATACCACACCTCTTTGTGCCATTAATGCTTTGCCTCCCTGTTCTTCCCCCAAATGTCTTTCCTCAGACCCTCCTCTTTCACACACACTATATCTACTATATACATCTATCTAGGCGGTGGAGTGTGGATATTCAGTATATATTAAGTAGGAACATACAATGTCTCTCCTTCAGCGCCTAGCTTGCTTCACTAAGCATTAATTCCTCCATATTTATCCACTTCCTGTCAAAAGCCTGGGTTTTTTTATGGTTGAATAGTATTCCATAGAGTATATGTGCCACAGTTTTTCAATCCACTCATTTGTGGGTATTTGGGTTGGCTCCATGTCTTAGCAATTGCGAATAGTGCTGCAATAAACATTGATGTGCAAGCACTTTTCCAATTAAGTATTCTTCTTTCCTTTGGGTAGATACCAAGGAGTGGGATTGCTGGATTATATTGTAATACTATTTGTAGACTTTTGAGGAATCTCCATTGTTCTCCACAGTGACTGGACTAATTGACATTCCCACCAGCAGTAGAAGAGAGTTTGCCTTTTACTACAGCCCAACAATTATAAGTTTTTTTTTGTTTTAATCTTACACATTCAGACCGGGGTTAAGTCGTATCTCATTGTTTTGATCTGCCTTTCCCTTACGATGAGGGAAGTTGAGCATCTTTTCATATGCTTTTGGCTATTTGTATGTCATCCTTAGAAAGTATTGTTTTCCAAGTCATTCTCCCATCTTTTAATAGGGTTGATCATCTTTTTCCAAACAGCTGCTTTAATTCCTTGTGTATTCTGGTTATCAGTCTGTTATCCAATGCATAATTTACAAAAACATTTTCCCAATCTGAGGGCTGTTGATTCAAACTTATTACTCTGTCTTTTGCCATGCAGAAACTACTTAGTCTGATGAAGTTTCATTCGTCTATTTTGGGGATTATTGATTGTGCTTTTGGGGTCTTATTTAAGAAGTCTTTCCCTATCCCAATGTCTCCCAGAGTTGCTCTCTTGTTTTCTAGGAGCAGTTTTATTATTTTAGGTCTAAGATTTTGATCTTTGATTCATCTTGACTTGATTTTTGTCAAATGTGAGAGGTAGGGCTCCAGATTCATCTTTCTGCAGGTGGAAATCAAGATTTTCCAGTACCATTTGCTGAACAGGTTTTTATTTACCACTGGATTGACACAGTCCCCTTGTCAAAAATCAGTTGACTGTATGTTTGGGAATTTATTTCTGGGAACTGTATTCTGTTCCATTGGTTCACATGTCTGTTTCTGTGCCAGTGCCATGCTGTTTTGATTACCATAGCTTTGTAGTATATTTCTGGGTCAGGAAGTGAGATGCCACACACTCCACTTTTCTTGCTTAGAACCGTTTTGGCAATGCGGGGTCTTTTATGATTCCAGACTCATTTTATGATTGTCTTTTCTAGATCTGTGAAGAATGTGTTTGGTACTTTGATTGGCATTGCATTAAATATTTAGAGTAATATGGGTAGTATAGCTATTTTGATTATATTAATTTTTCCAATCCAGGAGCATGGGATGTCCTTTTACATTTTTGTGTCATTTTCTATTTTTTTTTTTTATCTTCTCATAGTTTTTCTTGTAGAGTTCTTTAACTTCTTTGGTTAGATTTTTTTCTAAATAGCTTATACTTTTTGTGGTAATGGTAAATGGAATAACTTTTTTCAGTTCTATCTCAATCTGCCTTTTGTTCATGTATAAAAATGTTATAGATTTCTGTATTTCAATTTTGCATCCTGCAAATTTACTGTATTCGTGTAGTACTTCCAGATTTTTTTTTTATGGAAACCATTGGGTCTTCTAGTACACAGTCATATCACCTGTGAATAGAGAGTGTTTCATCTCCTCTATTCCTATTTGAATGTCTTTTATTTTTTCCTCTTTCCTCATTGCGTTGGCGAGGACTTCCAGTTCTGTATTGAAAAGGATTGGAGAAAGTGGGCATCCTTGTCTTGTATCGGTTTTTAGTGGTGACGTTTTCAGCTCTTCTTCATTCAGAATGATGGTCACTATGGGTTTTACATAGATAGATTTTATTGGGTTGAGAAATGACCCTTCTATCCCATTTTTTCTGAGAGTCTTGACCATGAAGAAATGTTGCATCTTATCAAATACTTTTTCTGCATCAATTGATATGACCATATGGTTTTTATCTTTCTTTCTCTTAATAGGGTTTATGACATTTTTGGTTTTGTGTATGTTGAACCAATTTTGCATTCCTGGAATAAAGCTAACCTGATCATGATGTATAATCTTTTTAATAAGTTGTTGGATACAAATTGCTAGTACCTTGTTGAGAACCTTTGCATCTATATTCATCAGGGATATTAGTCTATAGTTTTCCTTTCTAGCCCTGTCCATATTTGTTTTAAGGATGAGGGTGATAGAGGTTTTATAGAATGAATTAGGGAGAGATTCACCCTTCTGTATGTTTAGAAATAACTTCTGCAAAATTTGGGTTAATTCTTCTTTGAAAGTTTTATAGAATTCAGAGGTGAAGCCATAAGGGTCGGGGTTTTCTTTGTTGGGAGGTTATTTATTACTCATTCAATCCCCTGACTTGTTATGAGCCTATTCAGACTTTCTATATCCTCTTGGCTCAATCTTGGTAGACTATATGTGTCCAGAAATTAGTCCATCTCATCCAGATTGTCTTGTTTCTTGGCACATAGTTTTTTTTTCTAGTATCCTCTAATGATTTCTTGTATTGCTACTATGTTTGTTGTTATATTACCTCGCTTATTGCAGATTTGATTCACCTGGTTCTTTCTTCTTAATACGTCTCGCTAGTGGTGTATCAATGTTGTTTATTCTTTTTAAAGAACCAGATTTCACTTTCATTTATTTTCTGTATAGTTTTTTTTTTTTAATTTTCTAATTCATTTATTTCTGCTTGGATCTTTATTATTTTCTTTCTCCTGAAGTTTTTGGATTCTTTTTGCTCTTGCTTTTTCAATTCTCTAACACATGATGCTAGGTGTTCCATTATCTCTCTTTCCATCTTCTTCTTATGTTCACTAACTGCTCTGAATATCCCTCTTATGACTACTTTTGCAGCATCCCAAATATTATGGAAACTCATGTCCTCATTGTCATTGGCTTACATTAATCTTTAGATTTCAATTTTTATTTCTTTAGTTATTGTGGAGTCATTCAGGCTTAGGTTTTTTACTTTCCAAGTATTAGTGTATTTTTCAGGATTTCTCTTGAAATTAAAATCAAGTTTAATTCCATCATGGTCAGGGAAGATGCTGGACATATTTTCTATGTTTCTGAATCTGTAGAGGCTTGCTTTGTGCCCTATGATGTGGTCAGTCTTTGAAATGGTTCCATGTGGTGGTGAGAAAAAAGTGTTTTTTGGATTGAGATTTCTCTAGATGTCTGTTAAGTCCATTTGATTTATGGTATCTTTCAAATCTTTTATCTCTTTATCTACTTTTGTCTAGATGATCTGTCCAGAGAGGAGACTGCAGTGTTCAGGTCTCCAACAATTACTGTACTGCTGCCTATCGCCCTTTTAGATCTAACAGTCTTTCCTTCACATATTTGAGTACTCCTGTATTAGGCTCATAGATATTTATAAGCATTATATTTTCTTGATCTATTGATCCTTTTATTAAAATATAGTGCCCTTTTCTGTCTCTTTGAACAGTTTTTGTTTTAAAGCCTATTTTGTCAGTAATTAGTATTGCAACTCCAGCTCTATTTTGGTTCCCATTTACATAAAAAAAAACTTTTTTGTAACCCTTCACTTTCAGTCTATGTATATCTTTTTTTTTTTGAGAGAGAGTTTTTTTTTTTTTTTTTTCCGCTATAGGGCACGTGCGTTCGCCAGACAGACAGAGAGAGACATAGAGACAGAAAGTGAGAAATCACCCCCCAGGGGGGATGGTCACGCCGCAATCCCTTCTCCTCCATTCTCCTCTCGGGATCTTGGGCACATACGCACACGCGCCCAGCGTGAGTTTTAAGCCACCGGGTCCAGGACACGAACCACAGTCGACTACGTGGGAGTCCAGCGACATAGCCATTACGCTAACTGCTGGTTCCCAGTCTATGTACATCTTTATCCATGAGGTGGGTTTCCTGTAGCCAACAAATAGAAGGTTTCTGTTTTCCAATCCATTCAGCCAGTCTGTGTCTCTTGATTGGAGAATTTAATCCATTAACATTCAATATTATTATGGATGTTACCAGATCTGTCCCGATGTTTAAGTTGCCATTGTCTTAGTTTTTTTTTTTTTGTTTGTTTGTTTGTTTGTTTATAATTTCTTTTATTCTGTCTGTTAATTCTTTAGTTTTCCTGGAACAGTACTTTCTTAAGGTTATCTTGAAGAGCTTTTCTGGCAATGGCAAATTCAGGTTTCATTTGTCTGAAAAGATTTTAATCTTTTTTCCTATATAAAGAATAATCTTGCAGGACATAATAATCTTGGTTGAAATTGTTTCTTTCTTCTAATATATCTTCCCTTTATTTTCTTGCTTGCATTTTTCTGTTGAGAGGTATGTTAGCTTGATGGTATGTAACTTCTCATTTCTTTCTTGCCAGTGTATCATATCTTTATCTGTGGTTCTGGACAGTCTGGGCATGGTGTTCTGGGTAAGGTGTGCCTTTCTTCTGGGGTTGATTCTATTTGGGTTTCTTTGTATTTCTAGGGTCTGCATGTTTGAAAGCCTTTCTAGACTTGGGAACTTTTCTTCTAGGATTTTATGGCATATATTTTCCATGCCATTATTAGTTTCTTCACCTTCTGGGATGCCAATTATTCTGATGTTGGGGTGTCTTATGCAGTCTAGTATTTCACGTATAATATCCTCATGGGTTTTTTTTGTTATTTTTTCTATCTTTTTTATGTTTTTTTTCTATGTCATAGGATTTATCCTCTGCATCAGATATGAAATCTTTAGCATGGTCTAATTGACTTTGAATACTTTCAAGAGGTTTTGATTTCCTCTATTACAAACTTTATCTCTAATTGTTTCTTCTGCTTCTTTCTCATAGTGCCTATTTCTTCTTTCATATCATGGAAGGAGTTTCTAATTTCCTGTAGTTCCTTGTCTCTTTTCTGTTCCAACTCATAGAATTTGGTCTCCATGAACGTTTGAAATTCCTTCTCTGACATTTTGGTAATGTCCTCCATTGTCATGAAAGATGGAAGGGAGTTACTCTATTCCTTTGATGGAGACATCTTTCCTTGTTTATTCAGACCCAAGGCTCTTTTATTTCTAGCCATTGGAAGATGTATTCACTTTGTTTAATTTAAATTTATTTATTTAAATTTATTCACTGTACATCATTACAGCATACAAAATGAGATTTTTAATCCAGAGTACACTGTATATTGGCTCAATCAAAAACATCAACATGCATGTTATCATCAACTAATAATTTTCCATTTCTTGTTTTCTATATGTTTTGCTTTTTTTTTTCCTCATTCTTTATTCCCTATGTCTTACCTTCTGCCACTTTTGAATACCTCTTGGAGAATGTTTCACTGATGAGGAGTGTGTTTCCCTTTTGCTGAGCATTGATGTGTGCCAAAGTCTCTTGTTCTGTTGTTTTTAGTACTGTGGTCTCAAGAAAGATACTCTATTCAGGTGTCTGAAGAGCAGTATTTTCTTTCTCACAGCTAATTTAGTACAAAAGAGCATCCCAGAAATCCTTATATTACTAGAAAATTTCAGATCTCTGATTCTAGACCTAGCTAGTCCCTCTGGTAAGGTGGAAGATGAAGAAGAGAAGATAATATAAGAGAAAAGAAATGAGTACAGAGGGTAATAAAGAAAAATACTCACGCTGTGCATTAGCACAGCTTGTGATTTTGCCAGAGGCCTGGAGATGAAACTGGAGGCTGCTGCAGTGAAAAGGACAGTTTGTGGAGAAAGGAAGAGGAGAGGAGTGTATTAACAGAAGAATGGAGAAGAGAAAAAAAAAAAAAAACCTGCCTACTTGCCTAAGGGTCCAGATGGGTCTTTTGGGCTTGGGAGCCTGGAAGTGAGATGGTGGGGGCAGTGGTGTCCCTGCCTTAATGTCCCTTACTGCCCAGAGGCCTGGAGATAGAACCGGAGGTGGCTGCAGCAAAAAAAAGTTTATGATTTCTAAAAATAAAAAAGTAAAGAACAAAAATTAAATAAAAAGTATATGCCAAATTTTTCAAATATGAGAAAATCTATGAATTTATAAATACAGGTAGCTCAATAAACCTTAGACATATAAACCATACAAAGATATAGAATTACAATCAACTGTTGAAAGGAAAGGTAAAAAAAGAAAAAGGAACTCAACACACATGAGGAATCATCAATTAATCATCAGTAAATTTTCTAGAAGAAAAGTGGAAGGATTGAGAGTGAGAAGACATGTTTAAAGTACTGGATGGGTGCCATACAGTGGCAATGATAAAACACTCTTCAAGGCTGACTTATATCAGGAAGATCAGATTCATGTCTAGAGATCTCCCTGAGTACACTAGAGACACATATGCCCATAATCTAGTACTAGTTAAAGCCAAAGGTATATTGTAGTATGACTATATTGAGGTTCTCCCTCTCACTTTCTCTGCCTCTTCTAACTCATGAAATTAATAAACAAAGAAGCTTAAAAATGGAAATGATGATTGAAAAAAAATGATATGAAGAATTCTGAAAAAAAATGAAGAAATGAAGTAGAAATCAAGACATACCCAGAGAAACAACTAAACAGTTTCTTTGTTAGTAGTGCCTGAAAAAATTATTAAAGAGAGTCCTTTGAGTTGAAACATAAGGATACTAACTATAACAAGATGACCTAGTGAAATATTTTAAAAATCTGGTAAAAGTAATATATGTGAGTAAATACAAGACCAGTATTATAAATGTGTATTAAATAATATATAATAAAATATAATAAAATAATATTTTATTTTTGGTATGTAATTCCACCTGATATTTTCTATAATATTTAAAAGACAAGTGCTACCACAACATTATAAAGGTTATAAATAAGAATCTCACATTTTAAAACACATTGAATTAGGAAATGCTGAATGCTTTCTAAAATCTGGAACACCACAGTGGTGCCTGCCATCATCACTTTTATTCAACATAGTACTGTAAGTCCTAGTCATAACAATTAGGTGACAGAAATCAATTAAGGATGTCTAAATTGGTAATGAAGAAGTCAAATTGTCTCTGTTTTCAGACAACATATCTTATTCATAAAACAAGTAATTCTCGACAGATTGTCCTTTCCTGGCAGCAGGCACAAGGTCCAACAACAAGCCTCTTTCCAGCAAGGGATATTGGAGGAGGGTCATTGGTGACCCCCTGCCCCACTTCAAGACTTCCCTGCCTAAGACGCCATCCTAGACTGTCCTTTCCCAGCGGCAGGCATAAGGTTCATGTACAGGCCTCTGTCCAGCAAGGGATATTGAAGGAGAGTCATCTATGACCCCCGCCAAAATCCAGACTTCCCAGCCTAATAGCCCACCTTCTAGACTGTCCTTTCCTGGCCGCAGGCACAAGTCCACCTACAGGTCTCTCTACACCAAGGTATATTGAGGGAGGGTCATTGTTGACCCACCGCCCCACTTCCAGACTTCCCAGCCCAAGACACAACTTCCTAGACTGTCCTTCCCCAGCGCCAGGCACAGGGTCCACCTACAGACCTCCGTCCAGCAAGAGATATTAAGAAAGGGTCATCTCTGACCCCCGCCCCACTTCCAGACTTCACAGTCCAACATCCCACTTCCTAGGGAGATAGCTAGAATTTTTCTGCACCTTTTTTTCTTTGAGCCCCTCTATTCTCTTGTTAATTCCTAACACTGCCTCTTTCCACACAATGTTCTTTCTTGGCAGCATGGACAAGGTCCACTTACAGGCCTCTGTCCAGCAAGGGATATAGAAAAGGGGTCATCTCTGACCCCCACCCCACTTCCAGACTTTCCAGCACAAGACCCCACCTCCTAGACTGTCCTTTCCCAGCAGCAGGCACAGGTTCCACCTACAGACTTCTGTCCAGAAAGGGATATTGAGGGAGGGTCATCTCTGACCCATGCCTTGCATCCAGACTTCACAGCCCAAGACCCCACCCCCAAGGAAGGTAGCTAGAATTTTTCTGTGGCTTTTTTTTTTTCTTTGAGCTTCTCTATTCTATAGTTAATTCCTAGCTCTACTTCTTTCCACAGACTGTCCTTTCCTGGCAGCAGGCACAAGGTCCAACTTCAGGCCTCTGTCCAGCAAGGGATACTGAGGGAGGGACATCTCGGGCCCCCGCCCCACTTCCAGACTTCACAGCCAAAAACACCAACTGCTGCGTAGGTAGCTAAAATTTTTTTTTTGGCTTTGTTTCTTTGAGCCCTTCTATTCTTTGGTTAACTCCTAGCTCTACCTCTTTCCACAGACTGTCTTTTTTGAGCAGCAGGCACAAGGTCCAACTACAGGCCTCTGTTCAGCAAGGGATATTGAGGGAAGGTTATCTCTGACCACCACCCCACTTCCAGACTTCACAGCCCTAGACCCAACCTCATAGACTGTCCTTCCCTGGCAGCAGGAACAGGCTCTGTTCAGCAAGGGATATTGAGGGAGGGTCATTTATTACCACCACCCCACTTCCAGACTTCACAGCCCAAGATCCCAACTCCTAGACTGTCCTTTCCTGGCACCAGGCACAGGGTCCACCTACAGACCTCTGTCCAGCAAGAAATATTGAGTGAGAGTCATCTCTAACCACCACCCCACTTCCACACTTCACAACCAAAGACCCCACCTCCTAGGTAGGTAGATAGAATTTTTCTGCACCAATTTTTCTTTGAGCGCTTCTATTCTCTTGTTAATTCTTAGCTCTGCCTATTTCCACAGGCTGTCCTTTTCTGGCAGCAGGCACAAGTTCCACCTACAAGATTCTGTCCAGCAAGGTATATTTAGGGATGGTCATCTTTGAACCCCACCCTACTTCCAGACTTCCCAGCCCAAGACCCCAACTCATAGACTGTCCTTTCCCAGCACCAGGCATAGGGTCCACCTACACACCTCTATACAGCAAGGGATATTGAGGGATGGTCATCTATGACCCCCACCCAACTTCCAGAATTCACAGCCAAAGACCCCACCTCCTACGTAGGTAGCTAAAATTTTTCTGCGGATTTTTACTTTCAGCCCCTCTATTTTATTGTTAATTCCTAGCTCTGCCTCTTTCCACAGACTGTCCTTTCCCAGCAGCAGGCACAGGGTTCCATCTTCAGATCTCTGTCAGGCAAAGGATATTGAGGAAGGGTCATCTCAGACACCCCCCACCCCCCCACTTCCAGAATTTCCAGCCCAAGACATCACATCCTAGACCATCCTTTACCGGCCTCAGGCACAGGTTCCCCCTACAAAACTCTGTCCAACAAGGGATATTGAGGGAGGCTCATCTCTTTTCATTTTTTTTGGAGAGGTTTTGGCTATAAGGCGCGTGAGCTCGCCAGACAGACAGAAACATAGAAACAGAAAGCGAGAAATCACCCCTCAGGGGGGATGGCCACACCGCAATCCCTTCTCCTTCATTCTCCTCTCAGGATCTTGGGCACGCACGCACACGTGCCCAGCGTGAGTTTTAAGCCACCAGGTCCGGGACATGAACTGCGGTCAACTACATGGGAGTCCAGTGACATAGCCATTACGCTAACTGCTGGTTCCCATGGGAGACCCATCTCTGACACACGCCCAACTTCCAGACTTCACAGCCAAGACCCCAGCTCCTAGGTAGGTACCTAGAATTTTTCAGCGACTTTATTTCTTTGAGCCCCTCTATTCTCTTTTTAATTCCTAGCACTGCCTCTTTCTGCAGACTGTCCTTTCCTGGCAGCAGGCACAAGGTCCACCTACAGGCCTCTGTCCAAAGAGATATTGAGGGAGGGTTATCTCTGACCCCTACCCCACTTCCAGCCTTCCCAGCTGAAGACCCGCCTCCTAGACTGTCCTTTCTTGGCAGCAGGGACAGGGTCCACCTACAGGCCTCTGTCCAGCAAAGGATATTGAGAGAGGGTCATCTCTGACCCCCGCCCACTTCCAGACTTCACAGCCCAAGACCCCTCCTACTAGGTAGGTAAGTAGAATTTTTCTGCGGCTTTTTTTCTTTGAGCCCATTTATTCTCTTTTTAATTTCTAGCTCTGCCTCTTTTGACAGACTCTCCTTTCCCAGCAACAGGCACAAGGTACACCTACAGGACTCTGTTCAGCAAGGGATATTGACGGAGGGTTATCTCTGACCCCCGCCTCACTTTTGGACTTCACAGCCCTCCTCCTAGGTAAGTAGCTAGAATTTTTCTGTTGCTTTTTTTTTCTTTGAGCCCCTCTATTGTCTTGTTAATTCCTAGCTCTGCCTCTTACCATAGACTGACTTTTCCCCACAGCAGGCACAAGGTCCTCCTACAGGCCTCAGTCCAGCAAGAGATATTGAAGTAGGGTCATCTCTTAATTCCACACCACTTCCATACTTCCCAGCCCAAAACCCTATCTCCTAGACTGTCCTTTTCCAGCGTCAGGCACAGGGTCCTCCTACAGACCACTATCCAGCAAAGGATATTGAGGGAGGGTCATCTCTGACCCCCACCATGTCCAGATTTCCCAACCCAAGACCACACTTCCTAGACTGTCCTTTTCTGGTAGCAGGCACAGGGTCCATCTACAGACCTCTGTCCAGCAAGGGATGTTGAGGAAGGGTCATCTCTGACCCCCACCACACTTCCAGACTTCACAGTCCAAGAACCAACCTCATAGGTAGGTAGCTAAAATTTTTTGTGGCTTTTTTTTCTTTAAGCCCCTCTATTCTCTTAATTCTTAGCTCTGTCTCTGTTCATAGACTGTTCTTTCCTGGTAACAGTCACAAGATCCACCTATAGGCCTCTGTCTAGCAAGAAATATTGACAGAAGGTCATCTCTGACCTGGACATCACTTCCAGACATCCCACCCCAAAACTCCACTTCCTAGACTATCCTTTTTCTGGCAGCAGGCACAGCGTCCACCTACAGACTACTGTCCAGCATGGGATATTGAGGGTGGGTCATCCCTGACCCCCGCCTTACTTCCAGACTTCACAGCCCAAGACCCCAAATCCTAGGTAGGTAGCTGGAATTTTTCTGTGGCTTTTTTTCTTTGAGACCCTCTATTCTCTTCTTAAATCCTAGCTCTGCCTCTTTCCACAGACTGTTCTTTCCCAGCAGCAGGCACAAGACCCACCTACAGGCCTCTCTCCAATAAAGAATATTGAGGGAACGTCATTTCTGACCCCCTCTTTCCAGAATTTACAGCTCAATAACCCACCTCCTAGGTTAGAGGTGTCCTACCCGGTGGGGCCCCAGCATTTGTTTTGAGCCTTTGACCTTTGAGCCCAGCCTTGGTTGGCTCAGCACATTGGCAAGGCCACTGCTGTGTGCCCCCTGACCTATGAGCAAAGCTTGGGGACTCAGTATGTTGGCAAGGCTGCTTGCTGTATGCTCTGGAGACTGTAGTAGCCTTGCTGGTAAGCGACCCACTTCTGACTCCCTAATATATTACTATAAAATAATTACGTACATCTCTCATACATCTTGAGTATGTGATAAGATTTCCCTAATGTCCCCAGACCACTCCCCTTTGCCCTGACCACCTACTGTTAATTACAATCCTTCATCCCTGTGGTCACCATAGAGGGTGTGCAGAAGTTCTATCTAGGCAGAAATAATCTTCTTGACCTTTGGAAGGCCCTTCAAGATACATGTAATGTAAGCTTAAAAATAATCTTTTCTTTACATAAAATAGGATTAGGCCAAAACTGGCCCAGGACACCCGCACCCTCACCTAGTGAAACAGATAAATATATTAGAATTTCTTAAATTAAGTTTTAAATCCCTATAAAATTATATAAGTATCATTCTTTATTGAGATTCATAAGAACTAATACCTATACTTGAGATTTTCTTTATAGCATCATATTCAGTAATCACAAGATGGCTGCCGCCGAGCATCAGCTAATAATTAACTCTGTTTGCTGGAGGCTAGTTCCTGAAATGGCATTTCATGAAGTTCTGAAGACCTGCCTACATCAAACAAACAATTGCTAAACTGTAATAGACCCACCCTTAATCCAACCCTGAAGGGAATCTATGTTCCCTATTGTTAAAACTTTATAAACTGATCATTAGAACACATAGCCCCTCATCCATTTATATGCATGTATCACATTTTCAATAAAAAGGCACTATAATTCCTAGCAGTGGTCACTCTACAGAGAGCAATCTCTGAGGAGTGTCCGACTCAGGACATGCATGAAAAGGTGCAGAGCCTTAGCCTTCCTTTCCTGCACCACCTCCGACAAGTCAACCCACCCCCGTCAAGGCTAGACCCTGTCACTAAATAGGTAGCTAGAATTTTTCTGTGGCTTTTTTTTTTGAGCCCCTCTATTCTCTTGTTAATTGCTGGTTCTGCCTCTTTCCACAGACTGTCCTTTCCCAGCAGCAGACAAGACGTCCACCAACAGGCCTCTGTCCAGCAAGGGATATTGAGGGAGGGTCATCTCTGACCCCCACTCCACTTCCAGGCTTAAGGACCCAAGACCCAACCTCCTAGAGTGTTTTTTTTTCCCAGAAGCAGGCACAGGGTCCACCTCCAGACCTCTGTCCAGCAAGAGATATTGAGGGAGGGACATCTCTGACACTCACCCCACTTCCAGACTTTACAGCCCAAGACCCCACCTCCTAGGTAGGTAGCTAGAATTTTCCTGAGGCTTTTTTTCTTTGAGTCCCTCTATTCTCTTGTTAATTTCTACCTCTGCCTCTTTCCACAGACTGTTCAGTCATGGCAATATTCACAAGGTCCACCTACAGGCCTCTGTCTGGCAAGGGATATTGTGGGAGTGTCATCTCTGACTCCCACCCCACTTCCATACTTCCCAGCCCAAGACCCCACCTCCTAGACTGTCCTTTCCTGGCAGCAGTCACAGGGTCACCTACTGACCTCTGTCCAGCATGGGATATTGAGAGAAGGTAATCTCTGACCCCCACCCTACTCCCATACTTCCCAGCCCAAGATGCCACCTCATAGGCTGTCCTTTTCCAACAGCAGGCACAGGATCCTCCTATAGACCTCTATCTAGAAAGGGATATTGAGGGAGGGTCATCTCTGACCCTCGCCCCACTTCCAGACTTCACAGCCAAAGAGCCCACCTCCTACATAGGTAGCTAGAATTTTTTGGCATCTTTTTCTCTTTTTCTTTCTCTTCTATTGTTAATTCATAACTCTGCCTCTTTCCACAGACTGTTCTTTCCAGGTAACAGGCAGAAGGTCCATCTGCAGGCCTCTGACCACACAGAATATTGAGGGAGGTTCATCTCTGAACCCCACCCCACTTCCAGACTTCCCACGCCCAGACCCTACTGCCTAGACTCTTTTAGTGGAGGAGACACAGGGTCCACCTAGAGAACTCTGTCCAGCAAGGGATATTGACAAAAGGTCATCTCTTAAACCTTCCCAACTTTCTGACTTCACAGCAAAAGACCCCACCTCCTAGGTAGGCAACTTGAATTTTTCTGTGGCTTTTTTTCTTAGAGTCCCTCCATTCTCTTGTTCATTCCTAGCTCTGCCTCTTTTCACAGACTGTCCTTTTCTGGCTGCAGGCACAAAGTCCACCTACAGGCCTCTGTCCAGCAGGGGATATTGAGTGAGGGTCATTTCTCAATTCTACCCAACTTACAGACTTCCCAGCCCAAGACCCCACCTTCTAGACAGTCCTTTTGTGGCAGCAGGCACAGGGTCTACCTACAGACCTCTGTTCAGAAAGGGATATTGAGGGAGGGTCATCTCTGACACCTGTCCCACCTCTAGACTTCACAGCCCAAAACCCCACCTACTAGGTAGGTAGCTAGATTTTTTCTGTGGCTTTTTTTCTTTGAGCCCCTCTATTCTCCTTTTAATTCCTCACTCTGTCTCTTTCTACAGAGTGTCCTTTCACGGCATCAGACACTAGGTCTACCTACAGGCCTCTGTCCAGCAAGGGATATTGAGGAAGGGTCATCTATGACCCTCACCCCACTTCTCAATTTCCCAGCCATAAATCCCACCTTCTAGACTGTCCTTTCTCAGCAGCAGGCACACAGTCCACCTAGATACCTCTTTCCAAGAAGGGATATTAACAAAAGGTCATCTCTGACACCAGCCCAACTTCCAGACTTCAAAGCCCAAGACCCCACCTCATAGGTAGGTAGCTAGAATTATCTGTAGTTTTTTTTTTTTTTTTCTTTAACCCCTCTATTCTCTTGTTAATTCATAGCTCTGCCTCTTTCCACAGACTGTCCCCTCCCAGCAGCAGGCACAAGGTCCACCTACAGGCCTCTGGTGAAATTGCATGCCACGCATTAGCACGATGTGCGACTTCTTCTTTACTTCGTTCTGTTGTCTTTTATTTCATCTCATATTGTCCTCTCCTCTTCATTTTTTACCCTGCCAGAGTGACTAGACAGGACTAGAATCAGATATCTGAAATCCGCTAGTAAGGTAAGTGTCTCTGGAATCCTCTCTTGTACTGATCCACCTGTGAGAATGGAGATACTGCTTTTTAGACACCTCAGTAGAGTTCCCCTCTTGAGAGCACATTGGTAAAAACAACAGAAGAGAGATTTCAGCAAACATCTATTGCCAGCCTAAAGAAAACACTCTTACTCCTAGTGGGAGAAATGTTCCCCCAAGAGGTTTTCAAAAGAGAATACATGTTCCAATAGCTAGAAGTAGAAAAAGAGCCTCAGGTATGAATAAACAAGAAAATATGTCTCCAACAAAGGAAAACTCCCCTCCATGTCTCATAAATATGGAGGACATTACCAAAATGACAGATAAAGAATTTATAAAATTTATGGTGACCTAATTCTGTGAGTTGGAACAGAAAAGAGATGACGAACTGCAGGAAATTCGGAAGTCCTTCCAGGATATGAAAGAAGAAAAGGATACTCGGAGAAAGAATCAAGTAAAACTATTAGAGATAACTTCTGTAATACAGGAAGTCAAAAACTCGCTGAAAAGTATTAGGAGCAGATTAGACCATGCTGAAGATCCAATCTTCGATGTAGAAGATAAAACTTTTGACCTAGAAAAAAAAAAAAAACACCAAAAAGATAAATAACAACAACAACAAAAAAAACCCATGAGGATAATATATGAGAAATACTAGACTCCATTAGATGCCCAAACATCAGAATAATTGGCATTCTAGAAGGTGAAGAAACTAATAGTGGCAGGGAAAATCTATTCTATGAAATCCTGGAAGAAAATTTCCCAAGCCTAGAGTGGTACTCAACCATCCAGACTGAAGAAATACAATGGACTCCAACCATTGAATCAACCCCAGAGGATTTCTCCAAGGCACATCTTAGCAGGATGTCTAAGACCACAGATAAAGATATGATACTAAAACTGGCAAGAGAGATATGATACTAAAACTGGCAAGAGAGAAATGAGAAGTAACTTACAAAGGCCATCCCATCAGGCTAACACTGGACCTCTCACCAGAAACAGTGCAAACAAGGAAAGACTGGGAAGACGTATTGAAAGTGTTAAGAGAAAAACAATTTAAACCAAGACTATTATATCCTGCAAGATTATCCTTCACATAAGAAAAAAATATTAAAATCTTCTCAGACAAACAAAACCTGAAAGACTTTGCCAACACCAGACCAGCTCTTCAGGAAACCCTGAAGAAAGTACTATTCCAGGAAAACTAAAGAAATAATAGACAGAAAAAAAGAAATAACAGGCAAGTAAGACAATGGCCAGCTTAAATATCGGTACAGACCCTGTAACATTGATAATAACATTGAATGTTAATGGTTCAAATTCTCCAATCAAGAGACACATACTGGCTGAATGGATAAAACAACAGAAACCCTCTATCTGTTGCCTACAGGAAACCACCTCATCGCTAAAGACATACATAGACTAAAAGTGAAGGGTTGGAAAAAGGATTTCCATGCAATAGGGAGCCAAAAAAAGCTGGAGTTGCGATACTAGTTTCTGAAAAATAGCCTTTAAAACAAAAACTGTTCGAAGAGACAAAGAAGGGCACTATATTGTAGTAAAAGGATCAATAGATCAAGAAGATATAACTCTTATAAATATCTGTGTGCCTAACACAGGAGCACCCAGATATGTGAAGGAAAGACTGTTAGATCTAAAAGGGGAGATAGACTGCAATACACTAATTGTTGGAGACCTCAACACTGCACTATCCCCTCAGGACAGATCATCTAGACAAAAAATAGATAAAGAGATAAAGGATCTGAATGTTATCATAAATGAAATGGTCTTAACAGACATCTATAGAACTTTCCATCCAAAAACAATGAGATACACTTTTTTCTCACCCCCACATGGAACCTTTTTGAAGACTGACCACATCATAGGGCATAAAGCAAGCCTCTACAGATTCAGAGGCATAGATACTATTCCCAGCATCTTCTCTGAACATAATGGAATTAAACTTGAGTTTAATTTAAAGAGAAATACTCAAAAATACTCATGTACATGGAAACTAAATAACCTACTAATGAATGACTCCACAACTACTGATGATATAAAGTCTGAAATCAAAAGATTCATGAAAAACAATGACAATGAGGACATAAATTTCCATAATCTTTGGGACACTGCAAAAGAAGTCATAAGAGGGAAGTTCATAGCAATTAGTGCACATAAGAGGAAGATGGGAAGAAGGCTAATGGATCACCTAACATCAACCCTCAGAGAATTAGAAAATCAACAGCAAAAAATATCCAAAAAATTCCAGGAGAAAGGGAATAATAAAGATACGAGCAGAAATAAATGAAATATAAAAATCAACTGTACAGAAAATAAATAAAAGTAAAAGCTGGTTTTTTGAAGAAATAAACAAAATTGATACACCACTAGTGAGACTTATTAAGAAGAAGAGAGAAAGAAACCAGGTGAATCAAATCTGCAATGAGGCTGGTAACATAACAACAGACATAGTAGAAATTCAAAACATCATTAGAGGATACTTTAAACATCTATATTCTAAGAAACAAGACAATCTGGATGAGATGGACAAATTCCTGGACAAATATAATCTACCAAGAATGAGCCAGGAGGATATAGAAAGTCTGAATAGGCTCATAACAAGACAGGAGATTGAATGAGTAATGAATAACCTCCCAATAAAAAAAAGACCTGGCCCTGATGGATTCACCTCTGAATTCTACAAAACTTTCAAAGAACAGTTAACCCCCATTCTGCTCAAGTTATTTCTAAAGATCCAAAATGGTAAACCTCTCCCTAATTCATTCTATGAAGTTCTATCACCCTCATCCTTAAAACAGATAAGGACAGGTCAAGGAAGGAATACTATAGACCAATATCTCTGATGAACATAGATGCAAAGATTCTCAACAAGATACTTGCAAATCGTATTCAACAACTTATAAAAAAGATCATACACCATGATTAGGTAGGCTTTATTCCAGGTTGGTTCAACATACACAAAACCATAAATGTAATACATCATATCAAATAAAGATAAAAAACATATGGTCATATCTATTGATGCAGAAAAAGCATTTGATAAGATACAACATCCCTTCATGATCAAAACCCTTAGCAAAATTGGCATAAAAAAGCCATTTCTCAATACAATAAAAGCCATATATGAAAAAATGATAGTGAACATCATCTTCAATAGAGAAAAGCTGAAAGCTTTCCCACTAAATGCAGGAACAAGACAAGGATGCCCACGTTCTACACTCCTTTTTAATATGGTACCCGAAGTCCTCACCAATGAATCAGAAAAGAGGGAAAAATGAAGGGCATTCGAATAGGAAAAGAAGAGGTAAAACTCTATTTGCAATGACATGATTGTATACATAGAAGAACCAATGGTCTCCATGGAAAAATTACTGGAAGTAATACATGATTACAGTAAAGTTGCAGGGTATAAAATCAATATACAGAAATCGATAGTATTTCTATATACGAATAACAGGCAGACTGAGGTAGAACTGAAAAAAGTTATTCCATTTACCACAGCCACCAAAAGTATAAGATACTTAGGGATAATGTTAACCAAAGAAATTAAAGACCTCTACAAGGAAAACTATGAGGGACTAAAAAAAGAAACTGAAAATGACACGAAAAAATGGAAGGACAGTCTATGTTCATGGATTGGAAGAATTAATATAATCAAAATGACAATTCTACAAAAATTAATCTACCTATTTAATGCAATGCCAATCAAAGTACCAGACACACTCTTCACAGATCTAGAAAAGACAATCATAAAATTTGTCTGGAATCATAAAAGTCCCCATATTACCAAAGAAATTCTACACAAGAAGAGTGGAGTGTGCAGCATCTCACTCCATGACCAAAAATATACTACAAGGCTGTGGGAATCAAAACAGCGTGGTACTGGCACAGAAACAGACACATGGACCAATGGAACAGAATAGAGCCCCCAGAAATAAGTGCCCAAATATACAGTCAACTGATCTTTGACAAGGGGCAGCAGTCAATCCAGTTGGAAAAGGAAAACCTCTTCAGCAAATGGTGCTGGAAAAACTGGATTTCCACCTGCAGAAAGATGAATCTGAACCCCTACCTCTCACCTTTGACAAAAATCAAGTCAAGGTGGATCAAAGATCTAAATCTAAGACCTCTAACTATAAAGCTGCTCTTGAAAAACACTGGGGAAACTCTGGGAGAAATTGGGGTAGGAAACGACTTCTTAAATAAGACCCTCAAAGCTCAGTCGATCATCCCCAAATAGACAAGTGGAATTACGTCAGACTAAGAAGTTTCTGCATGGCAAAAGACACAGTAATTAGTGTGAATAGACAGCCCTCAGAATGGGAAAATATTTTTGTAAATTTTGCATCAGATAAGGCATTGAAAAACAGAATATACAAGGAACTAAAGATGCTGTTTGGAACAAAGATGATCAACCCTATTAAAAGATGTGAGGAGAAGTTGAAAGAAACACTCTCTAAAGATGACATACGAAGAGACAAAAGTCATATGAAAAAATGTTCAACATCCCTCATTGTAAGGGAAATACTTATCAAAACAACAATGAGGTAACAGCTAAAACCAGTCAGAATGTCTAAGTTTAAAAAAAAAATGATAAGTGTTGATGGGGGTGTGGTGAAAGGGGAACTCTTTAACACTGCTGTTGGGAATGTAAATTGGTATAGCAAGTGTGGAGAATAATTTGGAGATTCCTCAAAAATCTAAAAGTGCTTGCACATCAATGTTTATTGCGGCACTATTCACGATGGCTAAGACATGGAACCAACCCAAATGTCCCCGTACAGATGAATGCATTAAAAAACTATGGCACATATACTCTATGGAATACCACTCAGTCATAAAAAGCAACAGAACCCTGGCTTTTTAATTTTTTTTTATTTTTTATTATCATCATAATCTTTTTTATATTACATTGGTTTACATATAATTTTACAGTGTATTACATTGCTTTTTCAAAAGGGAATGCCATGAATGTCAGTCCATACAGAAACATTAATCTCCCCACTTCATCATTCAATATCTTTTCTATGTTTTTTCCAATCATTATTATTATTATTCTAATTATTTTTTAAAACAGTCAATCACTACTTCTCATTTTGCTTGTAAAGAGACTACCCATCATGAAATACTTCTCAGACCAATCCAGTTGAGAATACTATACATGTCATCACCAACAGGTAATAAGCCGTATCTGTTTCTCACTAACGTCCTGCCTCTCTATTGCTCTCTTGCTCTTTCTCTATCTTCTTCTCTTCACCTCTCCCATTCCACACTGTCCTATTTTCTTTAAGTACCAACATTGCTTTTATGACCCCCAATTTTTCTCTCTCTACCATACAATGTGGATAGTCGGTATATATTGAGTGGATACTTACAATATCTTTCTTTCATAGCCTGACTTACTTCACTCGGCAATAGATCCTCCATATCTGACCACATTCTATCAAATGCCAGGGTCTTGTTATTTTTTATGGCTGAGTAGTAGTCAGTGGAGTAGATATATTACACGTTTCCAATCCATTCATCATTTTGTGGACATTTAGGTTGGTTCCATGTCTTAGCAATTGTGAATAATGCTGCAATAAACATTGATGCGCAAGCACTTTTCTGACTGAGCATGTTCCTGTCTTTCGAATAAATACCCAGAAGTGTGATGGCTGGATCAAATGGTAATTCTATTTGTTGATCTTTGAGGAACCTCCATATTGTCCTCCACAGTAGTTGAACTAGTTTACATTCCCATCAACATTGTAGGAGGGTTCCCTTTTCACCACATTGCCGCCAACACTTACCGCTTTTTGTATCTTAACCTTTGCCATTCTGACAGGGGTTGGGTGGTATCTCATTGTGGTTTTTATCTGCATCTCCCTTATGATGAGGGATGTTGATCATATCCTCATATGCTTTTTGCTGTTTGTATGTCTTCCTTAGAGAGATTTTTGTTCAGCTCATTTTCCCATCTTATAATTGGGTTCATCATTTTTTTTCGCATAAGGCACTTGAGTTTCCTGTGTATTCTGGTTATCAGTCCCTTGTCTGAGGCATATTTAACAAAAATATTTTCCCATTCTGAGGGTTGTCAGGTCACACTTGTTACTGTGTCCTTTGCTGTGCAGAAATTTCTTAGTCTAGTATAGTCCCACTTGTCTATTTTAGGGATTATTGCCTGTGCTTTGGGAGTCTTATTTAAGAAGTCTTTGCCTACTCTAATGTCTCCCAGAGTTTCCCCAGCATTTTCCACCAGTAGTTTTATTGTTTGAGGTCTTAGGTTCAGATCTTTGATGCATTTTGAGTTGATTGTTGTTAATGGTGAAAGATAGGGGTTCAGTTTCATCTTTCTGCAGGTGGATACCCAGTTTTTCCATTTACTAAAGCGGTTTTCCTTTTCCCAATGGATTGACTGATATCCTTTGTCAAAGATCAGTTTGCTAGGGAACCAGCAGTTAGCATAATGGCTATGTTGCTGGACTCCTACGTAGTCGACTGCAGTTCACGTCCTGGACCCAGTGGCTTAAAACTCGCGCCAGGCACGTGTGCATAGGTTCCCAAGATCCCAAGAGGAGAATGGAGAAGGGATTGTGGCATGACAAACCCCCGTGGGGGGTGATTTCTCGCTATCAGTCTCTATGTCTCTGTCTGTCTGGCAAGCGCACGTGCCCTATAGCAAAAAACAGTCAAAAAAAAGAAAAGATCAGTAAGATCAGTTGGCTATAAGATTTGGGGGTTATTGCTGGGGTCTCTGTTCTCTTCCATGGGTCCACATGTCTGTTTTTATGCCAATACCATGCTGTTTTGATGACCACAGCTTTATAGTATACCTTGGGATCAGGGAGTGATATACCTCCTATTCCTTTCTTTTTGTGCAGGATTACTTTTGCAATATGAGGTCTTTTATAATTCCAGACAAATTCTATGATTGTCTTTTCTAGATCTGTGAAAAATATTACTGGTATTTTTATTGGAATTACATTAAATATGTAGATTAATTTGGGTAGAATTGCCATTTTGATTATGTTAATTCTTCCAATCCAGAAACATGGGATGTCCTTCCACTTTTTTATGTCACTTTCAATATCTTTTTCAAGATTTTTTGTATTTTTTTTTTTTTATAAAATCTTTGACTTTCTTAGTTAGGTTTATCTCTAGGTATCTTACACACCTTGTGGCTACAGTGAAAGGGATTCCTTTCTTCAGCTCTGCTTTGTTCAACTTGTTGTTCAAAAATAGAAATGCTATAGATTTTTTGATATTGATTTTGTATCCTGCCACTTTACTGTATTCACTTATTACTTCAAGAAGTTTTCTCATGGAGACCTTTGGGTCTTCTAAGTATAGCATCATACCATCTGCAAATAAAGATATTTTAAACTCTTCTTTGCCTATTTGTATGCTTTTAATATTGTTCTCTTCTCTGATTGCAATAGCTAAGACTTCCAGTATTATATTAAAGAGCAGTGGTGAAAGTGGGCAGCCTTGCCTAGTACCTGTTTTCAGTTTCCCCATTCAGTATAATATCAGCTGTAGGTTTTTCATAGATTGCTTTTATTGTGTTCAGAAATGACCCTTCTATACCAATCTTACTGAGAGTCTTAATCATAAAAGGATGTTGTATTTTATCAAATGCTTTCTCAGCATCAATTTAGATGATCATATGGTTTTTATCTTTCTTTCTTTTAATGTGGTGTATTACGCTTATAGTCTTCCATATATTGAACCACCCTTGCATCCCTGGTAAAAAGCCTACCGGGTCGTAATGAATGATCTATTTTATATGTTGTTGGATACTATTTGTGAGTATCTTGTTGAGAATTTTGCATCTATATTCATCAGTGATATTGGTCTGTAGTTTTCATTTTTTTTTCATGTCCTTATCTGTTTTGGGGATCAGGTGATGGAGGCTTCACAAAATGCATTTGGAAGGTTTTTTTTTTTTTTTTTCCTTTTGAAACTTTAGATATAATTTTAGTAGGATAGGGGTTAACTCTTCCTTAAATGATTTGTAGAATTCACAAGTGAAGCCATCTGGACCTGGGCTTTTCTTTGTTGGGAGGTTATTTATTACTGATTCAATCTCCTGGTTTGTTATAGGTCTATTCAGGTTCTCTATATCCTCCTGATCCAACTTGGTAGATTATATGCATCCAGGAATTTGTCCATCTGCTCCAGGTTATCTTGTTTGTTGGCGTATAGTCACTCATAGTATCCTCTAATGATGTTTTGTATTTCTGCTCTGTGTGTAGTAATATTGCCTGTTTCATCACATATTTGATTATTCGGGTTTCTTTCTTTCTTCTTCTTGATCAGTCTAGCCAACAGTGTGTCTGTATGGTTCATTTATTTTCTATTTCATATAATTCTGCTCAAAACTTAATTCTTTCTTTTTGCCTGGCATTTTGGGGGTTTGTTTATTGTTTTTTTTTTCCAATTCTCTAAGACATGATGATAAGTTATCTATTTGCCATCTTTCCATCCTTTTCTTATGCACACTAATTGCTATGAATTTCCCTCTTATGACTGCTTTTGCTGTGTCCCATAGATTCTGGACACTTGTGTACTCATTATCATTTGTTTTCATAATTTTTTTTTTATTTCAGCCTTAATTTCTTCAGTAGTGAAGAAGTCATTCAAAAGTAGGTTGTTCAGTTTCCATGTGTTCATATATTTTTGGGGTTCTTTTTTGAAATTAATCTTGAGTTTAATTCCATCATGGTCAGAGAAGATGCTGGATACAGTTTCTATGCCTTTGAATCTGTAAAGGCTTGATTTGTGTCCTAACATATGGTCTATCTTTGTGAAGGTTCCATGTCGGGGTGAGAAAAATGTATATGTTTTGGATGTAGGGTGGAAAGTTCTATAGATATCTGTCAAGCCCATTCAATTTACCCTTTAAGTCCTGTATCTCTCCATTTATTTTCTGTCTAGAAGATCTGTCTATAGGAGATAATGGGGTGTTGATATCTCCAACAATTATAGTATTTCTTCCTATCAGTCCTTTTAGCTCCAGCAGTCTTTTCTTCACATATTTAGGTGCACCTGAGTTGGGTGCGTAGATATTTATAAGGGTTCTGTCTTCTTGCTGGATTACCCCATTTACCATTATATAATGCCCTTCTTTGTCTCTTCTTACAATTTTTTTCTTGAAATCTATTTTGTCTTCTGAGATCACATCGCTACTCCGGCCCTTTTTTGATTTCCATTTTCATGGAATAACTTTTTCCAGCCCTTGAGTTTCAGTCTATGTATGTCTTTATCCATAAGATGCATTTCTTGTAGGCAACAGATAGAGGGTTTCTGTTTTTCTTTTCTTGTTTGTTTGTTTGTTTGTTTGTTTTTATCTATTCTGCCAATCTATGTCTCTTAATTGGAGAATTTAATCCATTGACATTCAGTGTAATTATCTATATTCCCATGCCTTATCCTATCATTAAGTGAGCCATTTTTTGGGTTGCTTTTTGTTCTTGTATAACTGTCTATCTGACTTTTTAGTTTTCCTGCTATATTACTCCCTTCAGAACATCTTGAAGAGCTGCTCTGGAGTTGGTAAATTCCTTCAAATTCTATTTATCTGAGAATGTTTTTATTTTTTTCCCATAGAAAGATAATTTTGCCGGGTATAGTATTCTTGGTTGAAATTGTTTTTCACTCAACACTTTGACTATGTTTCCCCATTCTTTCCTTGCCTGCATTGTTTTCTCGGAGAGATCCGATGTTAGTCTGATGGGGTGACATTTGTAAGTAACTTGAAACTTCCCTCTTGCCAACTTTAGTATCTTGTCTTTGTCTGGTGTTTTTGACAGTTTGGCTATGATGTGCCTTGGAGAGGATCTTCTTGGGTTGATTCTACTTGGGGTCCTATGTATTTCTTGGGTCTGGATATTTGAATGTCTTTCTAGGTTTGGAAAGTTTTTTTCCAGGATTTTATGAAATAAGTTATCTAGGCCCTTATTATTTTCTTCTTCTTTTGGAATACCAATTATCCAGATGTTCGGCCGCTTGATGGTATCCAGTATTCCTCATACATTATCCTCATTTTTCATGGTTGTTTTCTCAATCTTCTTGATGCTTTTTTCCAGGTCAGATGTTTTGTCCTCTACGTTAGAGATTCGATCTTCTGCCTGGGCTAACCTACTTTTAATACTTTCAATGGCAGTTTTGACTTCCTGTATCACATTCTTTAACCCTAGAAGTTCCATTTGGTTCTTATTTAAGATATCTATTTATTTTTTCAAGTCATGAAAGGACTTCCTCATATCCTGGAACTCTTGTCTCTTTTCTCTTCCATCTCAGTTAGTTTGGTCACTACAAATATTCTGAATTCCTTATCAGACATGTCCATGATGTCTATTGTATTGACTGTGGGTGATGTAGACTTGATGATTTCCCTTGAGGGAGAGGCCTTTTTTTGGTTGCTCATATCTCTTGAGGCTCTGTGATTATTCCTTGTCATCAGGTATTCTGCATGTTGCTTCCTATTTATTTAAGGTATCTCTGAGTGTTAAAAGGTGTACAGGATTAGAAAATTTATTATTTCTCTTATGGTTGGTCTTCCTATGGCTCACAATTACCCTTAACTGTTGCCCCTAATTCTGGATAGCCCAAAGTCCTCCCTGTTTCTAAGGAGTGGTAAGCCTCCAACTCACCTAATAAGCAACACCTCAAGAGCAAAGAAACACAAAACAAAAAAATAAATCACTTGGTGCACAATGCATGCTGTGCAATATTCAAATCACTAAAATTCAGAGTCCAAAGGCAAGTGGGGCAGAGACAGAGGATGAGTGACAGCTCCAGGAAGATCAAACTTGCAGCCTCTGGTCACCTGGTGTCTGGAACCTGGAACTGCTGGCCAGTTTCGATCCGGTTTGCAGGTGGGGTGGGGCACAAGTTCTTCCCATAGTCTCTGCAACCAACCTGGGGTCCAAGGAGAAGTAGGGGTGGGGATTTGCAGAGGTCAGAGTGGTCAGGCCTGCAGCCTCAGGCCATCTGGTGTATGGAACTGCTGGCCAGCTCAACCCGGTTTGTGGGTGGGGCAGGGTGCAATTTCATCTTAAAGTCCCCTGCAACCAACCTGGGGTCCAAAGAGAAGTAGAAGTGAGGATTCACGGAGGTCTGGAGCAGTACCTTATCTATTTTTGAAATGAGGATTATGTAGGCTTCTTAGAATGCATTTGGACAGTTTTCTTCCTTTTGAATCTTTAGAAACAATTGGAATAGGATAGGGGTTAATTCTTTCTTAAATATTTTGTAGGATTCCTTTTGTGAAGCCATCTGGACCTGGGCTTTTCTTTGTCCCAAGTTTGTTTATTATTGATTGAATCTAACAACTAGTTATGAGTCTATCCAGGTCTTCTATGCCCTCTTTATTCAATATTGATAGATTATATGCATCAAGGAATTTGTCCATCCCCTCCAGATTCTCTTGTTTTTGGGCATATAGTCATGCACAGTATCCTCTAGTGATATTTTGTATTCTGTTACATCTGTTGTAATGTTGCCTGTTTCATCATGTATTTGATTTATCTACTTTCTTTTTTATTCTTTATCAGTCTAGCCAATGGTGCTTGAGCTTGTTATTCTTTCAAAGAACCAGCTTTTGCTTTCATTTTTTTTCTGTATGGTTTGTTGTTTTTTTCTATTTCATTTATTTCTGTTCAAATCTTTAGTATTTCTTTTCACCTGGCATTGTTTGGGTTTTGCTGTTGTTTTTCCAATTCTCTGATCCATATTGTTAGGTTATCTATTTGCTACCTTTACATCTTTTTCTTATGTGCACTAATTGCTATGAATTTCCCCCTTAAGACTGCTTTTGCCACATCCTATAGATTATGGAAACTCATAAACTCATTATAATTTGTTTCTATATTTTTTTACTTCAGATTTAATTTCCTCACTAGTTAAGAACTCATTCAGAAGTACATTCTGTTTCCATGTGTTTTTGTATTTTCCAAGGTGTTTCTTTTTATTTTTTTTCTTCTTTTTTTTCAAGAGTTTTTTGCTATAGGGCACATGCACTCACCAGACAGACAGAGACAGAAAAACAGAAAGTGAGAAAGCACCCCCCAGGGGGGATGTCCATGCCACAATCCCTTCTCCTCCATTCTCCTCCCAGGATCTTGGGCACACACCCACACATGTGCCTGCTGTGAGTTTTAAGCCACTGGGTCCAGGACTTGAACTGTAGTCAACTACATGGGAGTCCAGCAACATATTATGATAACTGCTGGTCCCCCAAGGTGTTTCTTGAAATTAATATTGAGTTTAATTCCATCATGGTCAGAGAAGATCATGGATATAGTTTCTATGCCTTTAAATCAGTAAAAGCTTGATTTGTGTTATATATATAGTCAATCTTTAAAAAGGTTCTATGGCATGATGAGAAAAATACATATTTTATTAGCTTAGGGTGGAAAGTTCTATATATATCTACCAAGCCTATTCAATTTATAGTATCATTTAGATACTGTATCTCTCTAGTTTTTGTTTAGAAGATATGTCTAGAGGAAATAATGAGGTTTTGAGATCTCCAACTATTATAGTGTTGGTCCCTATCACTCCTTTTAACGTCAGCAGTCTTTCCTTCACATATTTATGTACTCCTATTTTGGGTGCATAGATATTTTGTTCCCTATTGCATGGAAAACCTTTTTCCAGCCTTTCACTTTTAGTCTATATATGTCTTTATCAATGAGGTGGGTTTCCTGTAGGCAACAGATAGAGGGTTTCTGGTTTTTTTTGTTTTGTTTTGTTTTGTTTGTTTGTTTGTTTGTTTGTGTGTGTGTGTGTGTGTGTGTGTTTTATCCATGCGGCCACTCTGTGTCTCTTGATTGGGGGATTTAATCCATTCACATTCAATGTTATTATCGATGTTACTGGATCTGACCTGACGTTTAAGTTGGCCATTGTCACAGTAGCCTTTTATTCCTTTGTTTCTGTCAGTTAGCTCTTTAATTTTCCTGGAACAGTACTTTCTTCAGGGTTTTTTAAAGTGCAGGTCTGGTGCTGGCAAATTCTTTCAGGTCTTGTTTGAGAAGATTTTAATCTATTTTTCCCATATGAAGGATAATCTTGCAGAATACAATAATCTTGGTTGAAATTGTTTCTCTCTTAGCACTTTTGATACATCTGCCCATTCTTTCTTTGCTTGCGTTTTTTCCGTTGAGAGGTCCAGAGTTATCCTGATAGGATGACCTTTGTATGTCACTTCTCATTTCCCTCTTGCCAGTTTTAGAATCATGTCCTTATTTGTGGTCTTGGATAAGCTGGCTAAGACGTGCCTTGGGGAAGATCTTCTGGGGTTCATTCTAACTGGGGTCTTTTGTATTTCTTGGGTCTTGATCCTTGAGTACCTCTCTTATGTATTCTTACTGAATTAACCTATTCACTATTATATAATATCCTTATTTGTCTCTTCTTACAGTCTTTGTTTTGAATCCTATTTTGTCTGAAATTAATTTAGCAAATGTGGCCTTTCTTTGATTTTCATTTGCATGGAATATCTTTTTCCAGCCCTTCACTTTTAGTCTATGTATGTCTTTATCCATAACATGTGATTCTTGTATATAACAGAAAGAGGGTTTTTGCTTTTTTATGCATTCAGTCTATGTCCTTTCATTGGATATATTAGTTCATTAACATTCAATGTTATTATTGATATTTCCAGATCTGTTTCTATCATTAAGTGAGCCATTTTCTTACTTGTTTTTTTTTTCCTATTTTTTTCAATTTATTTATTTGCATTCATTCACTGAACATCATTACAGCATACAAAATGAGATTTTCCATCCAAAGTACACTATATATTGTCTCAATCAAGCACATCAACAAACATGTTATTGTCAGCAAATGATCTTCCATTTCTTGTCTTCTGTATGTTTTGCTTTTTTCCCCCGATCCTTGATTCTCTATCTCTTACCCTCTGCCATCTCCCACTCTCCTCCCACAGTCTCTGGTATCTATGTTTGATTTCTATACTATATTCTCCTCACATTTTATTGTATCGCCAAAGACCCTAATCAATCGAAATACCATCATAGCAAACACAGGTGATACCCACATTTCCATGAACACAAGTCTTACTTTACGCATCCTATAAAGTAGCACCTAGCTGTGGCTACATATCCTACTGCAGCCATTGAATAGATATATATTTTTTATTGAAACTTTTTTTTTGTAACTCAATTTACATTCCTTCCCTAAGCTTCATCACGGCATACAAAATGCAATCTGCCATCCAGTGCACACTGCATAGTGATACAATCATGCACATTACAAAAAATTTTCCATTACTAGTTTCTAGAATTACTTCCACCCCTCTTTCTGACCCTCTGTCCCTTCCTACCCACCTCTCACACCACCTCCAGTGTCTACAATTGTCCTTCATTCCCTTCCCACTCACGTTGCATTGATCACAAAATTTCCTACATAATCTAACTACTTTCAATGGTGAGTTCAATCATTATTACTAAGAAAACCAGTTTTAACTTAACTCAAAGAAATGCCAAGGAACTTTGCTTAAAGCCAGGAAACAAGTTAGGATTCTGATCAAATGGAAGGTGCATGAACCTATCAGTCTCATGTACTTTTATCTTCTGTTGTGGTTCAATTTTCCTGATTAAATTCTGGGATATAATATTCAACTCCAGACTTGTCCCTATGATTAAGTTGGCCACTTTCATAGTTTTTGGACTCTTATTTCCGTGTGTCTGTGTTTAATTTTCTTGATACAGCACACCCTTGAGAATTTCTTGGAGATCTGGTCTGGTGCTGGTAAATTCTTTCAGGTTTTGTTTATCTGAGAATGTTCTTGTCTTTTCTTCCCACCTGAAAGATAATCTTGCCGGGTACAGTATTCTTGGCTGAAATTGCTTCTCTCGTAACACTTTGAATATATTTTCCCATTCTCTCCTCGCTCGCATTGTTTCCGATGAGAGATCTGCTGTTAGCCTGATGGGATGTCCTTTATAGGTAACTTGATGTTTCTCTCTTGCCAGTCTTAGTATCTTGTCTTTGTCTGCGGTTTTGGTCAACCTGGCTATAATGTGTCTTGGAGAAGATCTTCTTGGGTTGATTCTATTTGGGGTCCTTTGTATTTCCTGGGACTGGATCTTCGAATGCCTCTCTAGGTTTGGAAAGTTTTCTTGCAGGATTTCATGGAATAGATTATCAATGCCCTTATGGGTCTCTTCACCTTCTGGAATGCCAATTATTCAGATATTTGGACGATTGATGGTATCCAGTACTTCTCGCATATCATTCTCAAATTTTTGAGCCATTTTCTCAGTCTTCGTGATGGATTTTTCTAAGCCAGCCATTTTCTCTTCTACATCTGAGATTGTATTTTCTGAATGATCTAGTCTGCTTTTAATACTTTCAAGGGAGATTTGACTTCTTGTATTATAGAATTCATCACTACCAGTTCCGTTTGAGTCTTTTGTAAAGTGTGTAATTCTTCTTTCAGATCTTGCAAGAATTTCTTCATCTCCTGGAACTCGGAAACTTCTTTCTCCTTTCTCTTTAGCAGTTCATTATCTCTCTTTTCTTCCATCTCTGTTAGCTTCGACATTACGAATGCACTAAATTCCTTATCAGACATTTTCATGACTTTCACCGAACTGCTTGTGGATGAATGAGAGTTACGCTTTTTCATTGAAGGAGAGGTATTTTCTCGTTTTCCCATATTTCTTGTGATCCGACATTGATTTCTTGTCATCTGATGAATGGCGTATTTCTTTCAAATTCCTGAAGTTAAGCCTCAATGTTCAGGAGAAAGGAGAGAGAGCTGTTCTAGAATCTGTTTCCCGTTCTGTTGTGATCGCTGGTGCAGCAGATTCAGTAGATATTGAGTGGAGAGACAACAAAAAGGAAAATGAAAAAGAGAGAGAGACAACAACAAAAAGAGAGAAAAAAGACAAAAAAAATGAAAAAACATTATTACTTTTCTTTTTTTTTTAAGAAAAAAATGACAAAATAGAAAACCACGTGGTGCGCAAGAGCGCCACGCAAAATCTCTAGTTCCCAGTAGCCATGAGGAGCCTTCTCAGAGAAGGGCCCAACTCTCCTGCCACACTAGCTTTGCTTGCAGGAGGCTGAATTATGAGTAGAAAATCTTCATTTCTCCTGTTCCCTGAAAGAGCTAGTTCCCGGTAGCCATGAGGAGTCTTCTCAAAGAAGGGCTCCACTCTCCTGCCACACTAGCTTTGCTTGCTGCAGGCTGAATTATGAGTAGAAAATCTTCATTTCACCGGTTCCCTGAAATAGCTAGTTCCCATTAGCCATGAGGAGTCTTCTCAGAGAAGGGCTCCACTCTCCTGCCACACGAGCTTTGCTTGCTGGAGGCTGAATTATGAGTAGAAAATCTTCATTTCTCCTGTTCCCTGAAATAGCTACTTCACAGTAGACATGAGGAGTCTTCCAAGAGAAGGGCTCCACTCTCCTGCCACACTAGCTTTGCTTCCTGGAGGCTGAATAATAAGTAGAAAATCTTCATATCTCCTGTTCCCTGAAATAGCTAATTCCCAGTAGCCATGAGGAGTCTTCTCAGAGAAGGGCTCCACTCTCCTGCCACACAAGCTTTGCTTGCTGGAAGCTGAATTATGAGTAGAAAATCTTTATTTTTCCTGTCCCCTGAAATAGATAGCTCCCAGTAGCCATGAGGAGACGTCTCGGAGAAGGGCTCCACTCTCCTGCCACACTAGCTTTGCTTGCTGGAGGCTGAATTATGAGTAGAAAATATTCATTTCTCCTGTTCCCTGAAATAGCTAGTTCCCAGTAGCCATGAGAAGTCTTCTCAGAGAAGTTCTATACTCTCCTGCCAAATTAGCTTTACTGGCTGAAGGCTGAATTATGAGTAGAAAACCTTGATTTCTCCTGTTCTCTGAAATAGCTACTTCCCAATAGCCGTGAGGAGTCTTCACAGAGAAGGGCTCCACTCACATGCCACACTAGCATTGCTTGCTGAAGGCTGAATTATGAGTAGAAAACCTTCATTTCTCCTGTTCCCTGAAATAGCTGGTTTCCAGTAGCCATGAGGAGTCTTCTCAGAGAAGTTCTAAACTCTCCTGCCACACTAGCTTTACTTGCTGAAGGCTGAATTATGAGTAGAAATTCTTGATTTCTCCTGATCTCTGAAATAGCTACTTCCCAATAGCCGTGAGGAGTCTTCACAGAGAAGGGCTCCACTAACCTGCCACACTAGCATTGCTTCCTGGAGGCTGAATTATGAGTAGAAAACCTTCATTTCTCCTGTTCCCTGAAATAGCTAATTCCCAGTAGCCATGAGGTGTCTTCTCAGAGAAGGGCTCAAGTCTCCTGCCACACTTACTTTCCTTTTTGGAGGCTGAATTATGAGGAGAAAACCTTCATTTCTCCTGTTCCCTGAAATAGCTAGTTCCCAGAAGCCATGAGGAGTCTTCTCAAAGAAGGGATCCACTCTCCTGCCACAGTAGCTTTTCGTGCTGCAGGCTGAATTATGAGTAGAAAACCTTCATTTCTCCTGTTCCCTGAAATAGATAGTTCCCAGTAGCCATGAGGAGTCTTCTCAGAGAAGGGCTCCACTGTCCTGTCAACCTAGCTTTGCTTGCTGGTGGCTGAATTATGAGTAGAAAATCTTCATTTCTCCTGTTCCCTAAAGTACCTAGTACCCAATAGCCATGCGGATTCTTCTCAGAGAGGGTCTCCACTCTCCTGCTGCACTAGCTTTGCTTGCTGGAGGCTGAATTATGAGTAGAAAATCTTCATTTTTACTGTTCCCTGAAATAGCTAGTTCCCAGTCGCCATGAGGAGTCTTCTTAGAGAAGGGCACCACACTCCTGCCACACTAGCTTTGCTTGCTGGAGGCAGAATTAGAGTAGAAAATCTTCATTTATCCTGTTCCCTGAAAGAGCTAGTTCCCAGTAGCCATGAGGAGTTTTCTCAAAGAAGGGCTCCACTCTCCTGCCACACTACCTTTGCTTGCTGGAGGCTGAATTATGAGTAGAAAATCTTCATTTCTCCTGTTTCCTGAAATAGCTAGTTCCCATTAGCCATGAGGAGTCTTCTCAGAGAAGGGCGCCACTCTCCTGCCACACGAGCTTTGCTTGCTGGAGGCTGAATTATGAGTAGAAAATCTTCATTTCGCCTGTTCCCTGAAATAGCTACTTCACAGTAGACATGAGGAGTCTTCCCAGAGAAGGGCTCCACTCTACTTCCACACTAGCATTGCTTGCTGGAGGCTGAATTATGACTAGAAAATCTTCATTTCTCCTGTTCCCTGAAAGAGCTAGTTCCCAGTAGCAATGAGGAGTCTTCTCAGAGAAGGGCTCCACTCTCCTGCCACACTAACTTTTCTTGCTGGAGTCTGAATTATGAATAGAAACTCTTCATTTCTCCTGTTCCCTGAAATAGCTAGTTCACCGTAGCCATGATGAGTCTTCTCAGAGAAGGGCTCCACTCTCCTTCCACACTAGCTTTCCTTGCTGGAGACTGAATTATGAGTAGGAAATCTTCATTTCTCCTGTTCCCTGAAAAAGCTAGTTCCCTGTAGCCATGAGGAGTCTATTCAGAGAAGCGCTCCACTCTCCTGCCACACGAGCTTTGCTTGCTGGAGGCTGAATTAGGAGTAGAAAATCTTCATTTCTCCTGTTCCCTGAAAAATCTAGTTCCCAGTAGCCATGAGGAGTCTTCTCAGAGGAGGGCTCCACTCTCGTGCCACCCTAACTTTGCTTGCTGGAGGCTGAATTATGAGTAGAAAATCTTCATTTCTCCTGTTACCTGAAATATCTAGTTCCCAGTCGCCATGAGGAGTATTCTCAGAGAAGTTCTAAACTCTCCTGCCACACTAGCGTTACCTGCTGAAGGCTGAATTATGAGTAGAAAATCTTGATTTCTCCAGTTCTCTGAAATACCTACTTCCCAATAGTCATGAGGAGTCTTCTCGGAGAAGGGCTCCACACTCCTGCCACAACAGCTTTGCATGCTGGAAGGTGAATAATGAGTAGAAAATCTTGATTTCTCCTGTTCCCTGAAATAGCTAGTTCTAATAGACATGAGGAGTCTTCTCAGAGAAACGCTCCACTCTACTGCCACACTTGCTCAGCTAGCTGGAGGCTGAATTATGAGTAGAAAATCTTCATTACTACTGTTCCCTGAAATAGCTAGTTCCCAGTCGCCATGAGGAGTCTTCTAAGAGAAGTTCTAAACTCTACTGCCACACTAGCTTTACTTGCTGAGGGCTGAATTATGAGTAGAAAATCTTGATTTCTCCTGTTCTCTGAAATAGCTACTTACCAATAGTCATGAGGAGTCTTCTCAGAGAAGGGCTCCACTCTCGTGCAACACTACATTTGCTTGCTGGAGGCTGAAATATGAGTAGAAAATCTTCATTTCTCCTGTTCCCTGAAATAGCTAGTTCCAAGTAGCCATGGGGAGAATTCTCAGAGAAGGACCCCACTCTCCTGCCACACTAGCTTTGCTTGCAGAAGGCTGAATTATGAGTAGAAAATCTTCATTTCTCCTGTTCCCTGAAATAGCTAGTTCCCAGTAGCCGTGAGGAGTCTTCTCAGAGAAGGGCTCCACTCCCCTGCCACACGAGCTTTGCTTGCTGGAGGCTGAATAATGAGTAGCAAATCTTGATTTCTCCTGTTCCCTGAAATAGCTAGATCCCAGTAGCCATGAGGAGTCTTCTCAGAGAAGGGCTCCACTCTCCCCCACAATAGCTTTGATTGTTGGAGGCTGAATTATGAGTACAAAATCTTGATTTCTCCTATTCTTTTCAATAGCTAGTTCCCAGTATCCATGAGGAGTCTTTCCAGAGAATGGCTCTACTCTCCTGCCACACTAGCTTTGCTTGCTGGAGGCTGAATTATGAGTAGAAAATCTTCATTTCTCTTGTTCCCTTAAAAAGCTAGTTACCTGTAGCCATTAGGAGTCTTCTCAGAGAAGGGCTCCACTCTCCTGCGACATGAACTTTGCGTGCTCTAGGCTGAATTATGAGTAGAAAACCTTCATTTCTCCTGTTCCCTGAAATATCTAGTTCCCAGTAGCCAAGAGGAGTCTTCTCAGAGAAGGGATCCACTCTCCTGCCACACTAGCTTTGCTTGATGGAGGCTGAATAAGGAGTAGCAAACCTTCATTTCTCCTGTTTCCTGAAATAGTTAGTTCCCAGTAGCCATGAGGAGTCTTCTCAGAGAGGGGCTCCACTCTCCTCCACACTAGCTTTGATTGTTGGAGGCTGAATTATGAGTAGAAAATCTTCGTTTCTCCTATTCACTGAAATAGCTAGTTTCCAATAGCCATGAGGAGTCATCTCAGAGAAGGGCTCAACTCTCCTGCCACACTAACTTTGCTTTCTGGAGGCTGAATTATGAGTAGAAAACCTTCATTTCTCCTATTCCCTGAAATAGCTAGTTCCCAGTAGCCATGAGCAGTCTTCTGAGAGAAGGGCTCCACTCTCCTGCCACACCAGCTTTGATTACTGGAGGCTGAATTATGAGTAGAAAATCTTCATTTCTCCTGTTTAATGAAATAGCTAGTTCCCAGTAGCAATGAGTAGCCATCTCAGAAAAGTGCTCCACTCTCCTGCCACACTTGCTTTGCTTGCTGGAGGCTGAATTATGAGTAGAAAATCTTCATTTCTCCTGTTCCTTGAAAAAGCTAGTGCCCAGTAGCCTTGAGGAGTCTTCTCAGAGGAGGGCTCCTATTTCCTGCCACACTAGCTTTGCTTGATGGAAGCTGAAATATGAGTAGAAAATCTTCATTTCTCCTGTTCCCTTAAATAGCTAATTCCCAGTGGCCAGGAGGAGTCTTCTCAGAGAAAGGCTCCACTTTCCTACCACACTAGCTTTGCTTCCTGCAGGCTGAATTATGAGTAGTAAATCTTCATTTCTCATGTTCCCTAAAGTAGCTAGTTCCCAGTAGCCATGACGAGTCTTCTCAGAGAAGGGCTCCACTACCCTGCGGCACTATCTTTGCTTACTGGAGGCTGAATTATGAATAGAAAATCTTCATTTTCCTGTTCCCTGAAATACCTAGTTCCCAGTAGCCATGAGATGTCTTCACAGAGAAGGGCTCCTCTCTCCTGCCACACTAGATTTGCTTCCTGGAGGCTGAATAATGAGTAGCAAATCTTCATTTCTCCTGTTCCCTGAAATAGCTAGTTCTCAGTAGCCATGAGGAGTCTTCTTAGAGAAGGGGGCCACTCTCCTTCCACACTAGCCTTGCATGCTGGAGTCTGAATTATGAGTAGAAAATCTTTATTTCTCCTGTTCCCTGAAATAGCTAGTTCCCAGTACCCATGAGGAGTCTTCACAGAGAAGGGCTCCACTCTCCTGCCACACTTGCTTTGCTTGCTGGAGGCTGAATTATGAGTCGAAAATCTTCATTTCTCCTGTTCCCTGAAATAGCTAGTTAAAATAGACATGAGGAGTCTTCTCAGAGAAGGGCTCCCCTCTCCTGCGACACTAGCTTTGCTAGCTGGAGGCTGAAATATGAGTAGAAAATCTTCATTTCTGCTCTTCTCTGAAAAAGCTAGTTCCCTGTAGCCATGAGGAGTCCTCTCAGAGAAGGGCTCCACTCTCCTCCCACACGAGCTTTGCTTGCTTGAGGCTGAATTATGAGTAGAAAATCTTCATTTCTCCTGTTCCCTCAAATAGCTAGTTCCCAGTAGCCATGAGGAGACTCCTCAGAGGAGGGCTCCACTCTCGTGCCACACTAACTTTGCTTGCTGGAGGCTGAATTATGAGTAGAAAATGTTCTTTTCTCCTGTTACCTGAAATATTAGTTCGCAGTATCCATGAGGAGTATTCTCAGAGAAGTTCTAAACTCTCCTGCCACACTAGCGTTACCTGCTGAAGGCTGAATTATGAGTAGAAAATCTTGATTTCTCCTGTTCTCTGAAATAGTTACTTCCCAATAGTCATGAGGAGTCTTCTCAGTGAAGGGCTCCACTCTCTTGCCACACTATCTTTGCTTGCTAGAAGCTGAATAATGAGTAGAAAATCTTCATTTCTTCTGTTCCCTTAAATAGCTAGATCCCAGTTGCCATGAGGAGTGTTCTCAGAGAAGGTTTCCACTCTACTGCCACACGAGCTTTGCTTCCTGGAGGCTGAATTATGGGTAGAAAATCTTCATATCTCCTGTTCCCTGAAAGAGCTAGTTCCCAGTAGCCATGAGGAGTCTTCTCAGAGAAGGGCTCAACTTTCCTGCCACACTACCTTTGCTTTCTGGAGGAGGAATTATGAGTAGAAAACATTCATTTCTCCTGTTCCCTGAAATAGACAGCTCCCAGTAGCCATGAGGAGTCTTCAGAGAGAAGGGATCCACTCTCCTGCCACACTAGCTTTTGCTTGCTGGAGGCTGAATAATGAGTAGCAAATCTTCATTTCTCCTGTTCCCTGAAATAGCTAGTTCCCAGTCGCCATGAGGAGTCTTATCAGAGAAGGGCTCCTCCCTCCTCGACAATAGCTTTGCTTGCTGGAGGCTGAATTCTGATTAGAAAACCTTAATTTCTCCTGTTCTCTGAAATAGCTAGTTCCCAGTAGCCATGAGGAGTCTTCTCAGAGAATGGCTGAACTCTCCTGCCACACTAATTTTGCTTGCTGGAAGCTGAATAATGAGTAGAAAATCTTCATTTCTCCTGTTCCCTGAAATAGCTAGTTCCAAGTAGCCATGAGGAGTCTTCACAGAGAAGAGCTCCACTCTCCTGCCACAGTAGCGTTGCTTACTGCAGGCTGAATTATGAGTAGAATATCTTAATTTCTCCTGTTCCCTGAGATAGCTAGTTCCCTGTAGCCATGAGGAGTCTTCACAGAGAAGTTCTAAACTCTACTGCCCCACTAGCTTTAGTTGCTGAAGGCTGAATTATGAGTAGACAATCTTGATTTCTCCTGTTCTCTGAAATAACTACTTCCCAATAGCCATGAGTAGTCCTCTCAGAGAAGGGCTCCTCTCTCCTGCCACACTAGCCTTGCTTGCTGGAGGCTGAATTATGAGTAGAAAATCTTCATCTCTCCTTTTCCCTGTAATAGCTAGTTAACAGTTGCCATGAGGAGTCTTCTCAGAGAACAGCTCCACTCTCCTTCCACACGAACTTTGCTTCCTGGAGGCTGAATAATGAATAGAACATCTTCATTTCTAATGTTCCCTGAAATAGATAGTTCTCAGTAGCCATGAGGAGTCTTCTCAAAGAAGAGCTCCACTCTTCTGCCAAAAAAGCTTTGCTTGCTTGAGGCCGAATTATGAGTAGAAAATCTTCATTTCTCCTGTTCCCTGAAATAACTAGTTCCCAGTAGCCATGAGGAGTCTTCTCAGAGAAGTGCTCCACACTTCTGCCACACTTGCTTTGCATGCTGGATCCTGAATTATGAGTAGATAATCTTCATTTCTCCTGTTCCCTGAAATAGCTAGTTCCCAGTAGCCTTGAGGAGTCTTCTCCGAGGAGGGCTCCTCTCTCCTGCCACACTAGCTTTGCTTGATGGCGGCTGAATAATGAGTAGAAAATCTTCATTTCTCCTGTTCCCTTAAATAGCTAGTTCCCAGTGGCCAAGACGAGTCTTCTCAGAGAAGGGCTCCACTTTCCTACCGCACTACTTTTGCTTGCTGCAGGCTGAATTATGAGTAGAAAATCTTTATTTCTCCTGTTCCCTGAAATAGCAGGTTCCCAGTAGCCATGAGTAGTCTTCACAGAGAAGGGCTCCACTTTCCTGCCACACTAGCGTTGCTTGCTGGAGTTTGAATTATGAGTAGAAAATCTTCATTTCTCCTGTTCTCTGAAATGCCTAGTTCCAGTAGACATGAGGAGTCTTCTCAGAGAAGGGCTCCACTCTCCTGCGACACTAGCTTTGCTAGCTGGAGGCTGAATTATGAGTAGAAAATCTTCATTTCTCCTGTTCCCTGAAATAGCTAGTTCCCAGTAGCCATGAGGAGTATTCTCAGAGAAGTTCTAAACTCTACTGCCACACTAGCTTTACTTGCTGAAGGCTGAATTATGAGAAGACAATCTTGATTTCTCCTGTTCTCTGAAATAGCTACTTACCAATAGCCATGAGGAGTCTTCTCAGAGAAGGGCTCCACTCTCGTACAGCACTACATTTGCTTGCTGGAGGCTGAAATATGAGTAGAAAATCTTTATTTCTCCTGTTCCCTGAAATAGCTAGTTCTCATTATCCATGGGGAGTCTTCTCAAAGAAAGGCTCTACTCTCATACCACACAAACTTTGCTTCCTGGAGGCCAAATTATCAGTATAAAATCTTCATTTCTCCTGTTCCCTGAAATAGCTAGTTCCCAATAGCCATGAGGATTCTTCTCAGATAAGGGCTCCACTCTTCGGACTCACTAGCTTTGCTTACTGGAGGTTGAATTATGAGTAGAAAATCTTCATTTCTCCTGTTCCACGAAATAGCTAGTTCCCAGTAGCCTTGAGGGGTCTTCTCAGAGTAGGTCTCCACTCTCCTTCCACACTAGCTTTGCCTGTTGGAGGCTGAATTATGAGTAGAAAATCTTCATTTTTCCTGTTCCCTGAAATAGCTAGTTCCCTGTAGCCATGAGGAGTCTTCTCACAGAAGGCCTCCACTCCCCTGACACACAAGCTTTCCTTGCTGGAGGATGAATTATGAGTAGAAAATCTTCATTTCTCCTGTTCCCTGAAATAGCTAGGTCCCAGTAGCCGAGAGGAGCCTTCTTAGAAAAGGGCTCCAATCTCCTGCCACGCTTGCTTTGCTTGCTGCAGGCTGAATTATGAGTAGAAAATCTTCATTTCTCCTGTTCCCTGAAATAGCTAGTTCCCAGTAGCCATGAGGAGTCTTCTCACAGAAGGGCTCCACTCTCCTGCCACACAAGCTTTGCTTGCTGTAGGCTGAATTATGAGTATAAAATCTTCATTTCTCCTGTTCCCTGAAATAGCTAGTTCTCAGTAGCCATGAGGAGTCTTCTTAGAGAAGGGCTCTACTCTCCATCCACAGTAGCTTTGCTTGCTGGAGGCTGAATTATGAGTAGAAATTATTACTCCTGTTCCCTGAAATAGCTTTTAACCAGTAGCCATGAGGAGTCTTCACAGCGAAGGGCTCCACTCTCCTGCCACACTTGCTTTGCTTGCTGGAGGCTGAATTATGAGTAGAAAATCTTCATTTCTCCTGTTCCCTGAAATAGCTAGTTCCCAATAGCCATGAGGAGTCTTCTCAGAGTAGTTCTAAACGCTCCTGCCTTACTAGCTTTACTTGCTGAAGGTTGAATTATGAGTAGAAAATCTTGATTTCTCCTGTTCTCTGAAATTGCTACTTCCCAATAGCCATGAGGAGTCTTCTCAGAGAAGAGCTCCACTCTCATACCACACTAGCTTTGCATGCTGGAAGCTGAATTATGATTAGAAAATCTTGATTTCTACTGTTCCCTTCAATAGCTAGTTCCAAGTAGCCATGAGGAGTCTTCGCAGAGAAGGGCTCCACTCTCCTGCTACAGAAGCCTTGCTTACTGAAGGCTCAATTATGATTTGAAAATCTTAATTTCTCCTTTTCCCTGAAAAACCTAGTTACTTATAGCCATTAGGAGTCTTCTCAGAGAAGGGCTCCACTCTCCTGCCACACGAGCTTTGCTTGCTGGAGGCTGAATGATGAGTAGAAAATCTTCATTTCTCCTATTCCCTGAAATAGCTAGTTCCAAGTAGCCATGAGGTGTCTTCTCAGGGAAGGGCTCCACTGTCCCGCCACAGTAGCTTTGCTTGCTGGAGGCTGAAATATGAGTAGAAACTCTTCATTTCTCCTGTTCCCTGAAATAGCTAGTTCTCAGTACCCATGAGTTTTCTCAGAGAAGTTCTAAACTCTCCTGCCACACTAGCTTTACTTGCTGAAGGCTGAATTATCAGTAAAAAATCTTGATTTCTCCTTTAGTAGTCTTCTCAGAGAAGGACTCCACTCTCCTGCCACACGAGCTTTGCTTGCTGGAGGCTGAATTATGAGTAGAAAATCTTCATCTCTCCTGTTCCCTGAAATAGCTAGTTCCCAGTAGCCATGAAGAGTCTTCACAGAGAAGGTCTCCACTCTACTGCCACACTTGCTTTGCTTGCTGAAGGCTGAATTATGAGTAGAAAATCTTCATTTCTCCTGCTCCCTGAAATAACTATTTCCCGTAGACATGAGGAGTCTTCTCAGAGAAAGGCTCCACTATCCAGTGACACTAGCTTGCTAGCTGGAGGCTGATTTACGTGTAGAAAATCTTGATTTCTCCTGTTCCCTGAAAAGGATAGCTCCCTGTAGCCATTAGGAGTTTTCTCAGAGAAGGGCTCCACTCTCCTGCCACACGAGCTTTGCATGCTGGAGGCTGAATTATGAGTAGAAAATCTTCATTTCTCCTGTTCCCTGAAATAGCTAGTTCCCAGAAGCCATGAGGAGTCTTCTCAGAGATGAGCTCCACTCCCCTGCCACACTAGCTTTTCTTGCTGGAGGCCGAATTATGAGTAGAAACTCTTCATTTCTCCTACTCCCTCAAATAGCTAGTTCCCAGTGGCCTAGAGGAGACTTCTCAGAGAAGGGCTCAACTCTCCTGCCACACTACCATTGCTTTCTGGAGGCTGAATTATGAGTAGAAAACCTTCATTTCTCCTGTTCCCTGAAATAGCTACTTCCCAATACTCTTGAGGAGTCTTCTCAGAGAAGGGCTCCACTCTCCTGCCACACTAGCTTTGCTTGCTGGAAGCTGAATAATGAGTAGAAAATCTTCATTTCTCCTGTTCCCTGAAATAGCTAGTTCCAATAGACATGAGGAGTCTTCTCGGAGAAGGGCTCCACTCTCCTGCGACACTAGCTTTGCTAGCTGGAGGATGAATTATGAGTGGAAAATCTTCATTTCTCCTGTTACCTGAAATAGCTAGTTCCCAGTCGCCATGAGGAGTCTTCTCAGAGAAGTTCTAAACTCTCCTGCCACACTAGCTTTACATGCTGAAGGCTGAATTTTGAGTTGAAAATCTTGATTTCTCCTGTTCTCTGAAATAGCTACTTCCCAATAGCCATGAGGAGTCTTCTCAGAGAAGGGCTCCGCTCTCGTGCAACACTACATTTGCTTGCTGGAGGCTGAAATATGAGTAGAATATCTTCATTTCTCCTCATCCCTGAAATAGCTAATTCCCAGTAGCCATGGTGAGTATTCTCAGAGAAGGGCTCCACTCTCCTGCCACACTAGCTTTGCTGGCAGGAGGGTGAATTATGAGTAGAAAATCTTTATTTCTCCTGTTCCCTGAAAAAGCTAGTTCCCAGTAGCCATGGGAGGGTTTTCTCATAGAAGGGCTCCACTCTTGTGCAACACTACATTTGCTTGCTGAAGACTGAAATATGGGTAGAATATCTTCATTTCTCTTGTTCCCTGAAATAGCTAGTTCCCAGTACCCATGAGGAGTCTTCTCAGAGAAGGGCTCCACTCTCCTGCCACAGTAGCGTTGCTTACTGCAGGCTGAATTATGAGTAGAATATCTTAATTTCTCCTATTCCCTGAAATAGCTAGTTCCCTGTAGCCATGAGGAGTCATCTCACAGAAGGGCTCCACTCTCCTGCCACACTAGCTTTTCTTGCTGGAGGGCGAATTATGAGTAGAAACTCTTCATTTCTCCTGTTCCCTGAAACACCTAGTTCCCAGTAGCCATGAGGCGTCTTCTCAGAGAAGGACTCCACTCTCCTGCCACACTAGCTTTGATGGCTGGAGGCCGAATTATGAGTCGAAACTCTTCATTACTCTTGTACCCTTAAAAAACTAGTTCCCCAGGGACCAGCAGTTAGCGTAATGGCTATGTCGTTGGACTCCCACGTAGTCGACCGCGGTTCGAGTCCCGGACCCGGCGGCTTAAACTCACGCCGGGCGCGTGTGCGTGCGTGCCCAAGATCCCGAGAGGAGAATGGAGGAGAAGGGATTGCGGCGTGGCCATCCCCCCTGGTGGGTGATTTCCTGCTTTCTATCTCTCTGTCTCTCTCTGTCTGTCTGGCGAGCGCACGCGCCCTATAGCAAAAAAAACCTCTCCAAAAAAAAAAAAATGAAAAAAACTAGTTCCCCATAGCCATGAGGAGTCTTCTCAGAGAAGGGCTCCACTCTCCTGCCACACGAGCTTTGCTTGCTGGAGGCTGTATTATGAGTAGAAAACCTTAATTTCTCCTGTTACCTAAAATAGCTAGCTCCCAGTAGCAATGAGGAGACTTCTCAGAGAAGGTCTCCACTCATCTGCCACAAAAGCTTTGCTTGCTTGAGGCTGAATTATGAGTAGAAAATCATCATTTCTCCTGTTCCCTGAAATACCTAGTTCTCAGTAGCCATGAGGAGTCTTCTCAGAGAAGGGCTCCACTCTCCTGCCACAGTAGCTTTGCTTGCTGTAGGCCGAATTATCAGTAGACAATCTTCATTTCTCATGTACCCTGAAATACCTAGTTCCCAGTAGCCATGAGAAGTCTTCTCAGCGAAGGGCTCCACTCTCCTGCCACACTAGCTTTGCTTGCTAGAGACTGAAATATGAGTAGAAAATCTTCATTTCTCCTGTTCCCTGAAATAGCTAGTTCCCAGTCGCCATGAGGAGTCTTATCAGAGAAGGGCTCCTCCCTCCTCGACAATAGCTTTGCTTGCTGGAGGCTGAATTCTGATTAGAAAATCTTAATTTCTCCTGTTGTCTGAAATAGCTAGTTCCCAGTAGCCATGAGGAGTCTTCTCAGAGAATGGCTGAACTCTCCTGCCACACTAGTTTTGCTTGCTGGAAGCTGAATAATGAATAAAAAATCTTCATTTCTCCTGTTCCCTGAAATAGCTAGTTCCAAGTAGCCATGAGGAGTCTTCACAGAGAATAGATCCACTCTCCTGCCACAGTAGCGTTGCTTACTGCAGGCTGAATTATGAGTAGAATATCTTAATTTCTCCTGTTCCCTGAAATAGCTAGTTCCCTGTAGCCATGAGGAGTCATCTCACAGAAGGGCTCCACTCTCCTGCCACACTAGCTTTTCTTGCTGGAGGCCGAATTATGAGTAGAAACTCTTCATTTCTCCTGTTCCCTGAAACAGCTAGTTCCCAGTAGCCATGAGGAGTCTTCTCAGAGAAGGGCTCCACTCTCCTGCCACACTAGCTTTGCTTGCTGGAGGCCGAATTATGAGTCGAAACTCTTCATTACTCTTGTACCCTTAAAAAACTAGTTCCCCGTAGCCATGAGGAGTCTTCTCAGAGAAGAGCTCCACTCTCGTGCCACACGAGCTTTGCTTGCTGGAGGCTATATTATGAGTAGAAAACCTTAATTTCTCCTGTTACCTAAAATAGCTAGCTCCCAGTAGCCATGTGGAGTCTTCTCAGAGAAGGGCTCCACTCATCTGCCACAAAAGCTTTACTTGCTTGAGGCTGAATTATGAGAAGAAAATCTTCATTTCTCCTGTTCTCTGAAATACCTAGTTCTCAGTAGCCATGAGGAGTCTTCTCAGAGAAGGGCTCCACTCTCCTGCCACAGTAGCTTTGCTTGCTGTAGGCCGAATTATCAGTAGACAATCTTCATTTCTCATGTACCCTGAAATACCTAGTTCCCAGTAGCCATGAGAAGTCTTCTCAGCGAAGGGCTCCACTCTCCTGCCACACTAGCTTTGCTTGCTAGAGACTGAAATATGAGTAGAAAATCTTCATTTCTCCTGTGCCCTGTAATAGCTAGTTCCCAGTAGCCATGAGGAGTCTTCTCAGAGAAGGGCTCCACTCTCCTTCCACACTAGCTTTGCTTGCTGGAGGCTGAATTATGATAAGAAAATCTTCATTTATCCTGTTCCCTGAAATATCTACTTCCCAGTAGCCGTGAGGAGTCTTCTCAGAGAAGCGCTCCACTCTCCTGCCACGCTAGCTTTGCTTGCTGCAGGCTGAATTATGAGTAGAAAATCTTCATTTCTCCTGTTCCCTGAAATAGCTAGTTCCCAGTAGCCATGAGGAGTCTTCTCACAGAAGGGCTCCACTCTCCTGCCACACAAGCTTTGCTTGCTGTAGGCTGAATTATGATTATAAAATCTTCATTTCTCCTGTTTCCTGAAATAGCTAGTTCTCAGTAGCCATGAGGAGTCTTCTTAGAGAAGGGCTCTACTCTCCATCCACAGTAGCTTTGCTTGCTGGAGGCTGAATTATGAGTAGAAAATATTACTCCTGTTCCCTGAAATAGTTTTTTACCAGTTTCTCCTGTTCCCTGAAACAGCTAGTTCCCAGTCGCCATGAGGAGTATTCTCAGAGAAGTTCTAAACTCTCCTGTCACACTAGCTTTACTTGCTGAAGGCTGAATTTTGAGTAGAAAATCTTGATTTCTCCTGTTCTCTGAAATAGCTACTTCCCAATAGCCATGAGGAGTCTTCTCAGAGAAGGGCTCCACTCTCGTGCAACACTACATTTGCTTGCTGGAGGCTGAAATATGAGTAGAATATCTTCATTTCTCCTGTTCCCTGAAATAGCTAGTTCCCAATAGCCATGAGGAGTCTTCACAGCGAAGGGCTCCACTCTCCTCCCACATTTGCTTTGCTTGCTGGAGGCTGAATTATGAGTAGAAAATCTTCATTTCTACTGTTCCCTGAAAAAGCTAGTTCCCAGTAGCCATGGGAGGGTCTTCTCAGAGAAGGGCTCCACTCTTGTGCAACACTATATTTGCTTGCTGAAGGCTGAAATATGGGTAGAATATCTTCATTTCTCTTGTTCCCTGAAATAGCTAGTTCCCAGTACCCATGAGGAGTCTTCTCAGAGAAGGGCTCCAATCTACTGCCACACTAGCTTTGCTTACTGGATGCTGAATTATGATAAGAAAATCTTCATTTCTCCTGTTCCCTGAGAAAGCTAGTTCCCAGTAGCCGTGAGGAGTCTTCTCAGAGAAGGGCTCCCCTCTCCTGCCACACAAGCTTTGCTTCCTGGAGGCCGAATTATGAGTATAAAATCTTCATTTCTCCTGTTCCCTGAAATAGCTAGTTCCCGGTAGCCATGAGGCGTATTCTCAGAGAAGGGCTCCGCTCTCCTGCCACACTAGCTTTGCTTGCTGTAGGCTGAATTATGAGTAGAAAATCTTCATTTCTCCTGTTCCCTGAAAGAGCTAGTTCCCAGTAGACATGAGGAGACCTCTCAAAGAAGTTCTCAACTCTCCTGCCTCACTAGCTTTTCTTGATGAAGGCTGAATTATGAGTAGAAAATCTTGATTTCTCCTGTTCCCTGAAATAGCTAGTTCTCAGTAGCCATGAGGAGTCTTCTCAGAGAATGGCGCCACTCTCCTTCCACAGTAGCTTTGCTTGCGGGAGGCTGAATTATGAGTAGAAAATCTTTATTTCTCCTGTTCCGTTAAATAGCTAGTTCCCAGTAGCCATGAGGAGTCTTCTCAGAGAAGGGCTCTACTCTCCTGCCACACTAGCTTTGCTTCCTGGATGCCGAATTATGAGTATAAAATCTTCATTTCTCCTGTTCCCTGAAATAGCTAGTTCCCAACAGCCATGAGGAGCCTTCTCAGAGAATGGCTCCACTCTCCTGCCGCACTAGCTTTGCTTACTGGAGGTTGAATTATGAGTAGAAAATCTTCATTTCTCCTTTTCCCTGAAATACCTAGTTCCTAGTAGCCAAGAGGAGTCTTCTTAGAGAAGGGCTCCACTCTCCTGCCACTCTAGCTTTTCTTAATGGAGGCTGAATTATGAGTAGAATATCTTCATTTCTCCTGTTCCCTGAAATAGCTAGTTCTCAGTAGCCATGAGGAGTCTTCTCAGAGAAGGGCTCCACTCTCCTGCCACAGTAGCTTTGCTTGCTATAGGCCGAATTATCAGTAGACAATCTTCATTTCTCATGTACCCTGAAATACCTAGTTCCCAGTAGCCATGAGAAGTCTTCTCAGCGAAGGGCTCCACTCTCCTGCAACACTAGCTCTGCTTGCTAGAGACTGAAATATGAGTAGAAAATCTTCATTTCTCCTGTGCTCTGAAATAGCTAGTTCCCAGTAGCCATGAGGAGTCTTCTCAGAGAAGGGCTCCACTCTCCTTCCACACTAGCTTTGCTTGCTGGAGGCTGAATTATGATAAGAAAATCTTCATTTATCCTGTTCCCTGAAATATCTACTTCCCAGTAGCCGTGAGGAGTCTTCTCAGAGAAGCGCTCCACTCTCCTGCCATGCTAGCTTTGCTTGCTGCAGGCTGAATTATGAGTAGAAAATCTTCATTTCTCCTGTTCCCTGAAATAGCTAGTTCCCAGTAGCCATGAGGAGTCTTCTCACAGAAGGGCTCCATTCTCCTGCCACACAAGCTTTGCTTGCTGGAGGCTGAATAATGAGTAGAAAATCTTCATTTCTCCTGTTCCCTGAAATAGCTAGTTCCCAGTAGCCATGAGGATTCTTCTCAGAGAAGCGCTCCACTGTCCTCCACACTAGCTTTGATTGTTGGAGGCTGAATTATGAGTAGAAAATCTTCATTTCTCCTGTGCCCTGAAATAGCTAGTTCCCTGTAGCCATGAGGAGTCTTCTCAGAGAAGGGCTCCACTCTCCTCCCAAACTTGCTTTCCTTGCTGGAGGCTGAATTATGAGTATAAAATCTTCATTTCTCCTGCTCCCTGAAATAGGATGTTCCCAATAGCCATGAGGAGTCTTCTCAGAGAAGGGCTCCACTCTCAAGCGGCACTAGCTTTGCTTCCTGGAGGCTGAATTATGAGTAGAAAATCTTCATTTTCCTGTTCCCTGAAATAGCTAGTTCCCAGTAGCCATGAGGAGTCTTCAAAGAGAAGGACTCCACTCTCCTTCCATAATTGCTTTGCTTGCAGTAGGATGAATTATGAGTAGAAAATCTTGTTTTCTCCTGTTCCCTGAAATAGCTAGTTCCCAATAGCCATGAGGAGTCTTCACAGCGAAGGGCTCCACTCTCCTGCCACACTTGCTTTGCTTGCTGGAGGCTGAATTATGAGTAGAAAATCTTCATTTCTCCTGTTCCCTGAAATAGCTAGTTCCCAGTCGCCATGAGGAGTCTTCTCAGAGAAGTTCTAAACTCTCCTGCCACACTAGCTTTACTTGCTGAAGGCTGAATTTTGAGTAGAAAATCTTGATTTCTCCTGTTCTCTGAAATAGCTACTTCCCAATAGCCCTGAGGAGTCTTCTCAGAGAAGGGCTCCACTCTCGTGCAACACTACATTTGCTTGCTGCAGGCTGAAATATGAGTAGAATATCTTCATTTCTCCTCATCCCTGAAATAGCTAATTCCCAGTAGCCATGGTGAGTATTCTCAGAGAAGGGCTCCACTCTCCTGCCACACTAGCTTTGCTGGCAGGAGGGTGAATTATGAGTAGAAAATCTTCATTTCTCCTGTTCCCTGAAAAAGCTAGTTCCCAGTAGCCATGGGAGGGTCTTCTCAGAGAAGGGCTCCACTCTTGTGCAACACTACATTTGTTTGCTGAAGGCTGAAATATGGGTAGAATATCTTCATTTCTCTTGTTCCCTGAAATAGCTAGTTCCCAGTACCCATGAGGAGTCTTCTCAGAGAAGGGCTCCAATCTACTGCCACACTAGCTTTGCTTACTGGATGCTGAATTATGATAAGAAAATCTTCATTTCTCCTGTTCCCTGAAATACCTAGTTCTCAGTAGCCATGAGGAGTCTTCTCAGAGAAGGGCTCCACTCTCCTGCCACAGTAGCTTTGCTTGCTGTAGGCCGAATTATCAGTAGACAATCTTCATTTCTCATGTACCCTGAAATACCTAGTTCCCAGTAGCCATGAGAAGTCTTCTCAGCGAAGGGCTCCACTCTCCTGCCACACTAGCTTTGCTTGCTAGAGAATGAAATATGAGTAGAAAATCTTCATTTCTCCTGTGCCCTGAAATAGCTAGTTCCCAGTAGCCATGAGGAGTCTTCTCAGAGAAGGGCTCCACCCTCCTTCCACACTAGCTTTGCTTACTGGAGGCTGAATTATGATAAGAAAATCTTCATTTATCCTGTTCCCTGAAATATCTACTTCCCAGTAGCCGTGAGGAGTCTTCTCAGAGAAGTGCTCCACTATCCTGCCACGCTAGCTTTGCTTGCTGCAGGCTGAATTATGAGTAGAAAATCTTCATTTCTCCTGTTCCCTGAAATAGCTAGTTCCCAGTAGCCATGAGGAGTCTTCTCACAGAAGGGCTCTACTCTCCATCCACAGTAGCTTTGCTTGCTGTAGGCTGTATTATGAGTAGAAAATATTACTCCTGTTCCCTGAAATAGCTTTTTACCAGTATCCATGAGGAGTCTTCACAGCGAAGGGTTCCACTCTCCTGCCACACTTGCTTTGCTTGCTGGAGGCTGAATTATGAGTAGAAAATCTTGATTTCTCCTGTTCCCTGAAATAGCTAGTTCCCAATAGCCATGAGGAGTCTTCACAGCGAAGGGCTCCACTCTCCTGCCACACTTGCTTTGCTTGCTGGAGGCTGAATTATGAGTAGAAAATCTTCATTTCTCCTGTTCCCTGAAATAGCTAGTTCCCAGTCGCCATGAGGAGTCTTCTCAGAGAAGTTCTAAACTCTCCTGCCACACTAGCTTTACTTGCTGAAGGCTGAATTTTGAGTAGAAAATCTTGATTTCTCCTGTTCTCTGAAATAGCTACTTCCCAATAGCCATGAAGAGTCTTCTCAGAGAAGGGCTCCACTCTCGTGCAACACTACATTTGCTTGCTGCAGGCTGAAATATGAGTAGAATATCTTCATTTCTCCTCATCCCTGAAATAGCTAATTCCCAGTAGCCATGGTGAGTATTCTCAGAGAAGGGCTCCACTCTCCTGCCACACTAGCTTTGCTGGCAGGAGGGTGAATTATGAGTAGAAAATCTTCATTTCTCCTGTTCCCTGAAAAAGCTAGTTCCCAGTAGCCATGGGAGGGTCTTCTCAGAGAAGGGCTCCACTCTTGTGCAACACTACATTTGCTTGCTGAAGGCTGAAATATGGGTAGAATATCTTCATTTCTCTTGTTCCCTGAAATAGCTAGTTCCCAGTACCCATGAGGAGTCTTCTCAGAGAAGGGCTCCCCTCTCCTGCCACACAAGCTTTGCTTCCTGGAGGCCGAATTATGAGTATAAAATCTTCATTTCTCCTGTTCCCTGAAATAGATAGTTCCCGGTAGCCATGAGGCGTCTTCTCAGAGAAGGGCTCCACTCTCCTGCCACACTAGCTTTGCTTGCTGTAGGCTGAATTATGAGTAGAAAATCTTCATTTCTCCTGTTCCCTGAAAGAGCTAGTTCCCAGTAGACATGAGGAGACCTCTCAAAGAAGTTCTCAACTCTCCTGGCTCACTAGCTTTTCTTGATGAAGGCTGAATTATGAGTAGAAAATCTTGATTTCTCCTGTTCCCTGAAATAGCTAGTTCTCAGTAGCCATGAGGAGTCTTCTCAGAGAAGGACGCCACTCTCCTGCCACAGTAGCTTTGCTTGCGGGAGGCTGAATTATGAGTAGAAAATCTGTATTTCTCCTGTTCCGTTAAATAGCTAGTTCCCAGTAGCCATGAGGAATCTTCTCAGAGAAGGGCTCTACTCTCCTGCCACACTAGCTTTGCTTCCTGGATGCCGAATTATGAGTATAAAATCTTCATTTCTCCTGTTCCCTGAAATAGCTAGTTCCCAACAGCCATGAGGAGCCTTCTCAGAGAAGGGCTCCACTCTCCTGTCGCACTAGCTTTGCTTACTGGAGGTTGAATTATGAGTAGAAAATCTTCATTTCTCCTTTACCATGAAATACCTAGTTCCTAGTAGCCAAGAGGAGTCTTCTTAGAGAAGGGCTCCACTCTCCTGCCACTCTAGCTTTTCTTCCTGGAGGCTGAATTATGAGCAGAATATCTTCATTTCTCCTGTTCCCTGAAATAGCTAGTTCTCAGTAGCCATGAGGAGTCTTCTTAGAGAAGGGGGCCACTCTCCTTCCACACTAGCTTTGCATGCTGGAGTCTGAATTATGAGTAGAAAATCTTTATTTCTCCTGTTCCCTGAAATAGCTCGTTCCCAGTAGCCATGAGGAGTCTTCACAGAGAAGGGCTCCACTCTCCTGCCACACTTGCTTTGCTTGCTGGAGGCTGAATTATGAGTCGATAATCTTCATTTCTCCTGTTCCCTGAAATAGCTAGTTCCAATAGACATGAGGAGTCTTCTCAGAGAAGGGCTCCCCTCTCCTGCGACACTAGCTTTGCTAGCTGGAGGCTGAAATATGAGTAGAAAATCTTCATTTCTACTCTTCTCTGAAAAAGCTAGTTCCCTGTAGCCATGAGGAGTCCTCTCAGAGAAGGGCTCCACTCTCCTCCCACACGAGCTTTGCTTGCTGGAGGCTGAATTATGAGTAGAAAATCTTCATTTCTCCTGTTCCCTCAAATAGCTAGTTCCCAGTAGCCATGAGGAGACTCCTCAGAGGAGGGCTCCACTCTCGTGCCACACTACCTTTGCTTGCTGGAGGCTGAATTATGAGTAGAAAATCTTCTTTTCTCCTGTTACCTGAAATATTAGTTCGCAGTATCCATGAGGAGTATTCTCAGAGAAGTTCTAAACTCTCCTGCCACACTAGCGTTACCTGCTGAAGGCTGAATTATGAGTAGAAAATCTTGATTTCTCCTGTTCTCTGAAATAGCTACTTCCCAATAGTCATGAGGAGTCTTCTCAGTGAAGGGCTCCACTCTCTTGCCACACTATCTTTGCTTGCTAGAAGCTGAATAATGAGTAGAAAATCTTCATTTCTTCTGTTCCCTTAAATAGCTAGATCCCAGTTGCCATGAGGAGTGTTCTCAGAGAAGGTTTCCACTCTACTGCCACACGAGCTTTGCTTCCTGGAGGCTGAATTATGGGTAGAAAATCTTCATATCTCCTGTTCCCTGAAAGAGCTAGTTCCCAGTAGCCATGAGGAGTCTTCTCAGAGAAGGGCTCAACTTTCCTGCCACACTACCTTTGCTTTCTGGAGGCGGAATTATGAGTAGAAAACCTTCATTTCTCCTGTTCCCTGAAATAGACAGCTCCCAGTAGCCATGAGGAGTCTTCACAGAGAAGGGATCCACTCTCCTGCCACACTAGCTTTTGCTTGCTGGAGGCTGAATAATGAATAGCAAATCTTCATTTCTCCTGTTCCCTGAAATAGCTAGTTCCCAGTCGCCATGAGGAGTCTTATCAGAGAAGGGCTCCTCCCTCCTCGACAATAGCTTTGCTTGCTGGAGGCTGAATTCTGATTAGAAAATCTTAATTTCTCCTGTTCTCTGAAATAGCTAGTTCCCAGTAGCCATGAGGAGTCTTCTCAGAGAATGGCTCAACTCTCCTGCCACACTAGTTTTGCTTGCTGGAAGCTGAATAATGAATAAAAAATCTTCATTTCTCCTGTTCCCTGAAATAGCTAGTTCCAAGTAGCCATGAGGAGTCTTCACAGAGAATAGCTCCACTCTCCTGCCACAGTAGCGTTGCTTACTGCAGGCTGAATTATGAGTAGAATATCTTAATTTCTCCTGTTCCCTGAAATAGCTAGTTCCCTGTAGCCATGAGGAGTCATCTCACAGAAGGGCTCCACTCTCCTGCCACACTAGCTTTTCTTGCTGGAGGCCGAATTATGAGTAGAAACTCTTCATTTCTCCTGTTCCCTGAAACAGCTAGTTCCCAGTAGCCATGAGGAGTCTTCTCAGAGAAGGGCTCCACTCTCCTGCCACACTAGCTTTGCTTGCTGGAGGCCGAATTATGAGTCGAAACTCTTCATTACTCTTGTACCCTTAAAAAACTAGTTCCCCGTAGCCATGAGGAGTCTTCTCAGAGAAGGGCTCCACTCTCGTGCCACACGAGCTTTGCTTGCTGGAGGCTATATTATGAGTAGAAAACCTTAATTTCTCCTGTTACCTAAAATAGCTAGCTCCCAGTAGCCATGAGGAGTCTTCTCCGAGAAGGGCTCCACTCATCTGCCACAAAAGCTTTACTTGCTTGAGGCTGAATTATGAGAAGAAAATCTTCATTTCTCCTGTTCCCTGAAATACCTAGTTCTCAGTAGCCATGAGGAGTCTTCCCAGAGAAGGGCTCCACTCTCCTGCCACAGTAGCTTTGCTTGCTGTAGGCCGAATTATCAGTAGACAATCTTCATTTCTCATGTACCCTGAAATACCTAGTTCCCAGTAGCCATGAGAAGTCTTCTCAGCGAAGGGCTCCACTCTCCTGCCACACTAGCTTTGCTTGCTAGAGACTGAAATATGAGTAGAAAATCTTCATTTCTCCTGTGCCCTGAAATAGCTAGTTCCCAGTAGCCATGAGGAGTCTTCTCAGAGAAGGGCTCCACTCTCCTTCCACACTAGCTTTGCTTTCTGGAGGCTGAATTATGAGTAGAAAACCTTCATTTCTCTTGTTCCCTGAAATATCTAGTTCCCAGTAGCCATGGGGAGTCTTCTCTGAGTAGGGCTCCACTCTCCTTCCTCACTAGGTTTGCTTGCTGGAGGTGAATTATGAGTAGAAATTCTTCATTTCTCCTGTTCCCTGAAATAGCTAATTCCCTGTGGCAATGAGGAGTTTTCTCAGAGAACGGCTCCACTCTCCTTCCACACGAACTTTGCTTGCTGGAGGCTAAAAAATGAGTCGAAAATCTTCATTTCTCCTGTTCCCTGAAATAGCTCATTCTCAGTAGCCATGAGGAGTCTTCTCAAAGAATGGCTCCACTCTACTGCCACACAAGCTTTCATTGCTGGAGGGTGAATTATGAGTAGAAAATCTTCATTTCTCCTGTTCTTTGAAATAGCTAGTATCCAGTAGCCATGAGGAGTCTTCTCAGAGAAGGGCTCCACTCTCGTGCCACACTAGATTTGCATGCTGGAGGCTGAAATATGACTAGAAAATCTTCCTTTCTGCTGTTCCCGAAATAGCTAGTTCCCAGTAGCCATGAGAAATCTTTACAGAGAAGGGATCCACTCTCCAGCCAGACTAGCTTTGCTTGCTGTAGGCTGAATTGTGAGTAGAAAATCTTCATTTCTAATGTTCCCTGAAAAAGCTAGTTCCCTGTAGCCATTAGGACTCCTCTCAGAGAAGGGCTACACTCTCCTGCCACACGAGCTGTCCTTGCTGGAGGCTGAAGTATGAGTAGAAAATCTTCATTTCTCCTGTTCCCTGAAATAGCTAGTGCCCAGTAGCCATGAGGAGTCTTCTCAGAGAAGGTCTCCACTCTCCTGCCGTACCTGCTTTGCTTGCTGTAGGCTGAATTATGAGTAGAAAAATTTCATTTCTCCTGTTCCCTGAAATACCTAGTTCCCTGTAGCCATGAGGAGTCTTCTCAGAGAGGGGCTCCACTCTCCTGCCACACGAGTTTTGCTTGCTGGACGCTGAATTATGAGTAGAAAATCTACATTTATCCTGTTCCCTGAAATAGCTAGTTCCCAGTATCCATGAGGAGTCTTCTCAGAGAAGGGCTCAACTCTCCTGCCACACAAGCTTTGCTTGCTGGAGGCTGAATTCTGAGTACAAAATCTTCATTTCTCCTGGTCACTGAAATAGCTAGTTCCCAATATCCATGAGGAGTCTTCTCAGAGAAGGACTCCACTCTCCTGCCGTACCTGCTTTGCATGCTGTAGGCTGAATTATGAGTATTAAATCGTCATTTCTCCTGTTCCCTGAAATAGCTAGTTCCCTGTAGCCATGAGGAGTCTTCTCAGAGAAGTCTCCACTCTCCTGCCACACGAGCTTTGTTTGCTGGAGTCTGAATATTGAGTAGAAAATCTTCATTTCTCCTGTTACCTGTAATAGCTAGTTCCCAGTAGCCATGAGGAGTCTTCTCAAGGAAGGGCTCCACTCTCATGCCACACTAGCTTTGCTTGCTGGAGGCTAAATTATTAGTAGAAAATCTTCATTTCTCCTGTTCTCTGAAATAGCTAGTACTCCATAGACATGAGGAGTCTTCTCAGAGAAGGGCTCCACTCTCGTAACACACTACATTTGCTTGCTGGAGGCTGAAATATGAGTAGAAAATCTTCCGTTCTGCTGTTCCAGAAGTAGCTAGTTCCCAGTAGCCATGAGGAGACTTCTCAGGGAAGGGCTCCACTCTCCTGCCACACGAGCTTTTCTTGCTGGAGGCCGAATTATGAGGAGAAAATCTTCATTTTTCCGGTACCCTGAAATAGCTAGTTCCCAGTAGCCATGAAGATTCTTCTCAGAGAAGGGCTCCAATCTCCTCCACAATAGCTTTGATTGTTGGAGGCTGAATTATGAGTAGAAAATCTTCATTTCTCCTGTTCTCTGAAATAGCTAGTTCCCAGTGGCCATGAGGAGTCTTCTCAGAGAAGGGCTCCACTCTCCTGCCGCACAAGCTTTGCTTGCTGGAGGTTGAATTATGAGTAGAAAATCTTCATTTCTCCTGTTCCCTGCAAAATCTAGTTCCGTGTAACCATGAGGAGTCTTCTCAGAGAAGGGCTGCACTCTCCTGCCACACTTGCTTTTCTTTCTGGAGGCTGAATTATGAGTAGCAAATATTCATTTCTCCTATTCCATGAAATAGCTAGTTCTCAGTAGCCGTGAGGAGTCTTCTAGGAGAAGGGCTCCACTCTCCTGCCACACTAGCATTCCATGCTGGAGGCTGAATTATGAGTAGATAATCTTCATTCTCCTGTTCCCTGAAATAGCTAGTTCCCAGTTGCCATGAGGAAACTTCTCAGAGAAGGGCTCCACTCTCCTCCCACACGAGCTTTTCTTGCTGGAGGCTGAATTATGAGTAGAAAATCTTCATTTCTCCTGTTCTCTGAAATATCTACTACCCCGTAGCTATGAGGAGTCTTCTCAGAGAAGGGCTCCACTCTCGTGCCACAATACATTTGCTTGCTGGAGGCTGAAATATGAGTAGAAAATCTTCCTTTCTGCTATTCCAGAAATAGCTTGTTTCCAGTAGTCATGAGGACACTTCTAAGGGAAGGGCTCCACTCTCCTGCCACACTAGCTTTTCTTGCTAGAGGCCGAAATATGAGTAGAAAATCTTCATTTTTCCTGTTCCCTGAAATAGCTAGTTCTCAGTAGCCATGAGGAGTCTTCTCAGAGAAAGGCTACACACTCCTGCCACACTAGCTTTGTTTGCTGCAGGCTGAATTATGAGTAGAAAACCTTCATTTCTCCTGTTCCCTGAAAAACGTTGTTCCCAATAGCCATGAGGACTCTTCTCCGAGAAGGTCTCCACTCTCCTGCCCCACTAGCTTTGCTTAATGGAGGCTGAATTATGAGTAGAAAATCTTCATTTCTAGTGGTCCCTGAAATACCTAGTTCCCAGTAGCCATGAGGAGTCTTCTTAGAGAAGGGATCCACTCTCCTAACAAACTAGCTTTGCTTGCTGGAGGCTGAATAATGAGTAGCAATTCTTCATTTCTCCTGTTACCTGACATAGCTAATTCTCAGTAGCCATGAGGAGTCTTCTTAGAGAAGGGCCCCACTCTCCTTCCACAGTAGGTTTTCTTGCTGGAGGCTGAATTATGAGTATAAAATCTTTATTTCCTTGTTCCCTGAAATAGCTAGTGCCCAGTAGCCATGAGGAGTCCTCACAAAGAAGGGCTCCACTCTCCTGCCATACTTGCTTTTCATGCTGGAGGATGAATTATGAGTAGAATATATTTATTTCTCACCTTCCCTGAAATACCTAGTTCCCAGTAGCCATGAGAAGTCTTCGCAGAGAAGGGATCCACTCTCCTGACAAACTAGCTTTGCTTGCTGGAGGCTGAATAATGAGTAGCAAATCTTCATTTCTCCTGTTCCCTGAAATAGCCAGTTCCCAGTAGCCATGAGGATTCTTTTCAGAGAAGGGCTCCAATCTCCTCCACAATAGCTTTGATTGTTGGAGGCTGAATTATGTATAGAAAATCTTCATTTCTCCTGTTCCCTGAAATATCTAGTTCCCAGTAGACATGAGGAGTCTTCTCAGAGTAGTTCTAAACTCTCCATCCGCAGTAGCTTTACTTGCTGAAGGTTGAATTATGAGTAGAAAACCTTCATTTCTCCTGTGCCCTGAAATAGCTAGTTCCCAGTGGCCTAGCGGAGTCTTCTCAGAGAAGGGCTCAACTCTCCTCCCACACTACCATTGCTTTCTGTAGGATGAATTAAGAGTAGAAAACCTTCATTTCTCCTGTTCCCTAAATATCTATTTCCCAGTAGCCATGAGGAGTCTTCTCAGAGAAGGGCTCCACTCTCATAACACAATAGCTTTGCTTGTTTGAGGCTGAATTATGAGTAGAAAACCTTAATTTCTCCTGTTCCCTGAAATAGCTAGTTCCCAGTAGCCATGAGGAATCTTCTCATAGAAGGGCTCCACTCTCCTGCCACACTAGCTTTGCTTGCTGTAGGCTGAATTATGAGTAGAAAATCTTCATTTCTCCTGTTCCCTGAAATAGCTAGTTCCCAGTAGCCATGAGGATTCTTCTCAGAGAAGAGCTCCACTGTCCTCCACACTAGCTTTGATTGTTGGTGGCTGAATTATGAGTAGAAAATCTTCATATCTCCTGTTTCCTGAAATAGATAGTTCCCTGTAGCCATGAGTAGTCTTCTCAAATAAGGGGTCCACTCACCTCCCACACTTGCTTTGCTTGCTGGAGGCTGAATTATTAGTAGAAAATCTTCATTTCTCCGGTTCCCTGAAATAGCTAGTTCCCAGAAGCCATGAGGATTCTTCTCAGAAAAGAGCTTCGATGTCCTCGAGAGTAGCTTTGATTGTTGGAGCCTGAATTATGAGTAGAAAATATTCATATCCTCTGTTCTCTGAAATAGCTAGTTCCCAGTGGCCATGAGGAGTCTTCTCAGAGGAGGGCTCAACTCTCCTGCCACACTGCCATTGCTTTCTGGAGGCTGAATTATGAGTAGAAAACCATAATTTCTCCTGTACCCTGAAATAGTTAGTTCCCAATAGCCATGAGGAGTCTTCACAGAGAAGGGCACCACTCTCTTGCCACACTAGATTTGCTTGCTGGAGGCTGAATAATGAGTAGAAAATCTTCATTTCTCCTGTTCCCTGAAATAGCTAGTTCCCAGTATCCATGAGGATTCTTCTCAGAGAAGAGCTCCACTGTCCTCCACACTTGCTTTGCTTGCTGGAGGATGAATTATGAGTAGAAAATCTTCATTTCTTCTGTTCCATGAAATAGCTAGTTCCCAGAAGCCATGAGGAGTCTTCTCAGAGAAGGGATCCATTCTCCTGCCAAACTAGCTTTGCTTGCTTGAGGCTGAATAATGAGTAGCAAATCTTCATTTCTCCTGTTACCTGAAATAGCTAGTTCCCAGTACACATGAGGACTCTTCTCGGAGAAGAGCTCCAATTTCCTCCACAATAGCTTTGATTGTTGGAGGCTGAATTATGAGTAGAAAATCTTCATTTCTCCTATTCCCTGATATAGCTAGTTCCCAGTAGCCATGAGGAGTGTTCTCAATGAAGGGCTCCACTCTCGTGCCACAGTAGCTTTGCTTGCTGGAGGCTGAATTATGAGTACAAAATCTTCATTTCTCCTGTTACCTGAAATAGCTAGTTCCCAGTAGCCATGAGGAGTTTTCTCAGAGAAGGGATCCACTCTCTTGCCACATTAGCTTTACTTGATGGAGGCTGAATAATGAGTAGAAAATCTTCATTTCTCTTGCTCTCTGAAATAGGAAGTTCCCAGTAGCCATGAGGAGTCTTCACAGAGAAGTCTCCACTCTCCTGCCACACGAGCTTTGTTTGCTGGAGGCTGAATATTGAGTAGAAAATCTTCATTTCTCCTGATCCCTGAAATAGCTAGTTCCCAGTAGCCATGAGGAATCTTCTCAATGAAGGGCTCCACTCTCGTGCCACACTAGCTTTTCTTGCTGGAGGCTGAATTATTAGTATTAAATATTCATTTCTCCTGTTCCCTGAAAAAGCTAGTTCCCTGTAGCCATGAGGAGTCTTCTCAATGAAGGGCTCCACTCTCGTGCCACAATAGCTCTCCTTGCATGAAACTGAATTATGAGTTGAAAATCTTAATTTCTCCTGTTCCCTGAAATAGCTAGTTCCGAGTAGCCATGAGGAATCTTCTCAAAGAAGGGCTCCACTCTCCTGCCACCCTAGCTTTGCTTACTGGAGGCTGAATTATGAGTAGAAAATCTTCATTTCTCCTGTTCACTGAAAAATCTAGTTCCCTGTAGCCATGAGGAGTCTTGTCAGAGAAGGACTACACTCCCCTGCCACACTTTCTGTGCCTGCTGGAGGCTAAATTATGACTACAAAATCTTCATTTCTCCTGTTCCTCGAAATAGCTAGTTCCCAGTAGCCTTGAGGAGTCTTCTCAGAGGAGGGCTCCACTCTCTTGCCACACTAGCTTTGTTTGCTGTAGGCTGAATTATGAGTAGAGAATCTTCATTTCTCCTGTTCCCTGAAATTGCTAGTTCCCAGTGGCCATGAGGAGTCTTCTCAGAGAAGGGCTCCACTGTACTACCACACTAGCTTTGCTTGCTGGAGGCTGAATTATGAGTAGAAAATCTTGATTTCTCCTGTTCCCTGAAATAGCTAGTTCCGAGTAGCCATGAGGAATCTTCTCAAAGAAGGGCTCCACTCTCCTTCCACACTAGCTTTGCTTGTTGGCGGCTGAATTATGAGTAGAAAATCTTCATTGCTCCTGTTCCCTGAAATAACTAGTTCCCTGTAGCCATGAGGAGTATTCTAAGAGAAGACTCTACTCTCCTGCCACACGAGCTTTATTTGCTGGAGGCTGAATATTGAGTAGAAAATCTTCACTTATCCTTTTCACTGAATTAGCTAGTTCCCAGTAGCCATGAGGAGTCTTCCCAATGAAGGGCTCCACTCTAGTGCCACACTAGCTTTGCTTGCTGGAGGCTGAATTATGAGTAGAAAATCTTCATTTCTCCTGTTCCCTGAAATAGCTAGTTCCCAGTAACCATGAGGACTCTTCTCAGAGAAGGGATCCACTCTCCTGCCAAACTAGCTTTGCTTGCTTGAGGCTGAATAATGAGTCGAAAATCTTCATTTCTCCTTTTCTCTGAAATAGCTAGTTCCCAGTGGCCATGAGGAGTCTTCTCAGAGAAGGGCTCCACTCTCCTGCCACACAAGCTTTGCTTGCTGGAGGCTGAATTATGAGTAGAAAATCTTCATTTTTCCTGTTCCCTGAAAAATCTAGTTCCGTGTAGCCATGAGGAGTCTTCTCAGAGAAGTGCTCCACTCTCCTGCCACACTTGCGTTTCTTGCTGGAGGCTGAATTATGAGTAGCAAATATTCATTTCTCCTATTCCATGAAATATCTAGTTCCCAGTAGCCGTGAGGAGTCTTCTAGGAGAAGGGCTCCAGTCTCCTGCCACACTAGCATTGCATGCTGGAGGCTGAATTATGAGTAGAAAATCTTCATTCTCCTGTTCCCTGAAATAGCTAGTTCCCAGTAGCCATGACAACTCTTCTCAAAGGGCTCCACTCTCCTGCCACACTAGCTTTTCTTCCTGGAGGCCGAATTATGAGTAGAAAACCTTCATTTCTCCTGTTCCCTGAAAAAGGTAGTTCCCAATAGCCATGAGGACTCTTCTCCGAGAAGGTCTCCACTCCCCATGCCCCACTAGCTTTGTTCACTGGAGGCTAAATTATGAGTAGAAAATCTTCATTTCTAGTGTTCCCTGAAATACCTAGTTCCCAGTAGCCATGAGGAGTCTTCTCAGAGAAGGGATCCACTCTCCTGCCAAACTAGCTTTGCTTGCTGGAGGCTGAATAATGAGTAGCAATTCTTCATTTCTCCTGTTACCTGACATAGCTAATTCTCAGTAGCCATGAGGAGTCTTCTTAGAGAAGGGCCCCACTCTCCTTCCACAGTAGCTTTGCTTGCTGGAGGCTGAATTATGAGTATAAAATCTTTATTTCCTTTTTTCCCTGAAATAGCTAGTGCCCAGTAGCCATGAGGAGTCTTCACAAAGAAGGGCTCCACTCTCCTGCCATACTTGCTTTTCATGCTGGAGGATGAATTATGAGTAGAAAATATTTATTTCTCCTCTTCCCTGAAATACCTAGTTCCCAGTAGCCATGAGAAGTCTTCTCAGAGAAGGGATCTACTCTCCTTCCAAACTAGCTTTGCTTGCGGGAGGCTGAATAATGAGTAGCAAATCTTCATTTCTCCTGTTCCCTGAAATAGCCAGTTCCCAGTAGCCATGAGGATTCTTCTCAGAGAAGGGCTCCAATCTCCTCCACAATAGCTTTGATTGTTGGAGGCTGAATTATGTATAGAAAATCTTCATTTCTCCTGTTCCCTGAAATATCTAGTTCCCAGTAGCCATGAGGAGTCTTCTCAGAGTACTTCTAAACTCTCCATTCGCAGTAGCTTTATTTGCTGAAGGTTGAATTATGAGAATAAAACCTTCATTTCTCCTGTGCCCTGAAAAAGCTAGTTCCCAATAGCCATGAGGAGTCTTCTACGAAAAGGGCTCCACTCTCCTGCTGCACTAGCTTTGCTTACTGGAGGCTGAATTATGAGTAGAAAATCATCATTTCTCGTGTTCCCTGAAATAGCTAGCTCCCAGTAGCCATGAGGAGACTTCTAAGGGTAGGGCTCCACTCTCCTTCCACACTAGCTTTGCTTGCTGCAGGATGAATTATGAGGAGAAAATATTCATTTCTCCTGTTCCCTGAAATAGCTAGTTCCCTGTAGCCATGAGGAGTCTTCTCTGATAACGGCTCCACTCTCCTTCCACACGACCTTTGCTTGCTGGAGGCTGAATGATGAGTAGAAAATCTTCATTTCTCCTGTTCCCTAAATAGCTAGTTCCCAATAGCCATGAGGAGTCTTCTCAGAGTAGGTCTCCACTCTCCTTCCACACTAGCTTTGCCTGCTGGAGGCTGTATTATGAGTAGAAAATCTTCATTTCTCCTGTTTCCTGAAATATCTAGGTCCCAGTAGCCATGAGGAGTGTTCTCAACGAAGGGCTCCACACTCGTGCCACAGTAGCTTTGCTTGCTGGAGGCTGAATTATGAGCAGAAAATCTTCATTTCTCCTGTTACCTGAAATAGCTAGTTCCCAGTAGCCATGAGGAGTCTTCTCAAAGAAGGGATCCACTCTCCTGCCACATTAGCTTTGCTTGCTGGAGGCTGAATAATGAGTAGAAAATATTCATTTCTCCTGTTCTCTGAAAGAGATAGTTCCCATTGGCCTAGAGGAGTCTTCTCAGAGAAGGGCTCAACTCTCCTGCCACACTACCATTGCTTTCTGGAGGCTGAATTATGAGTAGAAAATCTTCATTTCTCCTGTTCCCTAAATAGCTAGTTCCCAATAGCCATGAGGATTCTTCTCAGAGAAGGGCTCCACTCTCTTGCCACACTAGCTTTGCTTGCTGGAGGCTGAATTATGAGTAGAAAATCTTCATTTCTCCTGTTCCCTGAAATAGCTAGTTTCCAGTGGCCATGAGGAGTCTTCTCAGAGAAGGGCTCCACTCTCGTACCACACTAGCTTTGCATGCTGGAGGCTGAATTATGAGTAGAAAATCTTCATTTCTCCTCTTCGTGAAATAGCTAGTTCCCAGTAGCCATGAGGAGTCATCTCAGAGAAGGGCTTCACTCTCATAACACAATAGCTTTGCTTGCAGGAGACTGAATTATGAGTAGAAAACCTTAATTTCTCCTGATCCCTGAAATAGCTAGTTCCCAGTAGCCATGAGGAATGTTCTCATAGAAGGGCTCCACTCTCCTGCCACACTAGCTTTGCTTGCTGTAGGCTGAATTATGAGTAGAAAATCTTCATTTCTCCTGTTCCCTGAAAAAGCTCGTTCCCTTTAGCCATGAGGAGTCTACTCAGAGAAGGACTACACTCTCCTGGCACACTTTCTTTGCCTGCTGGAGGCTGAATTATGAGTAGAAAATCTTCATTTCTCCTGTTCCCTGAAATAGCTAGTTCCCAGTAGCCTTGAGGAGTCTTCTCAGAGGAGGGCTCCTCTCTCCTGCCACACTAGCTTTGCTTGCTGGAGGCTGAATTATGAGTCGAAAATCTTCATTTCTCCTGTTCCCTGAAATTGCTAGTTACCAGTGGCCATGAGGAGTCTTCTCAGAGAAGGGCTCCACTCTCCTGCCGCACAAGCTTTGCTTGCTGGAGGCTGAATTATGAGTAGAAAATCTTCATTTTTCCTGTTCCCTGAAAAATCTAGTTCCGTGTAGCCATGAGGAGACTTCTCAGAGAAGTGCTCCACTCTCCTGCCACACTTGCGTTTCTTGCTGGAGGCTGAATTATGAGTAGCAAATATTCATTTCTCCTATTCCATGAAATAGCTAGTTCCCAGTAGCCGTGAGGAGTCTTCTAGGAGAAGGGCTCCAGTCTCCTGCCACACTAGCATTGCATGCTGGAGGCTGAATTATGAGTAGAAAATCTTCATTCTCCTGTTCCCTGAAATAGCTAGTTCCCAGTAGCCATGACAACTCTTCTCAAAGGGCTCCACTCTCCTGCCACACTAGCTTTTCTTCCTGGAGGCCGAATTATGAGTAGAAAACCTTCATTTCTCCTGTTCCCTGAAAAAGGTAGTTCCCAATAGCCATGAGGACTCTTCTCCGAGAAGGTCTCCACTCCCCATGCCCCACAAGCTTTGTTCACTGGAGGCTAAATTATGAGTAGAAAATCTTCATTTCTAGTGTTCCCTGAAATACCTAGTTCCCAGTAGCCATGAGGAGTCTTCTCAGAGAAGGGATCCACTCTCCTGCCAAACTAGCTTTGCTTGCTGGAGGCTGAATAATGAGTAGCAATTCTTCATTTCTCCTGTTACCTGACATAGCTAATTCTCAGTAGCCATGAGGAGTCTTCTTAGAGAAGGGCCCCACTCTCCTTCCACAGTAGCTTTGCTTGCTGGAGGCTGAATTATGAGTATAAAATCTTTATTTCCTTTTTCCCTGAAATAGCTAGTGCCCAGTAGCCATGAGGAGTCTTCACAAAGAAGGGCTCCACTCTCCTGCCATACTTGCTTTTCATGCTGGAGGATGAATTATGAGTAGAAAATATTTATTTCTCCTCTTCCCTGAAATACCTAGTTCCCAGTAGCCATGAGAAGTCTTCTCAGAGAAGGGATCTACTCTCCTTCCAAACTAGCTTTGCTTGCGGGAGGCTGAATAATGAGTAGCAAATCTTCATTTCTCCTGTTCCCTGAAATAGCCAGTTCCCAGTAGCCATGAGGATTCTTCTCAGAGAAGGGCTCCAATCTCCTCCACAATAGCTTTGATTGTTGGAGGCTGAATTATGTATAGAAAATCTTCATTTCTCCTGTTCCCTGAAATATCTAGTTCCCAGTAGCCATGAGGAGTCTTCTCAGAGTACTTCTAAACTCTCCATTCGCAGTAGCTTTATTTGCTGAAGGTTGAATTATGAGAATAAAACCTTCATTTCTCCTGTGCCCTGAAAAAGCTAGTTCCCAATAGCCATGAGGAGTCTTCTACGAAAAGGGCTCCACTCTCCTGCTGCACTAGCTTTGCTTACTGGAGGCTGAATTATGAGTAGAAAATCATCATTTCTCGTGTTCCCTGAAATAGCTAGCTCCCAGTAGCCATGAGGAGACTTCTAAGGGTAGGGCTCCACTCTCCTTCCACACTAGCTTTGCTTGCTGCAGGATGAATTATGAGGAGAAAATATTCATTTCTCCTGTTCCCTGAAATAGCTAGTTCCCTGTAGCCATGAGGAGTCTTCTCTGATAACGGCTCCACTCTCCTTCCACACGACCTTTGCTTGCTGGAGGCTGAATGATGAGTAGAAAATCTTCATTTCTCCTGTTCCCTAAATAGCTAGTTCCCAATAGCCATGAGGAGTCTTCTCAGAGTAGGTCTCCACTCTCCTTCCACACTAGCTTTGCCTGCTGGAGGCTGTATTATGAGTAGAAAATCTTCATTTCTCCTGTTTCCTGAAATATCTAGGTCCCAGTAGCCATGAGGAGTGTTCTCAACGAAGGGCTCCACACTCGTGCCACAGTAGCTTTGCTTGCTGGAGGCTGAATTATGAGCAGAAAATCTTCATTTCTCCTGTTACCTGAAATAGCTAGTTCCCAGTAGCCATGAGGAGTCTTCTCAAAGAAGGGATCCACTCTCCTGCCACATTAGCTTTGCTTGCTGGAGGCTGAATAATGAGTAGAAAATATTCATTTCTCCTGTTCTCTGAAAGAGATAGTTCCCATTGGCCTAGAGGAGTCTTCTCAGAGAAGGGCTCAACTCTCCTGCCACACTACCATTGCTTTCTGGAGGCTGAATTATGAGTAGAAAATCTTCATTTCTCCTGTTCCCTAAATAGCTAGTTCCCAATAGCCATGAGGATTCTTCTCAGAGAAGGGCTCCACTCTCTTGCCACACTAGCTTTGCTTGCTGGAGGCTGAATTATGAGTAGAAAATCTTCATTTCTCCTGTTCCCTGAAATAGCTAGTTTCCAGTGGCCATGAGGAGTCTTCTCAGAGAAGGGCTCCACTCTCGTACCACACTAGCTTTGCATGCTGGAGGCTGAATTATGAGTAGAAAATCTTCATTTCTCCTCTTCGTGAAATAGCTAGTTCCCAGTAGCCATGAGGAGTCTTCTCAGAGAAGGGCTTCACTCTCATAACACAATAGCTTTGCTTGCAGGAGACTGAATTATGAGTAGAAAACCTTAATTTCTCCTGATCCCTGAAATAGCTAGTTCCCAGTAGCCTTGAGGAATGTTCTTATAGAAGGGCTCCACTCTCCTGCCACACTAGCTTTGCTTGCTGTAGGCTGAATTATGAGTAGAAAATCTTCATTTCTCCTGTTCCCTGAAAAAGCTCGTTCCCTTTAGCCATGAGGAGTCTACTCAGAGAAGGACTACACTCTCCTGGCACACTTTCTTTGCCTGCTGGAAGCTGAATTATGAGTAGAAAATCTTCATTTCTCCTGTTCCCTGAAATAGCTAGTTCCCAGTAGCCTTGAGGAGTCTTCTCAGAGGAGGTCTCCTCTCTCCTGCCACACTAGCTTTGCTTGCTGGAGGCTGAATTATGAGTCGAAAATCTTCATTTCTCCTTTTCTCTGAAATAGCTAGTTCCCAGTGGCCATGAGGAGTCTTCTCAGAGAAGGGCTCCACTCTCCTGCCGCACAAGCTTTGCTTGCTGGAGGCTGAATTATGAGTAGAAAATCTTCATTTTTCCTGTTCCCTGAAAAATCTAGTTCCGTGTAGCCATGAGGAGTCTTCTCAGAGAAGTGCTCCACTCTCCTGCCACACTTGCGTTTCTTGCTGGAGGCTGAATTATGAGTAGCAAATATTCATTTCTCCTATTCCATGAAATAGCTAGTTCCCAGTAGCCGTGAGGAGTCTTCTAGGAGAAGGGCTCCAGTCTCCTGCCACACTAGCATTGCATGCTGGAGGCTGAATTATGAGTAGAAAATCTTCATTCTCCTGTTCCCTGAAATAGCTAGTTCCCAGTAGCCATGACAACTCTTCTCAAAGGGCTCCACTCTCCTGCCACACTAGCTTTTCTTCCTGGAGGCCGAATTATGAGTAGAAAACCTTCATTTCTCCTGTTCCCTGAAAAAGGTAGTTCCCAATAGCCATGAGGACTCTTCTCCGAGAAGGTCTCCACTCCCCATGCCCCACTAGCTTTGTTCACTGGAGGCTAAATTATGAGTAGAAAATCTTCATTTCTAGTGTTCCCTGAAATACCTAGTTCCCAGTAGCCATGAGGAGTCTTCTCAGAGAAGGGATCCACTCTCCTGCCAAACTAGCTTTGCTTGCTGGAGGCTGAATAATGAGTAGCAATTCTTCATTTCTCCTGTTACCTGACATAGCTAATTCTCAGTAGCCATGAGGAGTCTTCTTAGAGAAGGGCCCCACTCTCCTTCCACAGTAGCTTTGCTTGCTGGAGGCTGAATTATGAGTATAAAATCTTTATTTCCTTTTTTCCCTGAAATAGCTAGTGCCCAGTAGCCATGAGGAGTCTTCACAAAGAAGGGCTCCACTCTCCTGCCATACTTGCTTTTCATGCCTGAGGATGAATTATGAGTAGAAAATATTTATTTCTCCTCTTCCCTGAAATACCTAGTTCCCAGTAGCCATGAGAAGTCTTCTCAGAGAAGGGATCTACTCTCCTTCCAAACTAGCTTTGCTTGCGGGAGGCTGAATAATGAGTAGCAAATCTTCATTTCTCCTGTTCCCTGAAATAGCCAGTTCCCAGTAGCCATGAGGATTCTTCTCAGAGAAGGGCTCCAATCTCCTCCACAATAGCTTTGATTGTTGGAGGCTGAATTATGTATAGAAAATCTTCATTTCTCCTGTTCCCTGAAATATCTAGTTCCCAGTAGCCATGAGGAGTCTTCTCAGAGTACTTCTAAACTCTCCATTCGCAGTAGCTTTATTTGCTGAAGGTTGAATTATGAGAATAAAACCTTCATTTCTCCTGTGCCCTGAAAAAGCTAGTTCCCAATAGCCATGAGGAGTCTTCTACGAAAAGGGCTCCACTCTCCTGCTGCACTAGCTTTGCTTACTGGAGGCTGAATTATGAGTAGAAAATCATCATTTCTCGTGTTCCCTGAAATAGCTAGCTCCCAGTAGCCATGAGGAGACTTCTAAGGGTAGGGCTCCACTCTCCTTCCACACTAGCTTTGCTTGCTGCAGGATGAATTATGAGGAGAAAATATTCATTTCTCCTGTTCCCTGAAATAGCTAGTTCCCTGTAGCCATGAGGAGTCTTCTCTGATAACGGCTCCACTCTCCTTCCACACGACCTTTGCTTGCTGGAGGCTGAATGATGAGTAGAAAATCTTCATTTCTCCTGTTCCCTAAATAGCTAGTTCCCAATAGCCATGAGGAGTCTTCTCAGAGTAGGTCTCCACTCTCCTTCCACACTAGCTTTGCCTGCTGGAGGCTGTATTATGAGTAGAAAATCTTCATTTCTCCTGTTTCCTGAAATATCTAGGTCCCAGTAGCCATGAGGAGTGTTCTCAACGAAGGGCTCCACACTCGTGCCACAGTAGCTTTGCTTGCTGGAGGCTGAATTATGAGCAGAAAATCTTCATTTCTCCTGTTACCTGAAATAGCTAGTTCCCAGTAGCCATGAGGAGTCTTCTCAAAGAAGGGATCCACTCTCCTGCCACATTAGCTTTGCTTGCTGGAGGCTGAATAATGAGTAGAAAATATTCATTTCTCCTGTTCTCTGAAAGAGATAGTTCCCATTGGCCTAGAGGAGTCTTCTCAGAGAAGGGCTCAACTCTCCTGCCACACTACCATTGCTTTCTGGAGGCTGAATTATGAGTAGAAAATCTTCATTTCTCCTGTTCCCTAAATAGCTAGTTCCCAATAGCCATGAGGATTCTTCTCAGAGAAGGGCTCCACTCTCTTGCCACACTAGCTTTGCTTGCTGGAGGCTGAATTATGAGTAGAAAATCTTCATTTCTCCTGTTCCCTGAAATAGCTAGTTTCCAGTGGCCATGAGGAGTCTTCTCAGAGAAGGGCTCCACTCTCGTACCACACTAGCTTTGCATGCTGGAGGCTGAATTATGAGTAGAAAATCTTCATTTCTCCTCTTCGTGAAATAGCTAGTTCCCAGTAGCCATGAGGAGTCTTCTCAGAGAAGGGCTTCACTCTCATAACACAATAGCTTTGCTTGCAGGAGACTGAATTATGAGTAGAAAACCTTAATTTCTCCTGATCCCTGAAATAGCTAGTTCCCAGTAGCCTTGAGGAATGTTCTTATAGAAGGGCTCCACTCTCCTGCCACACTAGCTTTGCTTGCTGTAGGCTGAATTATGAGTAGAAAATCTTCATTTCTCCTGTTCCCTGAAAAAGCTCGTTCCCTTTAGCCATGAGGAGTCTACTCAGAGAAGGACTACACTCTCCTGGCACACTTTCTTTGCCTGCTGGAAGCTGAATTATGAGTAGAAAATCTTCATTTCTCCTGTTCCCTGAAATAGCTAGTTCCCAGTAGCCTTGAGGAGTCTTCTCAGAGGAGGTCTCCTCTCTCCTGCCACACTAGCTTTGCTTGCTGGAGGCTGAATTATGAGTCGAAAATCTTCATTTCTCCTTTTCTCTGAAATAGCTAGTTCCCAGTGGCCATGAGGAGTCTTCTCAGAGAAGGGCTCCACTCTCGTACCACACTAGCTTTGCATGCTGGAGGCTGAATTATGAGTAGAAAATCTTCATTTCTCCTCTTCGTGAAATAGCTAGTTCCCAGTAGCCATGAGGAGTCTTCTCAGAGAAGGGCTTCACTCTCATAACACAATAGCTTTGCTTGCAGGAGACTGAATTATGAGTAGAAAACCTTAATTTCTCCTGATCCCTGAAATAGCTAGTTCCCAGTAGCCATGAGGAATGTTCTCATAGAAGGGCTCCACTCTCCTGCCACACTAGCTTTGCTTGCTGTAGGCTGAATTATGAGTAGAAAATCTTCATTTCTCCTGTTCCCTGAAAAAGCTAGTTCCCTTTAGCCATGAGGAGTCTACTCAGAGAAGGACTACACTCTCCTGGCACACTTTCTTTGCCTGCTGTAGGCTGAATTATGAGTAGAAAATCTTCATTTCTCCTGTTCCCTGAAATAGCTAGTTCCCAGTAGCCTTGAGGATTCTTCTCAGAGGAGGGCTCCTCTCTCCTGCCACACTAGCTTTGCTTGCTGGAGGCTGAATTATGAGTCGAAAATCTTCATTTCTCCTGTTCCCTGAAATTGCTAGTTACCAGTGGCCATGACGAATTTTCTCAGAGAAGGGCTCCACTCTCCTACCACTCTAGCTTTGCTTGCTGGAGTCTAAATTATGAGTAGAAAATCTTCATTTCTCCTATTCCCTGAAATTGCTAGTTCCCAGTGGCCATGAGGAATCTTCTCTAAGAAGGGCTCCACTCTCCTACCACTCTAGCTTTGCTTGCTGGAGGCTAAATTATGAGTAGAAAATCTTCATTTCTCCTGTTCCCTGAAATAGCTAGTTCCCAGTAGCCATGAGGAATCTTCTCAGAGTAGAGATCCACTCTCCTTCCACACTAGCTTTGCTTGCTGGCGGCTGAATTATGAGTAGAAAATCTTCATTTCTCCTGTTCCCTGAAATAACTAGTTCCCAGTAGCCATGAGGAATCTTCTCAGAGTAGAGTTCCACTCTCCTTCCACACTAGCTTTGCTTGCTGGCGGCTGAATTATGAGTAGAAAATCTTCATTGCTCCTGCTCCCTGAAATAACTAGTTCCCTGTAGCCAAGAGGAGTCTTCTCAGAGAAATCTCCACTCTCCTGCCACACGAGCTTTGTTTGCTGGAGGCTGAATATTGAATAGAAAATCTTAGCTTCTCCTGTTCCCTGAATTAGCTAGTTCCCAGTAGCCATGAGGAGTCTTCCCAATGAAGGGCTACACTCTAGTGCCACACTAGCTTTGCTTGCTGGAGGCTGAATTATGAGAAGAACATCTTCATTTCTCCTGTTCCCTGAAATAGCTAGTTCCCAGTAGCCATGAGGACTCTTCTCAGAGAAGGGATCCACTCTCCTGCCAAACTAGCTTTGCTTGCTTGAGGCTGAATAATGACTAGAAAATCTTCATTTCTCCTGTTACCTGAAATAGCTAGTTCCCAGTAGCCATGAGAATTCTTCTCAGAGAAGGGCTCCAATCTCCTCCACAATAGCTTTGATTGTTGGAGGCTGACTTATGAGTAGAAAATCTTCATTTCTCCTGTTCTCTGAAATAGCTAGTTCCCAGTGGCCATGAGGAGTCTTCTCAGAGAAGGGCTCCACTCTCCTGCCACACTACCATTGCTTTCTGGAGGCTGAATTATGAGTAGAAAACCTTCATTTCTCCTGTACCCTGAAATAGCTAATTCCCAATAGCCATCAGGAGTCTTCACAGAGAAAGGATCCACTCTCTTGCCACACTAGATTTGCATTCTGGAGGCTAAATAATGAGTAGAAAATCTTCATTTCTCCTGTTCCCTGAAATAGCTCATTCCCAGTAGCCATGAGGATTCTTCTCAGAGAAGAGCTCCACAGTCCTCCACACTAGCTTTGATTGTTGAAGGCTGAATTATGAGTAGAAAATCTTCATTTCTCCTGTTCCGTGAAATAGCTAGTTCCCTGTAGCCATGAGGAGTCTTCTCAGAAAAGGGCTCCACTCTACTACCACACTAGCTTTGCTTGCTGGAGGCTGAATTATGAGTAGAAAATCTTGATTTCTCCTGTTCCCTGAAATAGCTAGTTCACAATAACCATGAGGAGTCTTCTCAGAGAAGGGCTCCACACTCTGCCGCACTAGGTTTGCTTACTGGAGGCTGAATTACGAGTAGAAAATCTTCATTTTCCTGTTCCCTGAAGTAGCTAGTTCCCAGTAGCCAGGAGGAATCCTCTCAGAGTAGGGTTCCACTCTCCTTCCACACTAGCTTTGCTTGCTGGCAGCTGAATTATGAGTAGAAAATCTTCATTGCTCCTGTTCCCTGAAATAACTAGTTCCCTGTAGCCATGAGGAGTCTTCTCAGAGAAGACTCTACTCTCCTGCCACACGAGCTTTATTTGCTGGAGGCTGAATATTGAGTAGAAAATCTTCACTTCTCCTTTTCACTGAATTTGCTAGTTCCCAGTAGCCATGAGGAGTCTTCCCAATGAAGGGCTCCACTCTAGTGCCACATAGCTTTACTTGCTGGAGGCTGAATTATGAGTAGAAAATCTTCATTTCTCCTGTTCCCTGAAATAGCTAGTTCCCAGTAGCCATGAGGACTCTTCTCAGAGAAGGGATCCACTCTCCTGCCAAACTAGCTTTGCTTGCTTGAGGCTGAATAATGAGTAGAAAATCTTCATTTCTCGAGTTACCTGAAATAGCTAGTTCCCAGTAGCCATGAGGGTTCTTCTCAGAGAAGGGCTCCAATCTCCTCCACAATAGCTTTGATTGTTGGAGGCTGAATTATGAGTAGAAAATCTTCATTTCTCCGGTTCTCTGAAATATCTAGTACCCCGTAGCCATGAGGAGTCTTCTCAGTAGACGGGCTCCACTCTCGTGCCACAATACATTTGCTTGCTGGAGGCTGAAATATGAGTAGGAAATCTTCCTTTCTGCTATTCCAGAAATAGCTTGTTCCCAGTAGTCATGAGGAGACTTCTCAGGGAAGGTCTCCACTCTCCTGCCACACTAGGTTTTCTTCATGGAGGCCGAATTATGAGTAGAAAATCTTCAGTTTTCCTGTTCCCTGAAATAGCTAGTTCCCAGTAGCCGTGAGGAGTCTTCTCCAAAAAGGTCTCCATTTTCCTGCCCCACTAGCTTTGCTCACTGGAGGCTAAGTTATGAGTAGAAAATCTTCATTTCTAGTTTTCCCTGAAATACCTAGTTCCCAGTAGCCATGAGGAGCCTTCTCAGAGAAGGGATCCACTCTCCTGCCAAACTAGCTTTGCTTGCTGGAGGCTGAATAATGAGTAACAATTCTTCATTTCTCCTGTTACCTGACATAGCTAATTCTCAGTAGCCATGAGGAGTCTTCTTAGAGAAGGGTCCCACTCTCCTTCCACAGTAGCTTTGCTTGCTGGAGGCTGAATTATGAGTATAAAATCTTTATGTCCTTGTTCTCTGAAATATCTAGTGCCCAGTAGCCATGAGGAGTCTTCACACAGAAGGGCTCCACTCTCCTGCCATACTTGCTTTTCATGCTGGAGGATGAATTATGAGTAGAAAATATTTATTTCTCCTCTTCCCTGAAATACCTAGTTCCCAGTAGCCATGAGAAGTCTTCTCAGAGAAGGGATCTACTCTCCTGCCAAACTAGCTTTGCTTGTGGGAGGCTGAATAATGAGTAGCAAATCTTCATTTCTCCTGTTCTCTGAAATAGCCAGTTCCCAGTAGCCATGAGATTTCTTCTCAGAGAAGGGCTCCAATCTCCTCCACAATAGCTTTGATTGTTGGAGGCTGAATTATGTGTAGAAAATCATCATTTCTCCTGTTCCCTGAAATATTTAGTTCCCAGTAGCCATGAGGAGTCTTCTCAGAGTAGTTCTAAACTCTCCATCCGCAGTAGCTTTACTTGCTGTAGGTTGAATTATGAGAAGAAAACCTTCATTTCTCCTGTGCCCTGAAATAGCTAGTTCCCAATAGCCATGAGGAGTCTTCTAAGAGAAGGGCTCCACTCTCCTGCTGCACTAGCTTTGCTTACTGGAGGCTGAATTATGAGTAGAAAATCATCATTTCTCGTGTTCCCTGAAATAGCTAGCTCCCAGTAGCCATGAGGAGTCTTCTAAGGGTAGGGCTCCATTCTCCTTCCACACTAGCTTTGCTTGCTGCAGGCTGAATTATGAGAAGAAAATATTCATTTCTCCTGTTCCCTGAAATAGCTAGTTCCCTGTAGCCATGAGGAGTCTTCTCTGATAACGGCTCCACTCTCCTTCCACACGACCTTTGCTTGCTGGAGGCTGAATGATGAGTAGAGAATCTTCATTTCTCCTGTTCCCTGAAATAGCTAGTTCCCAATAGCCATGAGGAGTCTTCTCAGAGTAGGTCTCCACTCTCCTTCCACACTTGCTTTGCCTGCTGGAGGCTGTCTTATGAGTAGAAAATCTTCATTTCTCCTGTTCCCTGAAATATCTAGGTCCCAGTAGCCATGAGGAGTGTTCTCAAGGAAGGGCTCCACTCTCGTGCCACAGTAGCTTTGCTTGCTGGAAGCTGAATTATGAGTAGAAAATCTTCATTTCTCCTGTTCCCTGAAATAGCTAGTTCCCAGAAGTCATGAAGATTCTTCTCAGAAAGAGCTCCACTGTCCTCCAAACTAGCTTTGAATCTTGGAGGCTGAAAAATGAGTAGAAAATATTCATTTCTCCTGTTCTCTGAAAGAGCTAGTTCCCAGTGGCCTAGAGGAGTCTTCTCAGAGAAGGCTCAACTCTCCTGCCGCACAAGCTTTGCTTGCTGGAGGCTGAATTATGATTAGAAAATCTTCATTTCTCTTGTTCCCTGAAAAATCTAGTTCCGTGTAGCCATGAGGAGTCTTCTCAGAGAAGGGCTCCACTCTCCTGCCACACTTGCTTTTCTTGCTGGAGGCTGAATTATGAGTAGCAAAAATTCATTTCTCCTATTCCATGAAATAGCTCGTTCCCAGTAGCCGTGAGGAATCTTCTAGGAGAAGGGCTCCACTCTCCTTCCACACTAGCATTGCATGCTGGAGGCTGAATTATGAGTAGAAAATCTTCATTCTCCTGTTCCCTGAAATAGCTAGTTCCCAGTAGCCATGACAACTCTTCTCAGAGGGCTCCACTCTCCTGCCACACTAGCTTTGCTTGCTGGAGGCTGATTTATGAGTAGAAAATCTTCATTTCTCCTGTTCCCTGAAATATCTAGTTCCCAGTAGCCATGAGGAGTGTTGTCAAGGAAGGGCTCCACTCTCGTGCCACAGTAGCTTTGCTTGCTGGAAGCTGAATTATGAGTAGAAAATCTTCATTTCTCCTGTTCCCTGAAATAGCTAGTTCCCAGAAGTCATGAAGATTCTTCTCAGAAAGAGCTCCACTGTCCTCCAAACTAGCTTTGAATCTTGGAGGCTGAAAAATGAGTAGAAAATATTCATTTCTCCTGTTCTCTTAAAGAGCTAGTTCCCAGTGGCCTAGAGGAGTCTTCTCAGAGAAGGGCTCAACTCTCCTGCCACACTACCATTGCCTTCTGGAGGCTGAATTATGAGTAGAAAACCTTGATATCTCCTGTTCCCTAAATAGCTAGTTCCCAATAGCCATGAGGAGTCTTCTCAGAGAAGGGCTCCACTCTCTTGCCACACTAGCTTTGCTTGCTGGAGGCTGAATTATGAGTAGAAAATCTTCATTTCTCCTGTTCCCTGAAATAGCTAGTTTCCAGTGGCCGTGAGGAGTCTTCTCAGAGAAGGGCTCCACTCTCGTACCACACTAGCTTTGCATGCTGGAGGCTGAATTATGAGTAGAAAATCTTCATTTCTCCTCTTCGTGAAATAGCTAGTTCCCAGTAGCCATGAGGAGTCTTCTCAGAGAAGGGCTTCACTCTCATAACACAATAGCTTTGCTTGCAGGAGACTGAATTATGAGTAGAAAACCTTAATTTCTCCTGATCCCTGAAATAGCTAGTTCCCAGTAGCCATGAGGAATGTTCTCATAGAAGGGCTCCACTCTCCTGCCACACTAGCTTTGCTTGCTGTAGGCTGAATTATGAGTAGAAAATCTTCATTTCTCCTGTTCCCTGAAAAAGCTAGTTCCCTTTAGCCATGAGGAGTCTACTCAGAGAAGGACTACACTCTCCTGGCACACTTTCTTTGCCTGCTGGAGGCTGAATTATTAGTAGAAAATCTTCATTTCTCCTGTTCCCTGAAATAGCTAGTTCCCAGTAGCCTTGAGGAGTCTTCTCAGAGGAGGGCTCCTCTCTCCTGCCACACTAGCTTTGCTTGCTGGAGGCTGAATTATGAGTAGAAAATCTTCATTTCTCCTGTTCCCTGAAATTGCTAGTTCCCAGTGGCCATGACGAATCTTCTCAGAGAAGGGCTCCACTCTCCTACCACTCTAGCTTTGCTTGCTGGAGGCTAAATTATGAGTAGAAAATCTTCATTTCTCCTGTTCCCTGAAATAGCTAGTTCCCAATAACCATGAGTAGACTTCTCAGAGAAGGGCTCCACTCTTCTGCCGGACTAGGTTTGTTTACTGGAGGCTGAATTATGAGTAGGAAATCTTCATTTCTCCTGTTCCCTGAAATAGCTAGATCCCAGTAGCCATGAGGAATCTTCTCAGAGTAGAGTTCCACTCTCCTTCCACACTAGCTTTGCTTGCTGGCGGCTGAATTATGAGTAGAAAATCTTCATTTCTCCTGTTCCCTGAAATAACTAGTTCCCTGTAGCCATGAGGAGTCTTCTCAGAGAAGTCTCCACTCTCCTGCCACACAAGCTTTGTTTGCTGGAGGCTGAATATTGAGTAGAAAATCTTAGCTTCTCCTGTTCCCTGAATTTGCTTGTTCCCAGTAGCCATGAGGAGTCTTCTCAATGAAGGGCTCCACTCTAGTGCCACACTAGCTTTGCTTGCTGTAGGCAGAATTATGAGTAGAAAATCTTCATTTCTCCTGTTCCCTGAAATAGCTAGTTCCCAGTATCCATGAGGAGTCTTCTCAGATAAGTGCTCCACTCTCCTCCCACACTTGCTTTGCTTGCTGGAGGCTGAATTATGAGTAGAAAATCTTCATTTCTCCGGTTCCCTGAAATAACTATTTCCCAGAATCCATAAGGATTCTTCTCAGAAAAGAGCTTCGCTGTCCTCCACAGTAGCTTTGATTGTTGGAGGCTGAATTATGAGTAGAAAATATTCATATCCTCTGTTCTCTCAAATAGCTAGTTCACAGTGGACATGAGGAGTCCTCTCAGAGAAGGGCTCAACTCTCCTGCCACACTACCATTGCTTTCTGGAGGCTGAATTATGAGTAGAAAACCTTCATTTCTCCTGTACCCTGAAATAGCTAATTCCCAATAGCCATGAGGAGTCTTCACAGAGAAGGGCTCCACTCTCTTGCCACTCTAGATTTCCTTTCTGGAGGCTGAATAATGAGTAGAAAATATTCATGTCTCCTGTTCCCTGAAATAGCTAGTTCCCAGTAGCCATGAGGATTCTTCTCAGAGAAGAGCTCCACTGTCCTCCACACTAGCTTTGATTGTTGCAGGCTGAATTATGAGTAGAAAATCTTCATTCATCCTGTTCTCTGAAATAGCTAGTTCCCAGTCGCCATGAGGAGTCTTCTCAGAGAAGGGATCCATTCTCCTGCCAACTAGCTTTGCTTGCTTGAGGCTGAATAATGAGTAGCAAATCTTCATTTCTCCTCTTACCTGAAATAGCTAATTCCCAGTACCCATGAGGATTCTTCTCGGAGAAGAGCTCCAATCTCCTCCACAATAGCTTTGATTGTTGGAGGCTGAATTATGAGTCGAAAATCTTCCTTTCTCCTGTTCCCTGAAATAGCTAGTTCCCAGTAGCCATGAGGAGTGTTCTCAATGAAGGGCTCCACTCTCGTGCCACAGTAGCTTTGCTTGCTGGAGGCTGAATTATGAGTACAAAATCTTCATTTCTCCTGTTCCCTGAAATAGCTAGTTCCCAGTAGCCATGAGGAGTTTTCTCAGAGAAGGGATCCTCTCTCCTGCCACATTAGCTTTACTTGATGGAGGCTGAATAATGAGTAGAAAATCTTCATTTCTCCTGTTCCCTGAAATAGGAAGTTCCCAGTAGCCATGAGTAGTCTTCACACAGAAGTCTCCACTCTCCTGCCACACGAGCTTTGTTTGCTGGAGGCTGAATATTGAGTAGAAAATCTTCATTTCTCCTGTTCCCTGAAATAGCTATTTCCCAGTAGCCATGAGGAATCTTCTCAAGGAATTGCTCCACTCTCGTGCCACACTAGCTTTGCTTGCTGGAGGCTGAATTATTAGTATTAAATATTCATTTCTCCTGTTCCCTGAAAAAGCTAGCTCCCAGTAGCCATGAAGAGTCTTCTCAATGAAGGGCTCCACTCTCGTGCCACAAGAGCTTTCCTTGCAGGAAACTTAATTATGAGTAGAAAATCTTAATTTCTCCTGTTCCCTGAAATACCTAGTTCTGAGTAGCCATGAGGAATCTTCTCAAAGATGGGCTCCACTCTCCTGCCACCCTAGCTTTGCTTGCTGGAGGCTGAATTATGAGTAGAAAATCTTCATTTCTCCTGTTCCCTTAAATAGCTAGTTCACAATAACCATGATAAGTCTTCTCAGAGAAGGGCTCCACTCTCTTCCGCACTAGGTTTGCTTACTGGAGGCTGAATTATCAGTAGAAAATCTTCATTTTCCTGTTCCCTGAAATAGCTAGTTCCCAGTAGCCATGAGGAATCCTCTCAGAGTAGGGTTCCACTCTCCTTCCACACTAGCTTTGCTTGCTGGCGGCTGAATTATGAGTAGAAAATCTTCATTGCTCCTGTTCCCTGAAATAACTAGTTCCCTGTAGCCATAAGGAGTCTTCTCAGAGAAGACTCTACTCTCCTGCCACACCTTCTTTATTTGCTGGAGGCAGAAAATTGAGTAGAAAATCTACACTTCTCCTTTTCACTGAATTAGCTAGTTTCCAGTAGCCATGAGGAGTCTTCCCAATGAAGGGCTCCACTCTAGTGCCACACTAGCTTTGCTTGCTGGAGGCTGAATTATGAGTAGAAAATCTTCATTTCTCCTGTTCCCTGAAATAGCTAGTTCCCAGTAGCCATGAGGAGTCTTCTCAGAGAAGGGATCCACTCTCCTCCCACAATTGCTTTGCTTGCTGGAGGCTGAATTATGAGTAGAAAATCTTCATTTCTCCTTTTCCCTTAAATAGCTCGTTCCCAGTGGCCATTACGCGTCTTCTCAGAGAAGGGCTCATCTCTCCTGCCTCACTAGCTTTGCTTGCTGGAGGGTGAATTATGAGTAGAAAATCTTCATTTTCCTGTCCTTGAAATAACTAGTTTCCAGTAACCATGAGGAGTCCGCTCAGAGTAGGATTCCACTCTCCTTCCACACTAGCTTTGCTTACTGGAGACTGAATATTGAGTAGAAAATCTTCATTTCTCCTGTTACCTGTAATAACTAGTTCCCAGTAGCCATGAGGAGTCTTCTCAGTGCAGGGCTCCACTCTCGTGCCACACTAGCTTTGCTTGCTGGTGGCTTAATTATGAGTAGAAAATCATTTCTCCTCTTCCCTGAAATAGCTTGTTCCCAGTAGCCATGAGGAGTCTTCTCAAAGAGGGCTCCACTATCCTGCCACACTAGCTTTGCTTGCTGGAGGCTGAATTATGAGTAGAAAATCTTCATTCTCCTGTTCCCTGAAAGAGCTAGTTCCCAGTAGCCATGAAGAGTCTTCTCAGAGAAGGGCTCCACTCTCCTGCCACACTACCTTTGCTTGCTGGAGGCTGAATTTTGAGTAGAAAATCTTCATCTCTCCTCTTCTCTGAAATAGCTTGTACCCAGTAGCCACGAGGAGTCTTCTCAGAGAAGGGCTCCACTATCGTGCCACACTAGATTTGCTTGCTGGAGGCTGAAATATGAGTAGAAAATTTTCCTTTCTGCTCTTCCAGAAATAGCTAGTTTCCAGTACACATGAGGAGTCTTCTTAGAGAAGGGCGCGACTCTCCTTCCACAATAGCTTTGCTTCCTGGAGGCTGAATTATGAGTATAAAATCTTTATTTCCCGGTTCCCTGAAATAGATAGTGCCCAGTAGCCATGAGGAGTTCTCTCAGAGAAGGGCTCCACTCTCCTGCCATAGTAGCTTTGCTTGCTGCAGGCTGAATTTTGAGTAGAAAATCTTCATTTCTCCTGTTCCCTGAATTAGCTAGTTCAAGTAGACATGAGGAGTCTTCTCAGAGAAGTTCTAAACTCTCCTACCACACTAGCTTTGCTTGCTCGAGGATGAATTATGAGTAGAAAATCTTCATTTCTCCTGTTCCCTGAAAAAACTATTTCCCTGTAGCCATGAGGAGTCTTCTCAGAGAAGAGCTCCACTCTCCTGCCACACTTGCCTTGCTTGCTGGAGGCTGAATTATGAGTGGCAAATCTTCATTTCTCCTATTCCGTGAAATAGCTACTTTACTTACCAGTAGCCGTTAGGAGCCTTCTCAGAGGAGGGTTCCACTGTCCTGCCACACTAGCTTTGCTTTCTGGAGGTTGAATTTTGAGTAGAAAATCTTCCTTTTTCCGGTTCCCTGAAATAGCTAGATCCCAGTGGCCATGAGGAATCTTCTCAGAGAACTGCTCCACTCACCTTCCTCACTAGCTTTGCTTGCTGGAGGCTTAATTATGAGTAGAAAATATTCATTTCTCCTCGTCCCTGAAAGAGCTAGTTCCCAATAGCCATGAGGAGTCTTTACAGAGAAGCACTCCACTCTCCTGCCATACTTGCTTTGCTTGCTGGAGGATGAATTATGAGTAGAAAATCTTCATTTCTCCTGTACCCTGAAATACCTACTTCCCAGTAGCCATGAGGAGTCTTCTCAGAGAAGGGCTCCACTCTCCTGCCAAACTAGCTTTGCTTGCTGGAGGCTGAATAATGAGTAGCAAATCTTCATTTCTCCTGTTACCTGAAATAGCTAGTTCCCAGTAGCCATGAGGATTCTTCTCAGAGATGGGCTCCAATCTCCTCCACAATAGTTTTGATTGTTGGCGGCTGAATTATGTTTAGAAAATCTTCATTTCTCTTTTTCCCTGAAATAGCTAGTTCCAGTAGACATGAGGAGTCTTCTCAGAGAAGGGCTCCACTCTCCTACGACACTAATTTTGCTAGCTGGAGGCTGAATTATGAGTAGAAAATCTTCATTTCTCCTGTTACCTGAAATATCTTGTTCCCAGTAGCCATGAGGAGTCTTCTCAGAGAAGTTCTAAACTCTCCAGACACACTAGCTTTACTTGCTGAAGGTTGAATTATGAGTAGAAAACCTTCATTTCTCCTGTTCCCTGAAATAACTAGTTCCCAATAGCCATGAGGAGTCTTCTCAGAGAAGGGCTCCACTCCTCTGCCACACTTGCTTTGCTTGCTGGAGGCTGAATTATGAGTAGAAAATCTTCATTTCACCAGTTCCTTGAAAAAGCTAGTTCCAGTAGGCATGAGGATTCTTCTCAGAGAAGGGCTCCACTCTCCTCCGACACTAGCTTTCCTAGCTGGAGGCTGAATTATGAATAGGAAGTCATCATTACTCCTGTTCCCTGAAATAGCTACTTCCCAGTAGCCATGATTAGTCTTTTCAGAGAAGTACTAAACTCTCCTGCCACCATAGCTTTACTTGCTGAAGGCTGAAATATGAGTAGAAAATCTTGATTTCTCCTGTTCTCTGAAATAGATTCTTCCCAATAGCCATGAGGAGTCTTCTCAGAGACGGTCTCAACTCTCCTGCCACACTAGCTTCGCTTGATCGAAGCTGAATTATGAGTAGAAACCTTCATTTCTCTTGTTCCCTGAAATAGCTAGTTCCCAGTAGCCATGAGGAGTCTTCTCAGAGAAGGACTCCACTATCCTGCCACTCTAGCTTTGCTTGCTGGAGGCTGAATTATGAGTAGAAAATCTTCATTTCTCCTCTCCCTGAAATAGCTAGTTCCCAATAGCCATGAGGAGTCCTCTCAGAGAAGGGCTCCACTCTCCTGCCACACTACCTTTGTTTGCTGGAGGCTGAATTATGACTAGAAAATCTTCATTTCTCCTGTTCCCTGAAATAGCTACTTCCCACTAGCCAGGAGTAGTCTTCTCAGAGAAGTACTAAACTCTCTTGCCACACTAGCTTTACTTGCTTAAGGCTGAATTATGTGTAGAAACTCTTAATTTCTCCTGTTCTCTGAAGTAGCTACTTTCCAATAGCCAAGAGGTGTCTTCTCAGAGAAGGGCTCCATTTCCTGCCACACGAGCTATGCCTGCTGGAGGCTGAATTATGAGTAGAAAACCTTCATTTCTCCTGTTCCCTGAAATAGCTAGTTCCCAGTAGCCATGAGGAGTCTTCCCAGAGAAGGGCTCCACTCTCCTGCCAGACTAGCTTTGCTTGCTGGAGGTTGAATTATGAGTAGAAATTCTTCATTTCTCCTTCTCTCCTGAAATAGCTAGTTCCCAGTAGCCATGAGGAGTCGTCTCAGAGAAGGGCTGCACTCTCCTGCCACACTAGATTTGCTTGCTAGAGGATGAATTATGAGTAGAAAATCTTCATCTCTCCTGTTCCCTGAAATAGCTAGTTCCCAGTTGCCATGAGGACTCTTCTCAGAGAAGGGCTCCACTCTCCTACCACACGAGCTTTGCTTGCTGGAGGCTGAATTATGCGTTGAAAATCTGCATTTCTCTTTTTCCCTGAAATAGATAGTACCCTGTCGCCATGAGGAATCTTCTCAGGGAAGGGCTCCACTCTCGTGCAACAGTAGATTTGTTGCAGGAGACTGAAATAGGAGTAGAAAATCTTCATTTCTCCTGTTCCCTGAAATAGCTAGTTCCCAGTCGCCATGAAGAGTCTTCTCAGAGAAGGCCTCAACTCTCCTGCCACATTAACGTTGCTTGCTGGAGGCAGAATTATGAGTAGAAAATCTTCATTTCTCCATTTCCAGGAAATAGCATGTTCGCAAAAGCCATGAGTAGACTTCTCAGAAAAGGGCTCAACTCTTCTGGCACACTAGCTTTCCTTGATGGAGGCTGAATTATGAGTAAAAATCTTCATTTCTCCTGTTTCCAGAAATAGCTTCTTCCCAGTAACCATGAGGAGTCTTCTTAGAGAAGGGCTCAACTCTACTGCCACACTAGCTTTGCTTGTTGGAGACTGAATTATGAGTTGAAAATCTTCATTTCTCCTGTTTCTGGAAATAGCTAGTTTCCAGTAGCCATGAGCAGTCTCTTCAGAGGAGGGCTCAACTCCTCTGCAACACAAGCTTTGCTTGCTGGAGGCTGATTTATGAGTAGAAAATCTTCATTTCTCCTGTTCCCTGAAATAACTAGTTCCCAGTAGCCATGAGGAGTCTTCTAAGAGAATGGCACAACTCTCCTGCCACACTAACTTTCTTGCTGGAGGCTGAATTATGTGTAGAAAATCTTCATTTCTCCTGTTCCGGAAATAGCTAGTTCCCAGTAGCCATGAGGAGTCTTCTCAGAGAAGAGTTCAACTCTCTGCCACACTAGCTTTGCTTGTTGGAGTCTGAAATATGAGTAGAAAATCTTCATCTCTCCTGTTCCCTGAAATAGCTAGTTCCCAGGTGCCATATGGAGTCTTCTCAGAGAAGGTTTCCACTCTCCTGCCAAACGAGCTTTGCTTGCTGGAGGCTGAATTATGCGTAGAAAATCTTCATTTCTCTTGTTCCTGAAATAGCTAGTACCAAGTCGCCATGAGGAGTCTTTTTAGGGAAGGGCTCCACTCTTCTGGAACACTAGATTTGCTTGCAGGAGACTGAAATAGGAGTAGAAAACCTTCATTTCTCTTGTTCTCTGAAATAGGTAGTTCCCAATAGCCATGATGACTCTTTTCATAGAAGGGATCCACTCTCCTGCCACACTAGCTTTGCTTGCTGGAGGCTTAATAATAAGTAGCAAATATTCATTTCTCCTGTTCCCTGAAATACTAGTTCCCAGAAGCCATGAGGATTCTCCTCAAAGAAGTTCTAAACTCTCCTGCCACACTAGCTTTACTTGCTGAAGACTGAATTATGAGTAGAAAATCTTTATTTCTCCTGTTCTCTGAAATAGCTACTTCCCAATAGCCATGAGGAGTCTTCTCAGAGAAGGGCTCCACTCTCCTGCCACACGACCTTTGCTTGCTGGAGGGTGAATTATGAGTAGAAAACCTTCATTTCCCCTGTTCCCTGAAATAGCTAGTTCCCAGTAGCCATGAGGAGTCTTCTCAGAGAAGGGCTCCACTCTCCTGCCACACAAGCTTTGCTTGCTGGAGACTGAATTAGGAGTAGATAATCTTCATTTCTCCTGTTCCCTGAAATAGCTAGTTCCCAGTAGCCATGAGGAGTCTTCTCAGAGACGGACTCCACTCTCCTGCCACAGTAGCTTTGCTTGCAGGAGGCTGAATTATGAATAGAAAATCTTTATTTCTCCTGTTCCATGAAATAGCTAGTTCGCAATAGCCATGAGGAGTCTTCTAAGAGAAGGGCTTCACTCTCCTGCCACACGAACTTTGCTGGCTGTAGGCTGAATTATGTGGAGAAAATCTTTATTTCTCCTGTTCGCTGAAGTAGCTAGTTCGCAATAGCCATGAGGAGTCTCTCAGAGAAGTGCTTCACACCCTGCCACACGAACTTTGCTTGCTGGAGGCTGAATAATGAGTAGAAAATCTTCATTTCCCCTGTTCCTAAAATCGCTAGTTCCCAGTAGCCATGAGGAGTCTTTTCAAAGAAGGGCTCTTCTCTCCTGCCACACAAGCTTTGTTTGCTGGAAGCTGAATTATGAGTGGAAAATCTTCATTAATCCTGTTCCCTGAAATAGCTAGTTCCCAGTAGCCATGAGGAGTCTTCTCAGAGAAGGGCTCCACTCTCCTGCCACACGAGCTTTGCTTGCTGGAGGCTGAATTATGAGTAGAAAACCTTCATTTCTCCTGTTCCCTTAAATAGCTAGTTCCCAGTAGCCATGAGGAGTCTTCTCAGAGAAGGGCTCTTCTATCCTGCCACAGTAGCTTTGCTTGCTGGAGGCTGAATTATGAGTAGAAAATCTTCATTTCTCCTGTTCATTGAAATAGCTAGTTCCAGTAGACATGAGGATTATTCTCAGAGAAGGGCTCCACTCTCCTGCGACACTACCTTACTAGCTGGAGGCTGAATTATGAATAGGAAATCATCATTTCTCCTGTTCCCTGAAATAGCTAGTTCCCAGTAGCCATGAGGAGTCTTCTCAGAGAAATTCTAAACACTCCTGCTACACTAGCTTCACGTGCTGAAGGCTGAATTATGAGTAGAAAATCTTGATTTCTCCTGTTTTCTGAAATAGCTACTTCCCTATACCCATGAGGCGTCTTCTCAGAGAAGGGCTCCACTCTCCTCCCACACTATCTTTGCTTGCTGGAGGCTGAATTATGAGTAGAAAACCTGCATTTCTCCTGTTCCCTGTAATAGCGAGTTCCCAGTAGCCAAGAGGAGTCTTCTGAGAGAATGGCTCCACTCTACTGCCACACTAGCTTTGCTTGCTGGAGGCTGAATTATGAGTAGAAAATCTTGAATTTTCCTGTTCCCTGAAAGAGCTAGTTCACAGTAGCCATGAGAAGTCTTCTCAGAGAAGGTCTCCACTCTCCTGCCGCACAAGCTTTGCTTGCTAGAGGCTGAATTATGAGTTGAAAATCTTCATTTCTCCTCTTCTCTGAAATAGATAGTTCCCTGTAGCCATGAGGACTATTCTCAGAGAAGGGCTCCACTCTCCTGCCACGCGAGCTTTCCTTGCTGGAGGCTAAATTATGAGTAGAAAATCTTCATTTTTCCTGTTCCCTGAAATAGCTAGTCCCCAATAGCCATCAGGATTCTTCTCAGAGAAAGGCTCAAGTCACCTGCCGCACAAGCTCTGCTTGCTGGAGGCTGGATTATGAGTAGAAATTCTTCATTTCTCCTATTCCCTTAAATAGCTAGTTCTAGTTGACATGAGGAGAATTCCCAGCGAAGGGCTCCACTCTCTTGCCACACTAGCTTTGCTTGCTGGAGGCTGAATTATGAGTAGAAAATCTTCATTTCTGCTCTTCTCTGAAATAGCTAGTTCCCTGTAGTCATGAGGACCCTTCTCAGAGAAGGGCTCCACTCTCCTGCCGTGCGAGCTTTCCTTTCTGGAGGCTAAATTATGAGTAGAAAATCTTCATTTCTTCTGTTCCCTGAAATAGCAAGTTCCCAATAGCCATGAGGATTCTTCTCAGAGATGGGCTCCACTCTCCTGCCACACAAGTTTTGCTTGCTGGAGGCTGAATTATGAGTAGAAAATCTTCATTTCTCCTGTTCCTTGAAATAGCTAGTTGCAGTAGACATGAGGATTTTTCTCAGAGAAGGGATCCACTCTCCTGCGACACTATCTTTCCTAGCTAGAGGCTGAATTATGAGTACAAAATCTTCATTTCTCCTGTTCCCCGAAATAGCTAGTTCCCAGTAGCCATGAGGAGTCTTTTCAGAGAAATACTAAACTCTCCTGCCACATTAGCTTTACTTGCCGGAGGCTGAATTTTGAGTAGAAAATCTTCATTTCTCCTGTTCCCTGAAATATCACGTTCCCAGTAGCCATGAGGAGTCTTCTCAGAGAAGGGCTCTACTCCAGTGCCACACTAGCTTTGCATGCTGGAGGCTGAATTATGAGTAGAAAATCTTGATTTCTCCTGTTCTCTGAAATAGCTACTTCCCAATAGCCATGAGGAGCCTTCTCAGAGAAGGGCTCCACTCTCCTGCCACACTAGCCTTGCGTGCTGGAGGCAAAATTATGAGTAGAAAACATTAATTTCTCCTGTTCCGTGAAATAACTAGTTCCCAGTAGCCATGACGAGTCTTCTCAGAGAAGGGCTCCACTCTCCTGCCACACTAGCTTTGCTTGCTGGAGACTGAATTATGAGTAGAAAATCTTCATTTCTCCTGTTTCCTGAAACAGCTAGTTCCCTGTAGCCATTAGGAGTCTTCTCGGAGAAGGGTTCCACTCTCCTGCTACAAGAGCTTTGCTTGCTGGAGCCTGAATTATGAGTAGAAAATCTTCATTTCTCATGTTCGCTGAAATAGCTAGTTCCCAGTAGCCATGAGGAGTCTTCTCAGAGAAGAGCTCCACTCTCTTGCCACACTAGCTTTGCTTGCTGGAGGCTGAATTATGAGTAGAAAATATTCATTTCTACTGTTCCCTGAAAAAGCTAGTTCCCTGTAGCCATTAGGAGTTTTCTCAGAGAATGGCTCCACTCTCCTGCGACACGAGCTTTGCTTGCTGGAGGCTGAATTATGAGTAGAAAATCTAAATTACTCCAGTTCCCTGAAGTAGCTAGTTCCTAGTAGCCATGTGGAGTCTATTCAGGAAGGGCTCCACTCTCCTGCCACACGAACTTTTTTTGCTGGATGCTGAATAATTAGTAGAAAATCTTCATTTCTCCTGTTCCCTGAAAAAGCTAGTTCCCTGTAGCCATGAGAAGTCTTCTCAGAGAAGGGCTCCACTCTCCTGCCACACGAGCTTTGCTTGCTGGAGGCTGAATTAGGAGTAGAAAATCTTCATTTCTCCTTTTTCCTTAAATAGCTAGTTCCCAGTACCTGTGAGGAGTCTTCTCCGAGGAGGGCTCCACTCTCCTGCCACACTAGCTTTGCTTGCTGGAGGCTGAATTATGAGTAGAAAATCTTCATTTCTCCTGTTTCCTTAAATAGCTAGTTCCCAATACACATGAGGCGTCTTCTCAGAGAAGGGCTCCACTCTCCTGCCACATAGCTTTGCTTACTGGAGGCTGAAATATGATTAGAAAATCTTTATTCCTCCTGTTCCCTGAAATAGCTAGTTCCCTGTAGCTATGAGGAGAGTTCTCAGTTCAGGGCTGCACTCTCCTTCCACACGAGCTTTGCTTGCTGGAGGCTGAATTTCGAGTAGAAAATCTTCATTTCTCCTGTTCCCTGAAATAGCAAGTTCCCTCTAGCCATGAGGAGTCTTCTCCGAGAAGGGCTCCACTCTCCTGCCACACGAGCTTTGTTTGCTGGAAGCTGAATATTGAGTAGAAAATCTTCATTTCTCCTGTTCTGTGAAATAGCTACTTTCCAATAGCCATGAAGAGTCTTCTCAAAGAAGGGCTACCCTCTCCTGCTACACAACCTTTGCTAGCTGGAGGCTGAAATACTAGTAGAAAATCTTCATTTCTCTTGTTCCCTGAAATAGAAAATTCCTTGTAGCCATGAGGAGACTTCTCAGAGTAGGGCTCCAATCTCCATCCACATTAGCTTTGCTTGCTGGAGGCTGAATTATGAGTAGAAAATCTTCATTTCTCCTGTTCCCTGAAATAGCAAGTTCCCTGTAGCCATGAGGAGTCTTCCCAGAGAAGGGCTCCACTCTCCTGCCACACGAGCTTTGTTTGCTGGAAGCTGAATATTGAGTAGAAAATCTTCATTTCTCCTGTTCTCTGAAATAGCTAGTTTCCAATAGCCATGAGGAGTCTTCTCAAAGAAGGGCTCCACTCTCCTGCTACACAAGCTTTGCTAGTTGGAGGGTGAATTACGAGTAGAAAATCTTCATTTCTCCTGTTCGCAGAAATAGAAAGTTCCCTGTAGCCATGAGGAGACTTCTCAGAGTAGGGCTCCAATCCCCATCCACATTAGCTTTGCTTGCTGGAGGCTGAATTATGAGTAGAAAATCTTCATTTCTCCTGTTCCCTGAAATAGCTACTTCCCTGTAGACATGAGGAGTCTTCTTAGAAAAGGGCTCCATTCTCCTGCCACACGAGCATTACTTGCTGTAGGCTGAATAATGAGTAGCAAATCTTCATTTCTCCTGTTTCCTGAATTAGCTAGTTCCCAGTAGCCATGAGGAGACTTCTCAGATAAGGGTTCCAGTCTCCTCCACACTAGCTTTGCTTGCTGGAGGCTGAATTACTTGTAGAAAATCTTCATTTCTCCTGTTCCCTGAAATACCTAGTTCCCAGTAGCCATGAGGTGTCTTCTCAGAGAAGGGCTCCACTCTCCTGCCACACTAGCTTTGCTTGTTGGATGCTGAATTATGAGTAGAAAATATTCCTTTCTCCTGTTCCCTGAAATAGCTAGTTCCCAAGAGCCGTGAGGAGTCTTCTCAGAGAAGGGTTCCACTCACCTGCCGCACTAGCTTTGATTGCTGGAGGCTGAATTATGAGTAAAAAATCTTTATTTATCCTGTTCCCTGAAATAGCTAGTTCCTAGTAGCCATGAGGAGTCTTCACAGAGAAGGGCTCCACTCTCCTGCCACAATTGCTTTGCTTGCTGGTGGCTGAATTATGAATAGAAAATCTTCATCTCTCCTGTTCCATGAAATAGCTAGCTCCCAGTGGCCATGAGGAGTCTTCTCAGAGAAGGGCTCCACTCTCCTGCCACACTAGCTTTGCTTGCTGGAGGCTTAATAATAAGTAGCAAATATTCATTTCTCCTGTTCCCTGAAATACTAGTTCCCAGTAGCCATGAGGATTCTCCTCAAAGAAGTTCTAAACTCTCCTGCCACACTAGCTTTACTTGCTGAAGACTGAATTATGAGTAGAAAATCTTTATTTCTCCTGTTCTCTGAAATAGCTACTTCCCAATAGCCATGAGGAGTCTTCTCAGAGAAGGGCTCCACTCTCCTGCCACACGACCTTTGCTTGCTGGAGGGTGAATTATGAGTAGAAAACCTTCATTTCCCCTGTTCCCTGAAATAGCTAGTTCCCAGTAGCCATGAGGAGTCTTCTCAGAGAAGGGCTCCACTCTCCTGCCACACAAGCTTTGCTTGCTGGAGGCTGAATTAGGAGTAGATAATCTTCATTTCTCCTGTTCCCTGAAATAGCTAGTTCCCAGTAGCCATGAGGAGTCTTCTCAGAGACGGACTCCACTCTCCTGCCACAGTAGCTTTGCTTGCAGGAGGCTGAATTATGAATAGAAAATCTTTATTTCTCCTGTTCCATGAAATAGCTAGTTCGCAATAGCCATGAGGAGTCTTCTAAGAGAAGGGCTTCACTCTCCTGCCACACGAACTTTGCTGGCTGTAGGCTGAATTATGTGGAGAAAATCTTTATTTCTCCTGTTCGCTGAAGTAGCTAGTTCGCAATAGCCATGAGGAGTCTCTCAGAGAAGCGCTTCACACCCTGCCACACGAACTTTGCTTGCTGGAGGCTGAATAATGAGTAGAAAATCTTCATTTCCCCTGTTCCTAAAATCGCTAGTTCCCAGTAGCCATGAGGAGTCTTTTCAAAGAAGGGCTCTTCTCTCCTGCCACACAAGCTTTGTTTGCTGGAAGCTGAATTATGAGTGGAAAATCTTCATTAATCCTGTTCCCTGAAATAGCTAGTTCCCAGTAGCCATGAGGAGTCTTCTCAGAGAAGGGCTCCACTCTCCTGCCACACGAGCTTTGCTTGCTGGAGGCTGAATTATGAGTAGAAAACCTTCATTTCTCCTGTTCCCTTAAATAGCTAGTTCCCAGTAGCCATGAGGAGTCTTCTTAGAGAAGGGCTCTTCTATCCTGCCACAGTAGCTTTGCTTGCTGGAGGCTGAATTATGAGTAGAAAATCTTCATTTCTCCTGTTCATTGAAATAGCTAGTTCCAGTAGACATGAGGATTATTCTCAGAGAAGGGCTCCACTCTCCTGCGACACTACCTTACTAGCTGGAGGCTGAATTATGAATAGGAAATCATCATTTCTCCTGTTCCCTGAAATAGCTAGTTCCCAGTAGCCATGAGGAGTCTTCTCAGAGAAATTCTAAACACTCCTGCTACACTAGCTTCACGTGCTGAAGGCTGAATTATGAGTAGAAAATCTTGATTTCTCCTGTTTTCTGAAATAGCTACTTCCCTATACCCATGAGGCGTCTTCTCAGAGAAGGGCTCCACTCTCCTCCCACACTATCTTTGCTTGCTGGAGGCTGAATTATGAGTAGAAAACCTGCATTTCTCCTGTTCCCTGAAATATCACGTTCCCAGTAGCCATGAGGAGTCTTCTCAGAGAAGGGCTCTACTCCAGTGCCACACTAACTTTGCATGCTGGAGGCTGAATTATGAGTAGAAAATCTTGATTTCTCCTGTTCTCTGAAATAGCTACTTCCCAATAGCCATGAGGAGCCTTCTCAGAGAAGGGCTCCACTCTCCTGCCACACTAGCCTTGCGTGCTGGAGGCAAAATTATGAGTAGAAAACATTAATTTCTCCTGTTCCGTGAAATAACTAGTTCCCAGTAGCCATGACGAGTCTTCTCAGAGAAGGGCTCCACTCTCCTGCCACACTAGCTTTGCTTGCTGGAGACTGAATTATGAGTAGAAAATCTTCATTTCTCCTGTTTCCTGAAACAGCTAGTTCCCTGTAGCCATTAGGAGTCTTCTCGGAGAAGGGTTCCACTCTCCTGCTACAAGAGCTTTGCTTGCTGGAGGCTGAATTATGAGTAGAAAATCTTCATTTCTCATGTTCGCTGAAATAGCTAGTTCCCAGTAGCCATGAGGAGTCTTCTCAGAGAAGAGCTCCACTCTCTTGCCACACTAGCTTTGCTTGCTGGAGGCTGAATTATGAGTAGAAAATATTCATTTCTACTGTTCCCTGAAAAAGCTAGTTCCCTGTAGCCATTAGGAGTTTTCTCAGAGAATGGCTCCACTCTCCTGCGACACGAGCTTTGCTTGCTGGAGGCTGAATTATGAGTAGAAAATCTAAATTACTCCAGTTCCCTGAAGTAGCTAGTTCCTAGTAGCCATGTGGAGTCTATTCAGGAAGGGCTCCACTCTCCTGCCACACGAACTTTTTTTGCTGGATGCTGAATAATTAGTAGAAAATCTTCATTTCTCCTGTTCCCTGAAAAAGCTAGTTCCCTGTAGCCATGAGAAGTCTTCTCAGAGAAGGGCTCCACTCTCCTGCCACACGAGCTTTGCTTGCTGGAGGCTGAATTAGGAGTAGAAAATCTTCATTTCTCCTTTTTCCTTAAATAGCTAGTTCCCAGTACCTGTGAGGAGTCTTCTCCGAGGAGGGCTCCACTCTCCTGCCACACTAGCTTTGCTTGCTGGAGGCTGAATTATGAGTAGAAAATCTTCATTTCTCCTGTTTCCTTAAATAACTAGTTCCCAATACACATGAGGCGTCTTCTCAGAGAAGGGCTCCACTCTCCTGCCACATAGCTTTGCTTACTGGAGGCTGAAATATGATTAGAAAATCTTTATTCCTCCTGTTCCCTGAAATAGCTAGTTCCCTGTAGCTATGAGGAGAGTTCTCAGTTCAGGGCTGCACTCTCCTTCCACACGAGCTTTGCTTGCTGGAGGCTGAATTTCGAGTAGAAAATCTTCATTTCTCCTGTTCCCTGAAATAGCAAGTTCCCTCTAGCCATGAGGAGTCTTCTCCGAGAAGGGCTCCACTCTCCTGCCACACGAGCTTTGTTTGCTGGAAGCTGAATATTGAGTAGAAAATCTTCATTTCTCCTGTTCTGTGAAATAGCTACTTTCCAATAGCCATGAAGAGTCTTCTCAAAGAAGGGCTACCCTCTCCTGCTACACAACCTTTGCTAGCTGGAGGCTGAAATACTAGTAGAAAATCTTCATTTCTCTTGTTCCCTGAAATAGAAAATTCCTTGTAGCCATGAGGAGACTTCTCAGAGTAGGGCTCCAATCTCCATCCACATTAGCTTTGCTTGCTGGAGGCTGAATTATGAGTAGAAAATCTTCATTTCTCCTGTTCCCTGAAATAGCAAGTTCCCTGTAGCCATGAGGAGTCTTCCCAGAGAAGGGCTCCACTCTCCTGCCACACGAGCTTTGTTTGCTGGAAGCTGAATATTGAGTAGAAAATCTTCATTTCTCCTGTTCTCTGAAATAGCTAGTTTCCAATAGCCATGAGGAGTCTTCTCAAAGAAGGGCTCCACTCTCCTGCTACACAAGCTTTGCTAGTTGGAGGGTGAATTACGAGTAGAAAATCTTCATTTCTCCTGTACGCAGAAATAGAAAGTTCCCTGTAGCCATGAGGAGACTTCTCAGAGTAGGGCTCCAATCCCCATCCACATTAGCTTTGCTTGCTGGAGGCTGAATTATGAGTAGAAAATCTTCATTTCTCCTGTTCCCTGAAATAGCTACTTCCCTGTAGACATGAGGAGTCTTCTTAGAAAAGGGCTCCATTCTCCTGCCACACGAGCATTACTTGCTGTAGGCTGAATAATGAGTAGCAAATCTTCATTTCTCCTGTTTCCTGAATTAGCTAGTTCCCAGTAGCCATGAGGAGACTTCTCAGATAAGGGTTCCAGTCTCCTCCACACTAGCTTTGCTTGCTGGAGGCTGAATTACTTGTAGAAAATCTTCATTTCTCCTGTTCCCTGAAATACCTAGTTCCCAGTAGCCATGAGGTGTCTTCTCAGAGAAGGGCTCCACTCTCCTGCCACACTAGCTTTGCTTGTTGGATGCTGAATTATGAGTAGAAAATATTCCTTTCTCCTGTTCCCTGAAATAGCTAGTTCCCAAGAGCCGTGAGGAGTCTTCTCAGAGAAGGGTTCCACTCACCTGCCGCACTAGCTTTGATTGCTGGAGGCTGAATTATGAGTAAAAAATCTTTATTTATCCTGTTCCCTGAAATAGCTTGTTCCTAGTAGCCATGAGGAGTCTTCACAGAGAAGGGCTCCACTCTCCTGCCACAAATGCTTTGCTCGCTGGTGGCTGAATTATGAATAGAAAATCTTCATCTCTCCTGTTCCCTGAAATAGCTAGCTCCCAGTGGCCATGAGGAGTCTTCTCAGAGAAGGGCTCCACTCTCCTGCCACACTAGCTTTGCTTGCTAGAGGCTGAAATATGAGTAGAAAATCTTCATTTCTACTGTTCCCTGAAATAGCTAGTTCCCAGTAGCCATGAGGAGTCTTCTCAGAGAAGGACTCCACTCTCCTGCCACACTAGCTTTGCATGTTGGAGGCTGAATTATGAGTAGAAATTCTTCATCTCTCCTGTTCCGTGAAATAGCTAGTTCTCAGTTGCCATGAGGAGTCTTCTCAGAGAAGGGCTCCACTCTCCTGCCACACGAGCTTTGCTTGCTGGAGGCTGAATAACGAGTAGAAAATCTTCATGTCTCCTGTTCCCTGAAAATCTAGCTCCCTGTAGCCATGAGGAGTCTTCTCAGAGAAGGGCTCCACTCTCCTGAAACCAGAGCTGTGCTTGCTGGAGGCTGAATTATGAGTAGAAAATCTTCCTTTCTACTGTGCCCTGAAAAACCTAGTTCTCTGTAGCCATTAGGAGTCTTCTCAGAGAAGGGCTCCACTATCGTGCGACACTAGCTTTGCTAGCTGGAGTCGGAATTATGAGTAGAAAATCTTCATTTCTCCTGTTCCCTGAAATAGCTAGTTCCCAGTGTCCTTGAGGAGTCTTCTTATAGAAGGGCGCCACTCTCCTGTCACACTAGCTTTGCTTGAAGGAGGCTGAATCATGAGTAGAAAATCTTCATTTCTCCTGTTCCCTGAAAAAGCTAGTTCCCTGTAGACATTAGGAGTTTTCTAAGAATAGGGCTCCACTCTCCTGCCACACGAGCTTTGCTTGCTGGAGGCTGAATTATGAGTAGAAAATCTTCATTTCTCCTGTTCCCTGAAGTAGCTAGTTCCCAGTAGCCGTGAGGAGTCTTCTCAGAGAAGGGCTCCACTCTCCTTCCACACGAGCTTTGCTTGCAGGAGGCTGAATAATGAGTAGAAAATCTTCATGTCTCCTGTTCCCTGAAAAAGCTAGTTACCTGTAGCCATTAGGAGTTTTTTCAGAGAAGGTCTCCACTCTCCTGAAACACGAGCTTTGCTTGCTGGAGGCTGAATTATGAGTAGAAAATCTTCATTTCTCCTGTTCCTTGAAATAGCTAGATCCAGTAGACATGAGGATTCTTCTCAGAGAAGCGCTCTACTCTCCTGCGACACTAGCTTTCCTAGCTAGAGGCTGAATTATGAGTAGCAAATCTTCCATTTCTCCTGCTCCCTGAAATAGCTAGTTCTCAATAGCCATGAGGAGTCTTCTCAGAGAAGGGCTCCACTCTCCTGCCACACTACCTTTGCTTGCTGGAGGCTGAATTATGAGTAGAAAATTTTCATTTCTACTGTTCCCGGAAAAACCTAGTTCCCAGTAGCCATAAGGCGTCTTCACAGAGTAGGGCTCCACTGTCCCGACACACTTTGCTTTACTTGCTGGAGGCTGAATTTTGAGTAGAAAATCTTCATTTCTCCTGTTCCCTGAAGTAGCTAGTTCCAGTAGACATAAGGAGTCTTCTCAGAGAAGGGCTCCACTCTCCTGCAACACTAGCTTTGCTAGTTGGGGGCTGAATTATGAGTAGAAAACCTTCATTTCTCCTGTTCCCTGAAATAGCTAGTTCCCAGTAACCATGAGGAGTCTTTTCAGAGAAGTACTAAACTCTCCTACCACACTAGCTTTACTTGCTGGAGGCAGAATTATGAGTAGAAAATCTTCAATTCTCCTGTTCCCTGAAATATCACGTTCCCAGTAGCCATGAGGAGACTTCTTAGAGAAGGGTTCCACTCTCCTCCACGCTAGCTTTGCTTGCTGGAGGCTGAATTACTTGTAGAAAATCTTCATTTCTCCTGTTCCCTGAAATAGCTAGTTCCTATTAGCCATGAGGATTCTTCCCAGAGAAGGGCTCCAATATCCTGCCACACTAGCTTTGCTTGTTGGATGCTGAATTATGAGTAGAAAATCTTCATTTCTCCGGTTCCCTGAAATAGCTAGTTCCCAGTGGCCATGAGGAATATTCTCAGAGAAAGTCTCCACTCACCTACCTCACTAGCTTTGCTTGCTGGAGGCTGAATTATGAGTAGAAAATCTTCATTTTTCCTCTTCCCTGAAATAGCTAGTTCCCAATAGCCATGAGGAGACTTTACAGAGAAGGACTCCACTCTCCTGCTGCACTAGCTCTGCTTACTGGAGGCTGAATTATGAGTAGAAAATCTTCATTTTTCCTGTTCCCTGAAATAGCTAGTTCCCAATAGCCATGAGGAGACTTTACAGAGAAGGACTCCACTCCCCTGCCATATTTGTTTTGCTTGCTGGATGATGAATTATGAGTAGAAAATCTTAATTTCTCCTGTTCCCTGAAATATCTAGTACCCAGTAGCCATGAGGAGTCTTTTCAGAGAAGGGATCCACTCTCCTGCCAAACTAGCTTTGCTAGCTGGAGGCTGAAAAGAGTAGCAAATCTTCATTTCTCCTGTTACCTTAAATAGCTAGTTCCCAGTAGCCATGAGGATTCTTCTCAGTGAAGGGCTCCAATCTCCTCCATAACAGCTTTGATGGTTGGAGGCTGCAATATGTGTAGAAAATCTTCATTTCTCCTGCTCCCTGAAATATTTAGTTCCAGTAGACATGAGGTGTCTTCTCAGAGAAGGTCTCCAACCTCCTACGACACTAAGTTTGCTAGCTGGAGGCTGAATTATGAGTAGAAAATCTTCATTTCTCCTGTTACCTGAAATATCTTCTCCCCAGTAGCCATGAGGAGTCTTCTCAGAGAATTTCTAAACTGTCAAGCCACAGAAGCTTTACTTGCTGAAGGTTGAATTATGAGTAGAAAACCTTCATTTCTCTTGTTCCCTGAAATAGCTAGTTCCCAATAGCCATGAGGAATCCTCTCAGAGAAGGTCTCCACACTCCTGCTGCACTAGCTTTGCTTACTGGAGGCTGAATTATGAGTAGAAAATGTTCATTTCTCCTGTTCCCTGAAATAGCTTGTTCCCAGTAGCCATGAGGAGTCTTCTCAGAGAAGGGTTCTACTCTCCTGCCACACTAGCTTTGCTTGCTGGAGGCTGAATTATGAGTAGAAAATCTTCATCTCTCCTGTTCCCTGAAATAGCTAGTTCCCAGTTGCCATGAGGAAACTTCTCAGAGAAGGGCTCCACACTCCTGCCACACGAGCTTTGCTTACTGGAGGCTGATTTATGAGTAGAAAATCTTCATTTCTCCTGTTCTCTTAAATACCTAGTACTCTGTAGACATGAGGAGTCTTCTCAGAGAAGGGCTCCACTCTCGTAACACACTACATTTGCTTGCTGGAGGCTGAATTATGAGAAGAAAATCTTCATTTCTCCTGTTCCCTGAAATAGCTAGTTCCCAGTAGCCATGAGGAGTCTTCCCAGAGAAGGGCTCCACTCTCCTGCCACACTAGCTTTACTTGCTGGAGGCCGAATTATGAGTAGAAAATCTTTATTTCTCCTGTTCCCTGAAATAGCTAGTTCGCAATAGCCATAAGGAGTCTTCTCAGAGAAGGGCTTCACTCTCCTGCCACACGAACATTACTTGCTGGAGGCTGAATAATGAGTAGAAAATCTTCATTTCTTCTGTTCCCTAAAATAGCTATTTCCCAGGAGCCATGAGGTTTCTTTTCAAAGAAGGGCTCCACTCTCCTGCCACAAAAGCTTTGCTTGCTGGAAGTTGAATTATGAGTAGAAAATCTTCATTTCTCCTCTTCCCTGAAATAGCTAGTTTCCAGGAACCGTAAGGAGTCTTCTCAGAGAAGCGCTTCACTCTCCTCCCACACTAGGTTTGCTTGCTGCAGGCTGAATTATGAGTAGAAAATCTTCATTGCTCCTGTTCCCTGAAATAGCTAGTTCCCAGTAGCCATGAGGAGTCTTCTCAGAGAAGAGCTCCACTCTCCTGGCACACTAGGTTTGCTTGCTAGAGGCTGAATTATGACTAGAAAATCTTCATTTCTCCTGTTCCTTGAAATTTCTAGTTTCAGTAGACATGAGGATTCTTCTCAGAGAAGGGCTCCACTCTCCTTCAACACTAGCTTTCCTAGCTGGAGGCTGAATTATGAGTAGAAAATCTTTATTTCTCCTGTTCCCTGAAATAGCTAGTTCCCAGTAGCCATGAGGAGTCTTCTCAGAGAAATTCTAATCACTCCTACCACATTAGCTTCACTTGCTGATGGCTGAATTATGAATAGAAAATCTTGATTTCTCCTGTTCTCTGAAATAGCTAGTTCCCAGTAGCCATGAGGAGTCTTCTGAGAGAATGGCTCCATTCTCCTGCCGCACTATCTTTGCTTGCTGGAGGCTGAATTATGAGTAAATAATCTTGAATTCTCCTGTTCCCTGAAATATCTATTTCACAGTAGCCATGAGGATTCTTATCAGAGAAGGGCTCCACTCTCCTGCCGCACTAGCTTTGCTAGCTGGAGGCTTAATTACGAGTAGAAAATCTATATTTCTCCTCTTCTCTGAAACAGCTAGTTCCCTGTAGCCCTGAGGACTCTTCTCAGAGAAGGGCTCCTCTCTCCTGCCACGCGAGCTTTCCTTGCTGGAGGCTAAATTATGAGTAGAAAAATCTTCATTTCTCCTGTTCCCTGAAATAGCTAGTACCCAATATCCATGAGGATTCTTCTCAGAGAAGGACTCCACTCTCCTGCCACACAAGCTTTGCTTGTTGGAGGCTGAATTATTAGTAGAAATTCTTCATTTCTCCTGTTAACTGAAATATCTAGTTCCCAGTAGCCATGTGGAGTCTTCTCAGAGAAGGACTCCACTCTCCTGCCATACTAGCTTTGCTTGCTGCAGGCTGAATTATGAGTAGAAAATCTTCATTTAGCCTGTTCCCTGAAATAGCTAGTTCCCAGTATCCATGAGGAATCTTCTCAGAGAAGGGCTCCACTCTCCTGCCACACTAGCGTTGATTGTTGGAGGCTGAATTATGAGTAGAAAATATTCTTTTCTCCTATTCCCTAAAATAGCTAGTTCTAGCAGACACGAGGAGTCTTCTCAAGGAAGGGCTCCACTCTCCTGACACAAGACCTTTGCTTGCTGGAGGCTGAATTATGAGTAGAAAACCTTCATTTCTCCTGTTCCCTGAAATAGCTAGTAACCAGTATCCATGAGGAGTCTTCTTAGAGAAGGGCTCCACTCTCCTGTGACACTAGCTTTGCTTGCTGGATGCTGAATTATGAGTAGAAAGTCTTCATTTCTCCTCTTCTCTGAAATAGCTACTTCCCAATAGCCATGTGGAGTCTTCTCAGAGAAGGGCTCCATTCTCCTGCCACACTAGGTTTGTATTCTGTAGGCTGAATTATGAGTAGAAAATCTTCAGGTCTCCTCTTCTCTGAAATAGCTAGTTCCCTGTAGCCATGAGGACTATTCTCAGAGAAGGGCTCCACTCTCCTGCCTCGTGAGCTTTCCTTGCTGGCGGCTAAATTATGAGTACAAAATCTTCATTTCTACTGTTCCCTGAATTAGCTAGTATCCAATAGCCATGAGGAGTATTCTCAGAGAAGGGCTCCACTCTCCTGCCGCACAACCTTTGCTTGCTGGAGGCTGAATTAGGAGTAGAAAATCTTCATTTCTCCTGTTCCCTGAAATAGCTAGTTCCCAGTAGCCATGAGGACTCTTCTCAGAGAAGGGCTCCACTCTCCTCCACACTAGCTTTGATTGTTGAAGGCTGAATTATGAGTAGAAAATCTTCATTTCTCCTGTTCCCTGAAATAGCTAGTTCTAGTAGACATGAGGAGTCTTCTCAGTGAAGGGATCCACTCTCCTGTGACACTAGCTTTGCTAGCTGGAGTCTGAATTCTGAGTCGAAAATCTTCATTTCTCCTGTTCCCTGAAATAGCTAGTTCCCTGTAGCCATGATAACTCTTCTCAGAGAAGGGCTCCATTCTCCTGCCACACTAGCTTTGCTTGCGAGAGACTGAATTATGAGTAGATAATCTTCATTTCTCCTGTTCCTTGAAATAGCTAGTTACAGTAGACATGAGGATTTTTCTCAGAGAAGAGTTCCACTCTCCTGCGACATTAGCTTTCCTACCTGGAGGCTGAATTATGACTAGAAAATCTTCATTTCCCCTGTTCCCTGAAATAGCTACTTCCCAGTAGCCATGAGTAGTCTTCTCAGAGAAGTACTAAACTCTCTTGCCACACTAGCTTTACTTGCTGAAGGCTGAATTATGTGTAGAAAATCTGAATTTCGTCTTTTCTCAGAAATAGCTACTTCCCAATAGCCATGAGGTTTCTTCTCAGAGAAGGGCTCCACTTTCCTGCCACACGAGCTTTGCTTGCTGGAGGCTGAATTATGAGTAGAAAACCTTCATTTCTCCTGTTCCCTGAAATAGCTAGTTCCCAGTAGCCATGAGGAGTCTTCTCAGAAAAGAGATCCACTCTCCTGCCAGACTAGCTTTGCTTGCTGGAGGCTGAATAATGAGTAGAAAATCTTCATTACTCCTCTTCCCTGAAATAGCTAGTTCCCAGTAGCCATGAGGAATCTTCTCAGAGAAGGGCTGCACTCTCCTGCCACACTAGATTTGCTTGCTGGAGGCTGAATTTTGAGTAGAAAATCTTCATCTCTCCTGTTCCCTGAAATAGCTATTTCCCAGTTCCCATGAGGAGTCTTCTCAGAGAAGGGCTCCACTCTCCTGCCACACGAGCTTTGCTTGCTGGAGGCTGAATTATGCGTAGGAAATCTTCATTTCTCTTGTTCACTGAAATACTAGTACCCAGTCGCCAAGAGGAGTCTTCTCAGGGAAGGGCTCCACTCTCGTTCAAAACTAGATTTGCTTGCAGGAGACTGAAATAGGAGTAGAAAATGTTCATTTCTTTTGTTCTCTGTAATAGCTAGTTCCGAGTAGCCATGACGACTCTTTTCATAGAAGGGCTCCACTCTCCTGCCACACTAGCTTTGCTTGATGGATGCTGAATTATGAGTAGAAAGTCTTCATTTCTCCTCTTCTCTGAAATAGCTACTTCCCAGTAGCCATGTTTAGTCTTCTCAGAGAAGTATTAATCTCTCTTGCCACACTAGCTTTACTTTCTGAAGGATGAATTATGTGTAAAAAATCTTAATTTCTCCTGTTCTCTGAAATAGCTACTTCCCAATAGCCATGAGGTGTCTTCTAAGAGAAGGGCTCCACTTTCCTGCCACACGAGTTTTGCTTGCTGGAGGCTGAATTATGAGTAGAAAACCTTCATTTCTCCTGTTCCCTGAAATAGCTAGTTCCCAGTAGCCATGAGGACTCTTCTCAGAGAAGGACTCCACTCTCCTGCCAGACTAGCTTTGCTTGCTGGAGGCTGAATTATGAGTAGAAAATCTTCATTTCTCCTGTTCCCTGAAATAGCTACTTCCCAGTAGCCATGAGGAGGCTTATCAGAGAAGGGCTCCACTCTCCTGCCACAGTAGCTTAACTTGCTGGAGGCTGAATTATGAGTAGAAAATCTTTATTTCTCCTGTTCCCTGAAATAGCTAGTTCGCAATAGCCATGAGGAGTCTTCTCAGAGAAGGGATTCACTCTCCTGCCACACGAACTTTGCTTGCTGGAGGCTGAATAATGAGTAGAAAATCTTCATTTCTCCAGTTCCCTAAAATAGCTAGTTCCCAGTAGCCATGAGGAGTCTTTTCAAAGAAGGGCTCCACTCTCCTGCCACACAAGCTTTGCATGCTGGAAGTTGAATTATGAGTAGAATGTCTTCATTTCTCCTCTTCCCTGAAATAGCTAGTTCCCAGTAGCCGGGAGGAGTCTTCTCAGGGAAGTGCTCCACTCTACTGGCACACTAGCTTTGCTTGCTGCAGGCTAAATTATGAGTAGAAAATCTTCATTGCTCCTGTTCCCTGAATTAGCTAGTTTCCAGTAGCCATGAGGTGTCTTCTCAGAGAAGGGCTCCACTCCTCTGCCACACTTGCTTTGCTTGCTGGAGGCTGAATTATGAGTAGAAAATCTTCATTTCACCAGTTCCTTGAAAAAGCTAGTTCCAGTAGGCATGAGGATTCTTCTCAGAGAAGGGCTCCACTCTCCTCCGACACTAGCTTTCCTAGCTGGAGGCTGAATTATGAATAGGAAATCATCATTACTCCTGTTCCCTGAAATAGCTACTTCCCAGTAGCCATGATTAGTCTTTTCAGAGAAGTACTAAACTCTCCTGCCACCATAGCTTTACTTGCTGAAGGCTGAAATATGAGTAGAAAATCTTGATTTCTCCTGTTCTCTGAAATAGATTCTTCCCAATAGCCATGAGGAGTCTTCTCAGAGACGGTCTCAACTCTCCTGCCACACTAGCTTCGCTTGATCGAAGCTGAATTATGAGTAGAAAACCTTCATTTCTCTTGTTCCCTGAAATAGCTAGTTCCCAGTAGCCATGAGGAGTCTTCTCAGAGAAGGACTCCACTATCCTGCCACTCTAGCTTTGCTTGCTGGAGGCTGAATTATGAGTAGAAAATCTTCATTTCTCCTCTCCCTGAAATAGCTAGTTCCCAATAGCCATGAGGAGTCCTCTCAGAGAAGGGCTCCACTCTCCTGCCACACTACCTTTGTTTGCTGGAGGCTGAATTATGACTAGAAAATCTTCATTTCTCCTGTTCCCTGAAATAGCTACTTCCCACTAGCCAGGAGTAGTCTTCTCAGAGAAGTACTAAACTCTCTTGCCACACTAGCTTTACTTGCTGAAGGCTGAATTATGTGTAGAAACTCTTAATTTCTCCTGTTCTCTGAAGTAGCTACTTTCCAATAGCCAAGAGGTATCTTCTCAGAGAAGGGCTCCATTTCCTGCCACACGAGCTATGCCTGCTGGAGGCTGAATTATGAGTAGAAAATCTTCATTTCTCCTGTTCCCTGAAATAGCTAGTTCCCAGTAGCCATGAGGAGTCTTCCCAGAGAAGGGCTCCACTCTCCTGCCAGACTAGCTTTGCTTGCTGGAGGTTGAATTATGAGTAGAAATTCTTCATTTCTCCTTCCCTCCTGAAATAGCTAGTTCCCAGTAGCCATGAGGAGTCGTCTCAGAGAAGGGCTGCACTCTCCTGCCACACTAGATTTGCTTGCTAGAGGATGAATTATGAGTAGAAAATCATCTCTCCTGTTCCCTGAAATAGCTAGTTCCCAGTTGCCATGAGGACTCTTCTCAGAGAAGGGCTCCACTCTCCTACCACACGAGCTTTGCTTGCTGGAGGCTGAATTATGCGTTGAAAATCTGCATTTCTCTTGTTCCCTGAAATAGATAGTACCCTGTCGCCATGAGGAATCTTCTCAGGGAAGGGCTCCACTCTCGTGCAACAGTAGATTTGTTGCAGGAGACTGAAATAGGAGTAGAAAATCTTCATTTCTCCTGTTCCCTGAAATAGCTAGTTCCCAGTCGCCATGAAGAGTCTTCTCAGAGAAGGCCTCAACTCTCCTGCCACATTAACGTTGCTTGCTGGAGGCAGAATTATGAGTAGAAAATCTTCATTTCTCCATTTCCAGGAAATAGCATGTTCGCAAAAGCCATGAGTAGACTTCTCAGAAAAGGACTCAACTCTTCTGGCACACTAGCTTTCCTTGATGGAGGCTGAATTATGAGTAAAAATCTTCATTTCTCCTGTTTCCAGAAATAGCTTCTTCCCAGTAACCATGAGGAGTCTTCTTAGAGAAGGGCTCAACTCTACTGCCACACTAGCTTTGCTTGTTGGAGACTGAATTATGAGTTGAAAATCTTCATTTCTCCTGTTTCTGGAAATAGCTAGTTTCCAGTAGCCATGAGCAGTCTCTTCAGAGGAGGGCTCAACTCCTCTGCAACACAAGCTTTGCTTGCTGGAGGCTGATTTATGAGTAGAAAATCTTCATTTCTCCTGTTCCCTGATATAACTAGTTCCCAGTAGCCATGAGGAGTCTTCTAAGAGAATGGCACAACTCTCCTGCCACACTAACTTTCTTGCTGGAGGCTGAATTATGTGTAGAAAATCTTCATTTCTCCTGTTCCGGAAATAGCTAGTTCCCAGTAGCCATGAGGAGTCTTCTCAGAGAAGAGTTCAACTCTCTGCCACACTAGCTTTGCTTGTTGGAGTCTGAAATATGAGTAGAAAATCTTCATCTCTCCTGTTCCCTGAAATAGCTAGTTCCCAGGTGCCATATGGAGTCTTCTCAGAGAAGGTTTCCACTCTCCTGCCACACGAGCTTTGCTTGCTGGAGGCTGAATTATGCGTAGAAAATCTTCATTTCTCTTGTTCCTGAACTAGCTAGTACCAAGTCGCCATGAGGAGTCTTTTTAGGGAAGGGCTCCACTCTTCTGGAACACTAGATTTGCTTGCAGGAGACTGAAATAGGAGTAGAAAACCTTCATTTCTCTTGTTCTCTGAAATAGGTAGTTCCCAATAGCCATGATGACTCTTTTCATAGAAGGGATCCACTCTCCTGCCACACTAGCTTTGCTTGCTGGAGGCTTAATAATAAGTAGCAAATATTCATTTCTCCTGTTCCCTGAAATACTAGTTCCCAGTAGCCATGAGGTTTCTCCTCAAAGAAGTTCTAAACTCTCCTGCCACACTAGCTTTACTTGCTGAAGACTGAATTATGAGTAGAAAATCTTTATTTCTCCTGTTCTCTGAAATAGCTACTTCCCAATAGCCATGAGGAGTCTTCTCAGAGAAGGGCTCCACTCTCCTGCCACACGACCTTTGCTTGCTGGAGGGTGAATTATGAGTAGAAAACCTTCATTTCCCCTGTTCCCTGAAATAGCTAGTTCCCAGTAGCCATGAGGAGTCTTCTCAGAGAAGGGCTCCACTCTCCTGCCACACAAGCTTTGCTTGCTGGAGGCTGAATTAGGAGTAGATAATCTTCATTTCTCCTGTTCCCTGAAATAGCTAGTTCCCAGTAGCCATGAGGAGTCTTCTCAGAGACGGACTCCACTCTCCTGCCACAGTAGCTTTGCTTGCAGGAGGCTGAATTATGAATAGAAAATCTTTATTTCTCCTGTTCCATGAAATAGCTAGTTCGCAATAGCCATGAGGAGTCTTCTAAGAGAAGGGCTTCACTCTCCTGCCACACGAACTTTGCTGGCTGTAGGCTGAATTATGTGGAGAAAATCTTTATTTCTCCTGTTCGCTGAAGTAGCTAGTTCGCAATAGCCATGAGGAGTCTCTCAGAGAAGCGCTTCACAGCCTGCCACACGAACTTTGCTTGCTGGAGGCTGAATAATGAGTAGAAAATCTTCATTTCCCCTGTTCCTAAAATCGCTAGTTCCCAGTAGCCATGAGGAGTCTTTTCAAAGAAGGGCTCTTCTCTCCTGCCACACAAGCTTTGTTTGCTGGAAGCTGAATTATGAGTGGAAAATCTTCATTAATCCTGTTCCCTGAAATAGCTAGTTCCCAGTAGCCATGAGGAGTCTTCTCAGAGAAGGGCTCCACTCTCCTGCCACACGAGCTTTGCTTGCTGGAGGCTGAATTATGAGTAGAAAACCTTCATTTCTCCTGTTCCCTTAAATAGCTAGTTCCCAGTAGCCATGAGGAGTCTTCTCAGAGAAGGGCTCTTCTATCCTGCCACAGTAGCTTTGCTTGCTGGAGGCTGAATTATGAGTAGAAAATCTTCATTTCTCCTGTTCATTGAAATAGCTAGTTCCAGTAGACATGAGGATTATTCTCAGAGAAGGGCTCCACTCTCCTGCGACACTACCTTACTAGCTGGAGGCTGAATTATGAATAGGAAATCATCATTTCTCCTGTTCCCTGAAATAGCTAGTTCCCAGTAGCCATGAGGAGTCTTCTCAGAGAAATTCTAAACACTCCTGCTACACTAGCTTCACGTGCTGAAGGCTGAATTATGAGTAGAAAATCTTGATTTCTCCTGTTTTCTGAAATAGCTACTTCCCTATACCCATGAGGCGTCTTCTCAGAGAAGGGCTCCACTCTCCTCCCACACTATCTTTGCTTGCTGGAGGCTGAATTATGAGTAGAAAACCTGCATTTCTCCTGTTCCCTGTAATAGCGAGTTCCCAGTAGCCAAGAGGAGTCTTCTGAGAGAATGGCTCCACTCTACTGCCACACTAGCTTTGCTTGCTGGAGGCTGAATTATGAGTAGAAAATCTTGAATTTTCCTGTTCCCTGAAAGAGCTAGTTCACAGTAGCCATGAGAAGTCTTCTCAGAGAAGGTCTCCACTCTCCTGCCGCACAAGCTTTGCTTGCTAGAGGCTGAATTATGAGTTGAAAATCTTCATTTCTCCTCTTCTCTGAAATAGATAGTTCCCTGTAGCCATGAGGACTATTCTCAGAGAAGGGCTCCACTCTCCTGCCACGCGAGCTTTCCTTGCTGGAGGCTAAATTATGAGTAGAAAATCTTCATTTTTCCTGTTCCCTGAAATAGCTAGTCCCCAATAGCCAACAGGATTCTTCTCAGAGAAAGGCTCAAGTCACCTGCCGCACAAGCTCTGCTTGCTGGAGGCTGGATTATGAGTAGAAATTCTTCATTTCTCCTATTCCCTTAAATAGCTAGTTCTAGTTGACATGAGGAGAATTCCCAGCGAAGGGCTCCACTCTCTTGCCACACTAGCTTTGCTTGCTGGAGGCTGAATTATGAGTAGAAAATCTTCATTTCTGCTCTTCTCTGAAATAGCTAGTTCCCTGTAGTCATGAGGACCCTTCTCAGAGAAGGGCTCCACTCTCCTGCCGTGCGAGCTTTCCTTTCTGGAGGCTAAATTATGAGTAGAATATCTTCATTTCTTCTGTTCCCTGAAATAGCAAGTTCCCAATAGCCATGAGGATTATTCCCAGAGATGGGCTCTCCTCTCCTACCACACAAGCTATGCTTGCTGGAGGCTGAATTATGAGTACAAAATCTTCATTTCTCCTGTTCCCTAAAATAGTTAGCTCCCAGTAGCCCTGAGGACTCTTCTCATAGAAGGGCTCCACTCTCATGCCACTCTAGCTTTGCTTGCTGGAGGCTGAATTATGACAAGAAAATCTTCATTTCTCCTGTTCCCTGAAATAGCTACTTCCCAGTAGCCATGAATAGTCTTCTAAGAGAAGTACTAAACGCTCTTGCCACACTAGCTTTACATGCTGAAGGCTGAATTATGTGTAGAAAATCTTAATTTCTCCTGTTCTCTGAAATAGCTACTTACCAATAGCCATGAGATGTCTTCTCAGAGAAGGGCTCCACTCTCCTGCCGGACTAGCTTTGATTGCTGGAGGCTGAATTATGAGTAGAAAATCTTCATTTCTCCTCTTACCTGAAATACGTAATTCCCAGTAGCCATGAGGAGTCTTCTCAGAGAAGGGCCTCACTCTCCTGCCACACTAGATTTGCTTGCTGGAGGCTGAATTATGAGTAGAAAATCTTCATCTCTCCTGTTCCCTGAAATAGCTAGTTCCCAGTTGCCATATGGAGTCTTCTCAGAGAAGGTTTCCACTCTCCTGCCACACGAGCTTTGCTTGCTGGAGGCTGAATTATGCGTAGAAAATCTTCATTTCTCTTGTTCCTGAACTAGCTAGTACCAAGTCGCCATGAGGAGTCTTTTTAGGGAAGGGCTCCACTCTTCTGGAACACTAGATTTGCTTGCAGGAGACTGAAATAGGAGTAGAAAACCTTCATTTCTCTTGTTCTCTGAAATAGGTAGTTCCCAATAGCCATGATGACTCTTTTCATAGAAGGGATCCACTCTCCTGCCACACTAGCTTTGCTTGCTGGAGGCTTAATAATAAGTAGCAAATATTCATTTCTCCTGTTCCCTGAAATACTAGTTCCCAGTAGCCATGAGGATTCTCCTCAAAGAAGTTCTAAACTCTCCTGCCACACTAGCTTTACTTGCTGAAGACTGAATTATGAGTAGAAAATCTTTATTTCTCCTGTTCTCTGAAATAGCTACTTCCCAATAGCCATGAGGAGTCTTCTCAGAGAAGGGCTCCACTCTCCTGCCACACGACCTTTGCTTGCTGGAGGGTGAATTATGAGTAGAAAACCTTCATTTCCCCTGTTCCCTGAAATAGCTAGTTCCCAGTAGCCATGAGGAGTCTTCTCAGAGAAGGGCTCCACTCTCCTGCCACACAAGCTTTGCTTGCTGGAGGCTGAATTAGGAGTAGATAATCTTCATTTCTCCTGTTCCCTGAAATAGCTAGTTCCCAGTAGCCATGAGGAGTCTTCTCAGAGACGGACTCCACTCTCCTGCCACAGTAGCTTTGCTTGCAGGAGGCTGAATTATGAATAGAAAATCTTTATTTCTCCTGTTCCATGAAATAGCTAGTTCGCAATAGCCATGAGCAGTCTTCTAAGAGAAGGGCTTCACTCTCCTGCCACACGAACTTTGCTGGCTGTAGGCTGAATTATGTGGAGAAAATCTTTATTTCTCCTGTTCGCTGAAGTAGCTAGTTCGCAATAGCCATGAGGAGTCTCTCAGAGAAGCGCTTCACAGCCTGCCACACGAACTTTGCTTGCTGGAGGCTGAATAATGAGTAGAAAATCTTCATTTCCCCTGTTCCTAAAATCGCTAGTTCCCAGTAGCCATGAGGAGTCTTTTCAAAGAAGGGCTCTTCTCTCCTGCCACACAAGCTTTGTTTGCTGGAAGCTGAATTATGAGTGGAAAATCTTCATTAATCCTGTTCCCTGAAATAGCTAGTTCCCAGTAGCCATGAGGAGTCTTCTCAGAGAAGGGCTCCACTCTCCTGCCACACGAGCTTTGCTTGCTGGAGGCTGAATTATGAGTAGAAAACCTTCATTTCTCCTGTTCCCTTAAATAGCTAGTTCCCAGTAGCCATGAGGAGTCTTCTCAGAGAAGGGCTCTTCTATCCTGCCACAGTAGCTTTGCTTGCTGGAGGCTGAATTATGAGTAGAAAATCTTCATTTCTCCTGTTCATTGAAATAGCTAGTTCCAGTAGACATGAGGATTATTCTCAGAGAAGGGCTCCACTCTCCTGCGACACTACCTTACTAGCTGGAGGCTGAATTATGAATAGGAAATCATCATTTCTCCTGTTCCCTGAAATAGCTAGTTCCCAGTTGCCATGAGGACTCTTCTCAGAGAAGGGCTCCACTCTCCTACCACACGAGCTTTGCTTGCTGGAGGCTGAATTATGCGTTGAAAATCTGCATTTCTCTTGTTCCCTGAAATAGATAGTACCCTGTCGCCATGAGGAATCTTCTCAGGGAAGGGCTCCACTCTCGTGCAACAGTAGATTTGTTGCAGGAGACTGAAATAGGAGTAGAAAATCTTCATTTCTCCTGTTCCCTGAAATAGCTAGTTCCCAGTCGCCATGAAGAGTCTTCTCAGAGAAGGCCTCAACTCTCCTGCCACATTAACGTTGCTTGCTGGAGGCAGAATTATGAGTAGAAAATCTTCATTTCTCCATTTCCAGGAAATAGCATGTTCGCAAAAGCCATGAGTAGACTTCTCAGAAAAGGACTCAACTCTTCTGGCACACTAGCTTTCCTTGATGGAGGCTGAATTATGAGTAAAAATCTTCATTTCTCCTGTTTCCAGAAATAGCTTCTTCCCAGTAACCATGAGGAGTCTTCTTAGAGAAGGGCTCAACTCTACTGCCACACTAGCTTTGCTTGTTGGAGACTGAATTATGAGTTGAAAATCTTCATTTCTCCTGTTTCTGGAAATAGCTAGTTTCCAGTAGCCATGAGCAGTCTCTTCAGAGGAGGGCTCAACTCCTCTGCAACACAAGCTTTGCTTGCTGGAGGCTGATTTATGAGTAGAAAATCTTCATTTCTCCTGTTCCCTGAAATAACTAGTTCCCAGTAGCCATGAGGAGTCTTCTAAGAGAATGGCACAACTCTCCTGCCACACTAACTTTCTTGCTGGAGGCTGAATTATGTGTAGAAAATCTTCATTTCTCCTGTTCCGGAAATAGCTAGTTCCCAGTAGCCATGAGGAGTCTTCTCAGAGAAGAGTTCAACTCTCTGCCACACTAGCTTTGCTTGTTGGAGTCTGAAATATGAGTAGAAAATCTTCATCTCTCCTGTTCCCTGAAATAGCTAGTTCCCAGGTGCCATATGGAGTCTTCTCAGAGAAGGTTTCCACTCTCCTGCCACACGAGCTTTGCTTGCTGGAGGCTGAATTATGCGTAGAAAATCTTCATTTCTCTTGTTCCTGAACTAGCTAGTACCAAGTCGCCATGAGGAGTCTTTTTAGGGAAGGGCTCCACTCTTCTGGAACACTAGATTTGCTTGCAGGAGACTGAAATAGGAGTAGAAAACCTTCATTTCTCTTGTTCTCTGAAATAGGTAGTTCCCAATAGCCATGATGACTCTTTTCATAGAAGGGATCCACTCTCCTGCCACACTAGCTTTGCTTGCTGGAGGCTTAATAATAAGTAGCAAATATTCATTTCTCCTGTTCCCTGAAATACTAGTTCCCAGTAGCCATGAGGATTCTCCTCAAAGAAGTTCTAAACTCTCCTGCCACACTAGCTTTACTTGCTGAAGACTGAATTATGAGTAGAAAATCTTTATTTCTCCTGTTCTCTGAAATAGCTAGTTCCCAGTAGCCATGAGGAGTCTTCTCAGAGAAGGGCTCCACTCTCCTGCCACACAAGCTTTGCTTGCTGGAGGCTGAATTAGGAGTAGATAATCTTCATTTCTCCTGTTCCCTGAAATAGCTAGTTCCCAGTAGCCATGAGGAGTCTTCTCAGAGACGGACTCCACTCTCCTGCCACAGTAGCTTTGCTTGCAGGAGGCTGAATTATGAATAGAAAATCTTTATTTCTCCTGTTCCATGAAATAGCTAGTTCGCAATAGCCATGAGCAGTCTTCTAAGAGAAGGGCTTCACTCTCCTGCCACACGAACTTTGCTGGCTGTAGGCTGAATTATGTGGAGAAAATCTTTATTTCTCCTGTTCGCTGAAGTAGCTAGTTCGCAATAGCCATGAGGAGTCTCTCAGAGAAGTGCTTCACACCCTGCCACACGAACTTTGCTTGCTGGAGGCTGAATAATGAGTAGAAAATCTTCATTTCCCCTGTTCCTAAAATCGCTAGTTCCCAGTAGCCATGAGGAGTCTTTTCAAAGAAGGGCTCTTCTCTCCTGCCACACAAGCTTTGTTTGCTGGAAGCTGAATTATGAGTGGAAAATCTTCATTAATCCTGTTCCCTGAAATAGCTAGTTCCCAGTAGCCATGAGGAGTCTTCTCAGAGAAGGGCTCCACTCTCCTGCCACACGAGCTTTGCTTGCTGGAGGCTGAATTATGAGTAGAAAACCTTCATTTCTCCTGTTCCCTTAAATAGCTAGTTCCCAGTAGCCATGAGGAGTCTTCTCAGAGAAGGGCTCTTCTATCCTGCCACAGTAGCTTTGCTTGCTGGAGGCTGAATTATGAGTAGAAAATCTTCATTTCTCCTGTTCATTGAAATAGCTAGTTCCAGTAGACATGAGGATTATTCTCAGAGAAGGGCTCCACTCTCCTGCGACACTACCTTACTAGCTGGAGGCTGAATTATGAATAGGAAATCATCATTTCTCCTGTTCCCTGAAATAGCTAGTTCCCAGTAGCCATGAGGAGTCTTCTCAGAGAAATTCTAAACACTCCTGCTACACTAGCTTCACATGCTGAAGGCTGAATTATGAGTAGAAAATCTTGATTTCTCCTGTTTTCTGAAATAGCTACTTCCCTATACCCATGAGGCGTCTTCTCAGAGAAGGGCTCCACTCTCCTCCCACACTATCTTTGCTTGCTGGAGGCTGAATTATGAGTAGAAAACCTGCATTTCTCCTGTTCCCTGTAATAGCTAGTTCCCAGTAGCCAAGAGGAGTCTTCTGAGAGAATGGCTCCACTCTACTGCCACACTAGCTTTGCTTGCTGGAGGCTGAATTATGAGTAGAAAATCTTGAATTTTCCTGTTCCCTGAAAGAGCTAGTTCACAGTAGCCATGAGAAGTCTTCTCAGAGAAGGTCTCCACTCTCCTGCCGCACAAGCTTTGCTTGCTAGAGGCTGAATTATGAGTTGAAAATCTTCATTTCTCCTCTTCTCTGAAATAGATAGTTCCCTGTAGCCATGAGGACTATTCTCAGAGAAGGGCTCCACTCTCCTGCCACGCGAGCTTTCCTTGCTGGAGGCTAAATTATGAGTAGAAAATCTTCATTTTTCCTGTTCCCTGAAATAGCTAGTCCCCAATAGCCATCAGGATTCTTCTCAGAGAAAGGCTCAAGTCACCTGCCGCACAAGCTCTGTGTGCTGGAGGCTGGATTATGAGTAGAAATTCTTCATTTCTCCTATTCCCTTAAATAGCTAGTTCTAGTTGACATGAGGAGAATTCCCAGCGAAGGGCTCCACTCTCTTGCCACACTAGCTTTGCTTGCTGGAGGCTGAATTATGAGTAGAAAATCTTCATTTCTGCTCTTCTCTGAAATAGCTAGTTCCCTGTAGTCATGAGGACCCTTCTCAGAGAAGGGCTCCACTCTCCTGCCGTGCGAGCTTTCCTTTCTGGAGGCTAAATTATGAGTAGAAAATCTTCATTTCTTCTGTTCCCTGAAATAGCAAGTTCCCAATAGCCATGAGGATTATTCCCAGAGATGGGCTCCCCTCTCCTACCACACAAGCTATGCTTGCTGGAGGCTGAATTATGAGTACAAAATCTTCATTTCTCCTGTTCCCTAAAATAGTTAGCTCCCAGTAGCCCTGAGGACTCTTCTCATAGAAGGGCTCCACTCTCATGCCACTCTAGCTTTGCTTGCTGGAGGCTGAATTATGACAAGAAAATCTTCATTTCTCCTGTTCCTTGAAATAGCTACTTCCCAGTAGCCATGAATAGTCTTCTAAGAGAAGTACTAAACGCTCTTGCCACACTAGCTTTACATGCTGAAGGCTGAATTATGTGTAGAAAATCTTAATTTCTCCTGTTCTCTGAAATAGCTACTTACCAATAGCCATGAGATGTCTTCTCAGAGAAGGGCTCCACTCTCCTGCCGGACTAGCTTTGATTGCTGGAGGCTGAATTATGAGTAGAAAATCTTCATTTCTCCTCTTACCTGAAATACGTAATTCCCAGTAGCCATGAGGAGTCTTCTCAGAGAAGGGCCTCACTCTCCTGCCACACTAGATTTGCTTGCTGGAGGCTGAATTATGAGTAGAAAATCTTCATCTCTCCTGTTCCCTGAAATAGCTAGTTCCCAGTTGCCATATGGAGTCTTCTCAGAGAAGGTTTCCACTCTCCTGCCACACGAGCTTTGCTTGCTGAAGGCTGAATTATGCGTAGAAAATCTTCATTTCTCTTGTTCCTGAACTAGCTAGTACCAAGTCGCCATGAGGAGTCTTTTTAGGGAAGGGCTCCACTCTTCTGGAACACTAGATTTGCTTGCAGGAGACTGAAATAGGAGTAGAAAACCTTCATTTCTCTTGTTCTCTGAAATAGGTAGTTCCCAATAGCCATGATGACTCTTTTCATAGAAGGGATCCACTCTCCTGCCACACTAGCTTTGCTTGCTGGAGGCTTAATAATAAGTAGCAAATATTCATTTCTCCTGTTCCCTGAAATACTAGTTCCCAGTAGCCATGAGGATTCTCCTCAAAGAAGTTCTAAACTCTCCTGCCACACTAGCTTTACTTGCTGAAGACTGAATTATGAGTAGAAAATCTTTATTTCTCCTGTTCTCTGAAATAGCTACTTCCCAATAGCCATGAGGAGTCTTCTCAGAGAAGGGCTCCACTCTCCTGCCACACGACCTTTGCTTGCTGGAGGGTGAATTATGAGTAGAAAACCTTCATTTCCCCTGTTCCCTGAAATAGCTAGTTCCCAGTAGCCATGAGGAGTCTTCTCAGAGAAGGGCTCCACTCTCCTGCCACACAAGCTTTGCTTGCTGGAGGCTGAATTAGGAGTAGATAATCTTCATTTCTCCTGTTCCCTGAAATAGCTAGTTCCCAGTAGCCATGAGGAGTCTTCTCAGAGACGGACTCCACTCTCCTGCCACAGTAGCTTTGCTTGCAGGAGGCTGAATTATGAATAGAAAATCTTTATTTCTCCTGTTCCATGAAATAGCTAGTTCGCAATAGCCATGAGGAGTCTTCTAAGAGAAGGGCTTCACTCTCCTGCCACACGAACTTTGCTGGCTGTAGGCTGAATTATGTGGAGAAAATCTTTATTTCTCCTGTTCGCTGAAGTAGCTAGTTCGCAATAGCCATGAGGAGTCTCTCAGAGAAGCGCTTCACAGCCTGCCACACGAACTTTGCTTGCTGGAGGCTGAATAATGAGTAGAAAATCTTCATTTCCCCTGTTCCTAAAATCGCTAGTTCCCAGTAGCCATGAGGAGTCTTTTCAAAGAAGGGCTCTTCTCTCCTGCCACACAAGCTTTGTTTGCTGGAAGCTGAATTATGAGTGGAAAATCTTCATTAATCCTGTTCCCTGAAATAGCTAGTTCCCAGTAGCCATGAGGAGTCTTCTCAGAGAAGGGCTCCACTCTCCTGCCACACGAGCTTTGCTTGCTGGAGGCTGAATTATGAGTAGAAAACCTTCATTTCTCCTGTTCCCTTAAATAGCTAGTTCCCAGTAGCCATGAGGAGTCTTCTCAGAGAAGGGCTCTTCTATCCTGCCACAGTAGCTTTGCTTGCTGGAGGCTGAATTATGAGTAGAAAATCTTCATTTCTCCTGTTCATTGAAATAGCTAGTTCCAGTAGACATGAGGATTATTCTCAGAGAAGGGCTCCACTCTCCTGCGACACTACCTTACTAGCTGGAGGCTGAATTATGAATAGGAAATCATCATTTCTCCTGTTCCCTGAAATAGCTAGTTCCCAGTAGCCATGAGGAGTCTTCTCAGAGAAATTCTAAACACTCCTGCTACACTAGCTTCACGTGCTGAAGGCTGAATTATGAGTAGAAAATCTTGATTTCTCCTGTTTTCTGAAATAGCTACTTCCCTATACCCATGAGGCGTCTTTTCAGAGAAGGGCTCCACTCTCCTCCCACACTATCTTTGCTTGCTGGAGGCTGAATTATGAGTAGAAAACCTGCATTTCTCCTGTTCCCTGTAATAGCGAGTTCCCAGTAGCCAAGAGGAGTCTTCTGAGAGAATGGCTCCACTCTACTGCCACACTAGCTTTGCTTGCTGGAGGCTGAATTATGAGTAGAAAATCTTGAATTTTCCTGTTCCCTGAAAGAGCTAGTTCACAGTAGCCATGAGAAGTCTTCTCAGAGAAGGTCTCCACTCTCCTGCCGCACAAGCTTTGCTTGCTAGAGGCTGAATTATGAGTTGAAAATCTTCATTTCTCCTCTTCTCTGAAATAGATAGTTCCCTGTAGCCATGAGGACTATTCTCAGAGAAGGGCTCCACTCTCCTGCCACGCGAGCTTTCCTTGCTGGAGGCTAAATTATGAGTAGAAAATCTTCATTTTTCCTGTTCCCTGAAATAGCTAGTCCCCAATAGCCAACAGGATTCTTCTCAGAGAAAGGCTCAAGTCACCTGCCGCACAAGCTCTGCTTGCTGGAGGCTGGATTATGAGTAGAAATTCTTCATTTCTCCTATTCCCTTAAATAGCTAGTTCTAGTTGACATGAGGAGAATTCCCAGCGAAGGGCTCCACTCTCTTGCCACACTAGCTTTGCTTGCTGGAGGCTGAATTATGAGTAGAAAATCTTCATTTCTGCTCTTCTCTGAAATAGCTAGTTCCCTGTAGTCATGAGGACCCTTCTCAGAGAAGGGCTCCACTCTCCTGCCGTGCGAGCTTTCCTTTCTGGAGGCTAAATTATGAGTAGAATATCTTCATTTCTTCTGTTCCCTGAAATAGCAAGTTCCCAATAGCCATGAGGATTATTCCCAGAGATGGGCTCTCCTCTCCTACCACACAAGCTATGCTTGCTGGAGGCTGAATTATGAGTACAAAATCTTCATTTCTCCTGTTCCCTAAAATAGTTAGCTCCCAGTAGCCCTGAGGACTCTTCTCATAGAAGGGCTCCACTCTCATGCCACTCTAGCTTTGCTTGCTGGAGGCTGAATTATGACAAGAAAATCTTCATTTCTCCTGTTCCCTGAAATAGCTACTTCCCAGTAGCCATGAATAGTCTTCTAAGAGAAGTACTAAACGCTCTTGCCACACTAGCTTTACATGCTGAAGGCTGAATTATGTGTAGAAAATCTTAATTTCTCCTGTTCTCTGAAATAGCTACTTACCAATAGCCATGAGATGTCTTCTCAGAGAAGGGCTCCACTCTCCTGCCGGACTAGCTTTGATTGCTGGAGGCTGAATTATGAGTAGAAAATCTTCATTTCTCCTCTTACCTGAAATACGTAATTCCCAGTAGCCATGAGGAGTCTTCTCAGAGAAGGGCCTCACTCTCCTGCCACACTAGATTTGCTTGCTGGAGGCTGAATTATGAGTAGAAAATCTTCATCTCTCCTGTTCCCTGAAATAGCTAGTTCCCAGTTGCCATATGGAGTCTTCTCAGAGAAGGTTTCCACTCTCCTGCCACACGAGCTTTGCTTGCTGGAGGCTGAATTATGCGTAGAAAATCTTCATTTCTCTTGTTCCTGAACTAGCTAGTACCAAGTCGCCATGAGGAGTCTTTTTAGGGAAGGGCTCCACTCTTCTGGAACACTAGATTTGCTTGCAGGAGACTGAAATAGGAGTAGAAAACCTTCATTTCTCTTGTTCTCTGAAATAGGTAGTTCCCAATAGCCATGATGACTCTTTTCATAGAAGGGATCCACTCTCCTGCCACACTAGCTTTGCTTGCTGGAGGCTTAATAATAAGTAGCAAATATTCATTTCTCCTGTTCCCTGAAATACTAGTTCCCAGTAGCCATGAGGATTCTCCTCAAAGAAGTTCTAAACTCTCCTGCCACACTAGCTTTACTTGCTGAAGACTGAATTATGAGTAGAAAATCTTTATTTCTCCTGTTCTCTGAAATAGCTACTTCCCAATAGCCATGAGGAGTCTTCTCAGAGAAGGGCTCCACTCTCCTGCCACACGACCTTTGCTTGCTGGAGGGTGAATTATGAGTAGAAAACCTTCATTTCCCCTGTTCCCTGAAATAGCTAGTTCCCAGTAGCCATGAGGAGTCTTCTCAGAGAAGGGCTCCACTTTCCTGCCACACAAGCTTTGCTTGCTGGAGGCTGAATTAGGAGTAGATAATCTTCATTTCTCCTGTTCCCTGAAATAGCTAGTTCCCAGTAGCCATGAGGAGTCTTCTCAGAGACGGACTCCACTCTCCTGCCACAGTAGCTTTGCCTGCAGGAGGCTGAATTATGAATAGAAAATCTTTATTTCTCCTGTTCCATGAAATAGCTAGTTCGCAATAGCCATGAGCAGTCTTCTAAGAGAAGGGCTTCACTCTCCTGCCACACGAACTTTGCTGGCTGTAGGCTGAATTATGTGGAGAAAATCTTTATTTCTCCTGTTCGCTGAAGTAGCTAGTTCGCAATAGCCATGAGGAGTCTCTCAGAGAAGCGCTTCACAGCCTGCCACACGAACTTTGCTTGCTGGAGGCTGAATAATGAGTAGAAAATCTTCATTTCCCCTGTTCCTAAAATCGCTAGTTCCCAGTAGCCATGAGGAGTCTTTTCAAAGAAGGGCTCTTCTCTCCTGCCACACAAGCTTTGTTTGCTGGAAGCTGAATTATGAGTGGAAAATCTTCATTAATCCTGTTCCCTGAAATAGCTAGTTCCCAGTAGCCATGAGGAGTCTTCTCAGAGAAGGGCTCCACTCTCCTGCCACACGAGCTTTGCTTGCTGGAGGCTGAATTATGAGTAGAAAACCTTCATTTCTCCTGTTCCCTTAAATAGCTAGTTCCCAGTAGCCATGAGGAGTCTTCTCAGAGAAGGGCTCTTCTATCCTGCCACAGTAGCTTTGCTTGCTGGAGGCTGAATTATGAGTAGAAAATCTTCATTTCTCCTGTTCATTGAAATAGCTAGTTCCAGTAGACATGAGGATTATTCTCAGAGAAGGGCTCCACTCCCCTGCGACACTACCTTACTAGCTGGAGGCTGAATTATGAATAGGAAATCATCATTTCTCCTGTTCCCTGAAATAGCTAGTTCCCAGTAGCCATGAGGAGTCTTCTCAGAGAAATTCTAAGCACTCCTGCTACACTAGCTTCACGTGCTGAAGGCTGAATTATGAGTAGAAAATCTTGATTTCTCCTGTTTTCTGAAATAGCTACTTCCCTATACCCATGAGGCGTCTTCTCAGAGAAGGGCTCCACTCTCCTCCCACACTATCTTTGCTTGCTGGAGGCTGAATTATGAGTAGAAAACCTGCATTTCTCCTGTTCCCTGTAATAGCGAGTTCCCAGTAGCCAAGAGGAGTCTTCTGAGAGAATGGCTCCACTCTACTGCCACACTAGCTTTGCTTGCTGGAGGCTGAATTATGAGTAGAAAATCTTGAATTTTCCTGTTCCCTGAAAGTGCTAGTTCACAGTAGCCATGAGAAGTCTTCTCAGAGAAGGTCTCCACTCTCCTGCCGCACAAGCTTTGCTTGCTAGAGGCTGAATTATGAGTTGAAAATCTTCATTTCTCCTCTTCTCTGAAATAGATAGTTCCCTGTAGCCATGAGGACTATTCTCAGAGAAGGGCTCCACTCTCCTGCCACGCGAGCTTTCCTTGCTGGAGGCTAAATTATGAGTAGAAAATCTTCATTTTTCCTGTTCCCTGAAATAGCTAGTCCCCAATAGCCATCAGGATTCTTCTCAGAGAAAGGCTCAAGTCACCTGCCGCACAAGCTCTGCTTGCTGGAGGCTGGATTATGAGTAGAAATTCTTCATTTCTCCTATTCCCTTAAATAGCTAGTTCTAGTTGACATGAGGAGAATTCCCAGCGAAGGGCTCCACTCTCTTGCCACACTAGCTTTGCTTGCTGGAGGCTGAATTATGAGTAGAAAATCTTCATTTCTGCTCTTCTCTGAAATAGCTAGTTCCCTGTAGTCATGAGGACCCTTCTCAGAGAAGGTCTCCACTCTCCTGCCGTGCGAGCTTTCCTTTCTGGAGGCTAAATTATGAGTAGAAAATCTTCATTTCTTCTGTTCCCTGAAATAGCAATTTCCCAATAGCCATGAGGATTCTTCTCAGAGATGGGCTCCACTCTCCTGCCACACAAGTTTTGCTTGCTGGAGGCTGAATTATGAGTAGAAAATCTTCATTTCTCCTGTTCCTTGAAATAGCTAGTTGCAGTAGACATGAGGATTTTTCTCAGAGAAGGGATCCACTCTCCTGCGACACTATCTTTCCTAGCTAGAGGCTGAATTATGAGTACAAAATCTTCATTTCTCCTGTTCCCCGAAATAGCTAGTTCCCAGTAGCCATGAGGAGTCTTTTAGGAGAAGTACTAAACTCTCCTGCCACACTACCTTTACTTGCCGGAGGCTGAATTTTGAGTAGAAAATCTTCATTTCTCCTGTTCCCTGAAATATCACGTTCCCAGTAGCCATGAGGAGTCTTCTCAGAGAAGGGCTCTACTCCAGTGCCACACTAGCTTTGCATGCTGGAGGCTGAATTATGAGTAGAAAATCTTGATTTCTCCTGTTCTCTGAAATAGCTACTTCCCAATAGCCATGAGGAGCCTTCTCAGAGAAGGGCTCCACTCTCCTGCCACACTAGCCTTGCGTGCTGGAGGCAAAATTATGAGTAGAAAACATTAATTTCTCCTGTTCCGTGAAATAACTAGTTCCCAGTAGCCATGACGAGTCTTCTCAGAGAAGGGCTCCACTCCCTGCCACACTAGCTTTGCTTGCTGGAGGCTGAATTATGAGTAGAAAATCTTCATTTCTCCTGTTTCCTGAAACAGCTAGTTCCCTGTAGCCATTAGGAGTCTTCTCGGAGAAGGGTTCCACTCTCCTGCTACAAGAGCTTTGCTTGCTGGAGGCTGAATTATGAGTAGAAAATCTTCATTTCTCATGTTCGCTGAAATAGCTAGTTCCCAGTAGCCATGAGGAGTCTTCTCAGAGAAGAGCTCCACTCTCTTGCCACACTAGCTTTGCTTGCTGGAGGCTGAATTATGAGTAGAAAATATTCATTTCTACTGTTCCCTGAAAAAGCTAGTTCCCTGTAGCCATTAGGAGTTTTCTCAGAGAATGGCTCCACTCTCCTGCGACACGAGCTTTGCTTGCTGGAGGCTGAATTATGAGTAGAAAATCTAAATTACTCCAGTTCCCTGAAGTAGCTAGTTCCTAGTAGCCATGTGGAGTCTATTCAGGAAGGGCTCCACTCTACTGCCACACGAACTTTTTTTGCTGGATGCTGAATAATTAGTAGAAAATCTTTATTTCTCCTGTTCCCTGAAAAAGCTAGTTCCCTGTAGCCATGAGAAGTCTTCTCAGAGAAGGGCTCCACTCTCCTGCCACACGAGCTTTGCTTGCTGGAGGCTGAATTAGGAGTAGAAAATCTTCATTTCTCCTTTTTCCTTAAATAGCTAGTTCCCAGTACCTGTGAGGAGTCTTCTCCGAGGAGGGCTCCACTCTCCTGCCACACTAGCTTTGCTTGCTGGAGGCTGAATTATGAGTAGAAAATCTTCATTTCTCCTGTTTCCTTAAATAACTAGTTCCCAATACACATGAGGCGTCTTCTCAGAGAAGGGCTCCACTCTCCTGCCACATAGCTTTGCTTACTGGAGGCTGAAATATGATTAGAAAATCTTTATTTCTCCTGTTCCCTGAAATAGCTAGTTCCCTGTGGCTATGAGGAGAGTTCTCAGTTCAGGGCTGCACTCTCCTTCCACACGAGCTTTGCTTGCTGGAGGCTGAATTTCGAGTAGAAAATCTTCATTTCTCCTGTTCCCTGAAATAGCAAGTTCCCTCTAGCCATGAGGAGTCTTCTCCGAGAAGGGCTCCACTCTCCTGCCACACGAGCTTTGTTTGCTGGAAGCTGAATATTGAGTAGAAAATCTTCATTTCTCCTGTTCTGTGAAATAGCTACGTTCCAATAGCCATGAAGAGTCTTCTCAAAGAAGGGCTACCCTCTCCTGCTACACAACCTTTGCTAGCTGGAGGCTGAAATACTAGTAGAAAATCTTCATTTCTCCTGTTCCCTGAAATAGAAAATTCCTTGTAGCCATGAGGAGACTTCTCAGAGTAGGGCTCCAATCTCCATCCACATTAGCTTTGCTTGCTGGAGGCTGAATTATGAGTAGAAAATCTTCATTTCTCCTGTTCCCTGAAATAGCAAGTTCCCTGTAGCCATGAGGAGTCTTCCCAGAGAAGGGCTCCACTCTCCTGCCACACGAGCTTTGTTTGCTGGAAGCTGAATATTGAGTAGAAAATCTTCATTTCTCCTGTTCTCTGAAATAGCTAGTTTCCAATAGCCATGAGGAGTCTTCTCAAAGAAGGGCTCCACTCTCCTGCTACACAAGCTTTGCTAGTTGGAGGGTGAATTACGAGTAGAAAATCTTCATTTCTCCTGTTTGCAGAAATAGAAAGTTCCCTGTAGCCATGAGGAGACTTCTCAGAGTAGGGCTCCAATCTCCATCCACATTAGCTTTGCTTGCTGGAGGCTGAATTATGAGTAGAAAATCTTCATTTCTCCTGTTCCCTGAAATAGCTACTTCCCTGTAGACATGAGGAGTCTTCTTAGAAAAGGGCTCCATTCTCCTGCCACACGAGCATTACTTGCTGTAGGCTGAATAATGAGTAGCAAATCTTCATTTCTCCTGTTTCCTGAAATAGCTAGTTCCCAGTAGCCATGAGGAGACTTCTCAGATAAGGGTTCCAGTCTCCTCCACACTAGCTTTGCTTGCTGGAGGCTGAATTAGGAGTAGATAATCTTCATTTCTCCTGTTCCCTGAAATAGCTAGTTCCCAGTAGCCATGAGGTGTCTTCTCAGAGAAGGGCTCCACTCTCCTGCCACACTAGCTTTGCTTGTTGGATGCTGAATTATGAGTAGAAAATATTCCTTTCTCCTGTTCCCTGAAATAGCTAGTTCCCAGGAGCCGTGAGGAGTCTTCTCAGAGAAGGGTTCCACTCACCTGCCGCACTAGCTTTGATTGCTGGAGGCTGAATTATGAGTAAAAAATCTTTATTTATCCTGTTCCCTGAAATAGCTAGTTCCTAGTAGCCATGAGGAGTCTTCACAGAGAAGGGCTCCACTCTCCTGCCACAATTGCTTTGCTTGCTGGTGGCTGAATTATGAATAGAAAATCTTCATCTCTCCTGTTCCCTGAAATAGCTAGCTCCCAGTGGCCATGAGGAGTCTTCTCAGAGAAGGGCTCCACTCTCCTGCCACACTAGCTTTGCTTGCTAGAGGCTGAAATATGAGTAGAAAATCTTCATTTCTACTCTTCCCTGAAATAGCTAGTTCCCAGTAGCCATGAGGAGTCTTCTCAGAGAAGGACTCCACTCTCCTGCCACACTAGCTTTGCATGTTGGAGGCTGAATTATGAGTAGAAATTCTTCATCTCTCCTGTTCCGTGAAATAGCTAGTTCTCAGTTGCCATGAGGAGTCTTCTCAGAGAAGGGCTCCACTCTCCTGCCACACGAGCTTTGCTTGCTGGAGGCTGAATAACGAGTAGAAAATCTTCATGTCTCCTGTTCCCTGAAAATCTAGCTCCCTGTAGCCATGAGGAGTCTTCTCAGAGAAGGGCTCCACTCTCCTGAAACCAGAGCTGTTCTTGCTGGAGGCTGAATTATGAGTAGAAAATCTTCCTTTCTACTGTGCCCTGAAAAACCTAGTTCTCTGTAGCCATTAGGAGTCTTCTCAGAGAAGGGCTCCACTATCGTGCGACACTAGCTTTGCTAGCTGGAGTCGGAATTATGAGTAGAAAATCTTCATTTCTCCTGTTCCCTGAAATAGCTAGTTCCCAGTGTCCTTGAGGAGTCTTCTTATAGAAGGGCGCCACTCTCCTGTCACACTAGCTTTGCTTGAAGGAGGCTGAATCATGAGTAGAAAATCTTCATTTCTCCTGTTCCCTGAAAAAGCTAGTTCCCTGTACACATTAGGAGTTTTCTAAGAATAGGGCTCCACTCTCCTGCCACACGAGCTTTGCTTGCTGGAGGCTGAATTATGAGTAGAAAATCTTCATTTCTCCTGTTCCCTGAAGTAGCTAGTTCCCAGTAGCCGTGAGGAGTCTTCTCAGAGAAGGGCTCCACTCTCCTTCCACACGAGCTTTGCTTGCAGGAGGCTGAATAATGAGTAGAAAATCTTCATATCTCCTGTTCCCTGAAAAAGCTAGTTCCCTGTAGCCATTAGGAGTTTTTTCAGAGAAGGTCTCCACTCTCCTGAAACACGAGCTTTGCTTGCTGGAGGCTGAATTATGAGTAGAAAATCTTCATTTCTCCTGTTCCTTGAAATGGCTAGATCCAGTAGACATGAGGATTCTTCTCAGAGAAGCGCTCTACTCTCCTGCGACACTAGCTTTCCTAGCTAGAGGCTGAATTATGAGTAGCAAATCTTCCATTTCTCCTGCTCCCTGAAATAGCTAGTTCTCAATAGTCATGAGGAGTCTTCTCAGAGAAGGGCTCCACTCTCCTGCCACACTACCTTTGCTTGCTGGAGGCTGAATTATGAGTAGAAAATTTTCATTTCTACTGTTCCCAGAAAAACCTAATTCCCAGTAGCCATAAGGCGTCTTCACAGAGTAGGGCTCCACTGTCCCTACACACTTTGCTTTACTTGCTGGAGGCTGAATTTTGAGTAGAAAATCTTCATTTCTCCTGTTCCCTGAAGTAGCTAATTCCAGTAGACATAAGGAGTCTTCTCAGAGAAGGGCTCCACTCTCCTGCAACACTAGCTTTGCTAGTTGGGGGCTGAATTATGAGTAGAAAACCTTCATTTCTCCTGTTCCCTGAAATAGCTAGTTCCCAGTAACCATGAGGAGTCTTTTCAGAGAAGTACTAAACTCTCCTACCACACTAGCTTTACTTGCTGGAGGCAGAATTATGAGTAGAAAATCTTCAATTCTCCTGTTCCCTGAAATATCACGTTCCCAGTAGCCATGAGGAGACTTCTTAGAGAAGGGTTCCACTCTCCTCCACGCTAGCTTTGCTTGCTGGAGGCTGAATTACTTGTAGAAAATCTTCATTTCTCCTGTTCCCTGAAATAGCTAGTTCCTATTAGCCATGAGGATTCTTCCCAGAGAAGGGCTCCAATATCCTGCCACACTAGCTTTGCTTGTTGGATGCTGAATTATGAGTAGAAAATATTCCTTTCTCCTGTTCCCTGAAATAGCTAGTTCCCAAGAGCCATGTGGAGTCTTCTCAGAGAAGGGTTCCACTCTCCTGCCGCACTAGCTTTGCTTGCTGGAGGCTGAATTATGAGTAGAAAATCTTCATTTCTCCTGTTCCCTGAAATAGCTAGTACCCAGTAGCCATGAGGAGTCTTCTCAGAGAAGGGCTCCACTCTCCTGCCACACTAGATTTGCTTGCTGGAGGCTGAAATATGAGTAGAAAATCTTCATTTCTCTTGCTCCCTGAAATAGCTAGCTCCCAGTAGCCATGAGGAGTCTTTTCAGAGAAGGGCTCCACTCTCCTCCCACACTAGCTTTGCTTGCTGGACGCTGGATTATGAGTAGAAAATCTTCCTTTCTACTGTGCCCTGAAAAACCTAGTTCCCTGTACCCATTACGAGTCTTCTCAGAGAAGGGCTCCACTATCGTGCGACACTAGCTTTGCTAGCTGGAGTCGGTATTATGAGTAGAAAATCTTCATTTCTCCTGTTCCCTGAAGTAGCTAGTTCCCAGTAGCCGTGAGGAGTCTTCACAGAGAAGGGCTCCACTCTCCTTCCACACGAGCTTTGCTTGCAGGAGGCTGAGTAACGAGTAGAAAATCTTCATGTCTCCTGTTCCCTGAAAAAGCTAGTTCCCTGTAGCCATTAGGAGTTTTTTCAGAGAAGGTCTCCACTCTCCTGAAACACGAGCTTTGCTTGCTGGAGGCTGAATTATGAGTAGAAAATCTTCATTTCTCCTGTTCCTTGAAATAGCTAGTACCCAGTAGCCATGAGGAGTCTTCTCATAGAAGGGCTCCACTCTCCTGACACACTAGATTTGCTTACTGGAGGCTGAAATATGAGTAGAAAATCTTCATTTCTCTTGCTCCCTGAAATAGCTAGTTCCCAGTAGCCATGAGGAGTCTTTTCAGAGAAGGGCTCCACTCTCCTCCCACACTAGCTTTGCTTGCTGGACGCTGGATTATGAGTAGAAAATCTTCCTTTCTACTGTGCCCTGAAAAACGTAGTTCCCTGTAGCCATTAGGAGTCTTCTCAGAGAAGGGCTCCACTATCGTGCGACACTAGCTTTGCTAGCTGGAGTCGGTATTATGAGTAGAAAATCTTCATTTCTCCTGTTCCCTGAAGTAGCTAGTTCCCAGTAGCCGTGAGGAGTCTTCTCAGAGAAGGGCTCCACTCTCCTTCCACACGAGCTTTGCTTGCAGGAGGCTAAATAACGAGTAGAAAATCTTCATGTCTCCTGTTCCCTGAAAAAGCTAGTTCCCTGTAGCCATTAGGAGTTTTTTCAGAGAAGGTCTCCACTCTCCTGAAACACGAGCTTTGCTTGCTGGAGGCTGAATTATGAGTAGAAAATCTTCATTTCTCCTGTTTCTTGAAATAGCTAGATCCAGTAGACATGAGGATTCTTCTCAGAGAAGCGCTCCACTCTCCTGCGACACTAGCATTCCTAGCTAGAGGCTGAATTATGAGTAGCAAATCTTCCATTTCTCCTGCTCCCTGAAATAGCTAGTTCTCAATAGCCATGAGGAGTCTTCTCAGAGAAGGGCTGTACTCCCCTGCCCCACTAGCTTTGCTTGCTGGAGGCAAACTTATGAGTAGAAAACATTCATTTCTCCTGTTCCGTGAAATAACTAGTTCCCAGTAGCCATGACGAGTCTTCTCAGAGAAGGGCTCCACTCTCCTGCCACACTAGCTTTGCTTGCTGGAGGCTGAATTATGAGTAGAAAATCTTCATTTCTCCTGTTTCCTGAAACAGGTAGCTCCCTATAGCCATTAGGAGTCTTCTCGGAGAAAGGTTCCACTCTCCTGCTACAAGAGCTTTGCTTGCTGGAGGCTGAATTATGAGTAGAAAATCTTCATTTCTCCTGTTCCCTGAAATAGCTAGTTCCCAGTAGCCATGAGCAGTCTTCTTAGAGAATGGCTCCACTCTCCTGCCACACTTGCTTTGCTTGCTTGAAGCTGAATTATGAGTAAAAAATCTTGAATTCTCCTGTTCCCTGAAATTGCTAGTTCCCAGTAGCCATGAGGAGTCTTCTCAGAGAAGGGCTTCACTCTCCTGCCACACGAACTTTACTTGCTGAAGGCTGAATTAAGAGTAGAAAATCTTGATTTCTCCTCTTCTCTGAAATAGCTTCTTCCCAATAGCCATGAGGAGTCTTCTCAGAGACGGGCTCAACTCTCCTGCCACACTAGCTTCGCTTGCTCGAAGCTGAATTATGAGTAGAAAACCTCATTTCTCCTGTTCTCTGAAATAGCTAGTTCCCAGTAGCCATGAGGAGTCTTCTCAGAGAAGGGCTCCACTCTCCTGCCACTCTAGCTTTGCTTTCTGGAGGCTGAATTATGAGTAGAAAATCTTCATTTCTCCTCTCCCTGAAATAGCTAGTTCCCAATAGCCATGAGGAGTCTTCTCTGAAAAGGGCTCCACTCTCCTGCCACACTGTCTTTTCTAGCTGGAGGCTGAATTATGAGTAGAAAATCTTCATTTCTACTGTGCCCTGAAAAAGCTAGTTCCCTCTAGATATTAGAAGTCTTCTCAGAGAAGGGCTCCACTCTCCTGCCACAAGGGCTTTGCTTGCTAGAGGCTGAATTATGAGTAGAAAATCTTCCTTTCTCCTGTTCCCTGAAATAGATAATTCCCAGTAGACATGAGGAGTCTTCTCAGAGAAGGCCTCCACTCTCATGCCACACTAGCTTTTCTTGCTGGAGGCCGAATTTTGAGTAGAAAATATTCCCTTCTCCTGTTCCCTGAAAAAGCTAGTTCCCTGTAGCCATGAGTAGTCTTCTCAGAGAAGGGCTCAACTCTCCTGCCACACGACCTTTGCTTGCTGGAGGCTGAATTAGGAGTAGAAAATCTTCATTTCTCCTTTTTCCTTAAATAGCTAGTTCCCTGTAGCCGTGAGGAGTCTTCTCAGATGAGGGCTCCACTCTCCTGCCACACTTGCTTTGCTTGCTGGAGGCTGAATTATGAGTAGAAAATCTTCATTTCTCCTGTTCCATGAAATAGCTAGTTCCCAGTGGCCTTGAAGAGTCTTCTCAGAGAGGGGCTCCAATCTCCTACCACACTAGCTTTGCTTGCTGGAGGCTGAATTATGAGTAGAAAATCATCATTTCTCCTGTTCCCTTAAATAGATAGTTCCCAATAGACATGAGGCGTCTTCTCAGAGAAGGTCACCACTCTCCTGCCGCAGATCTTTGCTTACTGGAGGCTGAAATATGAGTAGAAAATCTTTATTTCTCTTATTCCCTGAAATAGCTAGTTCCCTGGAGCTATGAGGAGACTTTTCAGTGTAGGACTCCACTCTCCTTCCACACTAGCTTTGGTTGCTGGAGGCTGAATTATGAGTAGAAAATCTTCATTTCTCCTGTTCCTTGAAATAGCAAGTACCCTCTAGCCATGACGAGTCTTCTCTGAGAAGGGATCCACTCTCCTGCCACACGAGCTTTGTTTGCTGGAAGCTGAATATTGAGTAGAAAATCTTCATTTCTCCTGTTCCCTGAAAGAGCTAGTTTCCAATAGCCATGAGGAGACTTCTCAAAGAAGGGCTCCTATCTCCAGCTACACAAGCTTTTCTAGATGGAGGCTGAATTATGAGTAGAAAATCTTCATTTCTCCAGTTCCCTAAAATAGCTAGTTCCCAGTAGACATGAGGAGTTTTGACACAGAAGGCCTCCACTCTCCTGCCACACTACCTTTGCTTGCTGCAGGCTGAATTATGAGTAGAAAACCTTCATTTATCCTGTTCCCTGAAATAGCTAGTTTCCAGTACCCATGAGGAGTCTTCTCAGAGAAGGGCTCCACTCTCCTGCCACACTAGCTTTGCTTGCTGGAGGCTGAATTATGAGTAGAAAATCTTCATTTCTCCTGTTCCCGGAAATAGCTAGTTCCCAGTAGCCATGAGGAGTCTTCTCAGAGAAGGGCTCCACTCTCCTGCCACACTAGCTTTGCTTGCTGGAGGCTGAATTATGAGTAGAAAATCTTCATTTCTCCTGTTCCCTGAAATAGCTAGTTTCCTGTACCCATGAGGAGTCTTCTCAGAGAGGGGCTCCACTCTCCTGCCACACTAGCTTTGCTTGCTGAAGGCTGAATTATGAGTAGAAAATCTTCATTTCTACTGTTCCCTGAAACAGATAGTTACCAGTAGCCATGAGGAGTCTTCTCAGAGATGGGCTCCAATCTCCTGCTACATGAGCTTTGCTTGCTGGAGGCTGAATTATGAGTAGAAAATCTTCATTTCTCCTGTTCCCTGATATAGCTAGTTCCCCGTGGCCATGAGGAGTCTTCTCAGAGAAGGGCTCCCTCTCCTACCACACTACCTTTGCTTGCTGGAGGTTGAATTATGAGTAGAAAATCTTCATTTCTCCTGTTCCCTCAAAGAGCTAGTTCCCAATAAACATGAGGAGTCATCTCATAGTTGGGCTCCACTCTCCTGCCGCACTAGCTTTGCTTATTTAAGTCTGCTTTATGAGTAGAAAATCTTCATTTTTCCTGTTCCCTGAAAAAGCTAGTTCCCTGTACACATTAGGAGTTTTCTCAGAATAGGGCTCCACTCTTCTGCCACACGAGCTTTGCTGGCTGGAGGCTGTATAACGAGTAGAAAATCTTCATGTCTCCTATTCCCTGAAAAAGCTAGCTCCCTGTAGCCATGAGGAGTCTTCTCAGAGAAGGGCTCCACTCTCCTGCAACCCGAGCTGTGCTTGCTGGAGGCTGAATTATGAGTAGAAAATCTTTATTTCTCCTATTCCCTCAAAAAGCTAGTTCCCTGTAGCCATTAGGAGTTTTTTCAGAGAAGGTCTCCACTCTCCTGAGACACGAGCTTTGCTTGCTGGAGGCTGAATTATGAGTAGAAAATCTTCATTTCTCCTGTTCCTTGAAATAGCTAGTTCCAGTAGACATGAGGATTCTCTTCAGAGAAGCGCTCCACTCTCCTGCGACACTAGCTTTCCAAGCAAGAGGGTGAATTATGAGTAGCAAATCTTCCATTTCTCCTGCACCCTGAAATAGCTAGTTCCCAATAGCCATGAGGAGTCTTCTCAGAGAAGGGCTCCACTCTCCTGTCACACTACCTTTGCTTGCTGGAGGCTGAATTATGAGTAGAAAATTTTCATTACTACTGTTCCCGGAAAAACCTAGTTCCCAGTAGACATGAGGAGTCTTCACAGAGTAGGGCTCCACTCTCCTGCCACACTTTGCTTTACTTGCTGGAGGCTGAATTTTGAGTAGAAAATCTTCATTTCTCCTGTTCCCTGAAGTAGCTAGTTCCAGTAGACATAAGGAGTCTTCTCAGAGATGGGCTCCACTCTACTGCGACACTAGCTTTGCTAGTTGGGGGCTGAATTATGAGTAGAAAATCTTCATTTCTCCTTTTCCCTGAAATAGCTAGTTCCCAGTAGCCATGAGGAGTCTTTTCAGAGAAGTACTAAACTCTCCTGCCACACTAGCTTTACTTGCCGGAGGCTGAATTACGAGGAGAAAATCTTCATTTCTCCTGTTCCCTGATATATCACGTTCCCAGTAGCCAACAGGAGTCTTCTCAGAGAAGGGCTCTACTCCCGTGCCACAGTAGCTTTTTCATGCTGGAGGCTGAATTATGAGTAGAAAATCTCTGATTTCTCCTGTTCTCTGAAATAGCTACTTCCCAATAGCCATGAGCAGTCTTTTCAGAGAAGGGCTCCACTCTCCTGCCACACTAAGCTTGCGTGCTGGAGGCAAAATTATGAGTAGAAAACATTCATTTCTTCTGTTCCGTGAAATAACTAGTTCCCAGTAGTCATGACGAGTCTTCTCAGAGAAGGGCTCCACTCTCCTGCCACACTAGCTTTGCTTGCTGGAGGCTGAATTATGAGTAGAAAATCTTCATTTATCCTGTTTCCTGAAACAGCTAGTTCCCTGTAGCCATTAGGAGTCTTCTCGGAGAAGGGTTCCACTCTCCTGCTACAAGGGCTTTGCTTGCTGGAGGCTGAATTATGAGTAGAAAATCTTCATTTCTCATGTTCCCTGAAATAGCTAGTTCCCTGTAGCCATTAGGAATTTTCTCAGAGAATGGCTCCACTGTCCTGCGACATGAACATTTCTTGCTGGTGGCGGAATTATGAGTAGAAAATCTTCATTACTCCTGTTCCCTGAAGTAGCTAGTTCCTAGTAGCCATGTGGAGTCTATTCAGAGAAGGACTCCACTCTCCTGCCACACGAGCTTTTTTTGCTGGATGCTGAATAATTAGTAGAAAATCTTCATTTCTCCTGTTCCCTGAAAAAGCTAGTTCCCTGTAGCCATGAGAAGTCTTCTAGAGAAGGGTTCCACTCTCCTGCCACACGAGGTTTGCTTGCTGGAGGCTGAATTAGGAGTAGAAAATCTTCATTTCTCCTTTTTCCTTAAATAGCTAGTTCCCAGTAGCTGTGAGTAGTCTTCTCCGAGGAGGGCTCCACACCCTGCCACACTAGCTTTGCTTGCTGGAGGCTGAATTATGAGCAGAAAATCTTCATTTCTCCTGTTCCATTAAATAGCTAGTTCCCAATAGACATGAGGCGTCTTCTCAGAGAAGGGCTCCACTCTCCTGCCACATAGCTTTGCTTACTGGAGGCTGAAATATGATTAGAAAATCTATATTTCTCCTGTTCCCTGAAATAGCTAGTTCCCTGTAGCTATGCGGAGAGTTCTCAGTGCAGGGCTGCACTCTCCTTCCACACGAGCTTTGCTTGCTGGAGGCTGAATTTCAAGTAGAAAATCTTCATTTCTCCTGTTCCCTGAAAGAGCAAGTTCCCTCTAGCCATGAGGAGTCTTCTCCGAGAAGGGCTCCACTCTCCTGCCACACGAGCTTTGTTTGCTGGAAGCTGAATATTGAGTAGAAAATCTTCATTTCTCCTGTTCTCTGAAATAGCTACTTTCCAATAGCCACGAGGAGTCTTCTCAAAGAAGGCTCCACTCTCCTGCTACACAAGCTTTGATAGCTGGAGGCTGAATTACGAGTAGAAAATCTTCATTTCTCCTGTTCCCTGAAATAGAAAGTTCCCTGTAGCCATGAGGAGACTTCTCAGAGTAGGGCTCCAATCTCCATCCACATTAGCTTTGCTTGCTGGAGGCTGAATTATGAGTAGAAAATCTTCATTTCCCCTGTTCCCTGAAATAGCTACTTCCCTGTAGACATGAGGAGTCTTCTTAGAAAAGGGCTCCATTTTCCTGCCACACGAGCTTTACTTGCTGTAGGCTGAATAATGAGTAGCAAATCTTCATTTCTCCTGTTTCCTGAAATAGCTAGTTCCAAGTAGCCATGAGGAGACTTCTCAGAGAAGGGTTCCACTCTCCTCCACACTAGCTTTGCTTGCTGGAGGATGAATTACTTGTAGAAAATCTTCATTTCTCCTGTTCCCTGAAATAGCTAGTTCACAGTAGCCATGAGGAGTATTCTCAGAGAAGGGCTCCACTCTCCTGCCACGCTAGCTTTGCTTGTTGGATGCTGAATTATGAGTAGAAAATATTCCTTTCTCCTGTTCCCTGAAATAGCTAGTTCCCAAGAGCCATGAGAAGTCTTCTCAGAGAAGGTTTCCACTCTCCTGCCGCACTAGCTTTGCTTGCTGGAGGCTGAATTATGAGTAGAATATCTTTATTTATCCTGTTCCCTGAAATAGCTAGTTCCTAGTAGCCATGAGGAATCTTCACAGAGAAGGGCTCCACTCTCCTGCCACACTTGCTTTGCTTGCTGGAGGCTGAATTATGACTAGAAAATCTTCATTTCTCCTGTTCCCTGAAATATCTAGTTCCAGTAGACATGCGGAATCTTCTCAGAGAAGGGCTCCACTCTCCTGCCACACTAGCTTTGCTTGCTAGAGGCTGAAATATGAGTAGAAAATCTTCATTTCTACTGTTCCCTGAAATAGCTAGTTCCCAGTAGCCATGAGGAGTCTTCTCAGAGAAGGACTCCACTTTCCTGCCACACTAGCTTTTCATGTTGGAGGCTGAATTATGAGTAGAAAATCTTCATCTCTCCTGTTCCGTGAAATAGCTAGTTCTCAGTTGCCATGAGGAGTCTTCTCAGAGAAGGGCTCCACTCTCCTGCCCCCGAACTTTGCTTGCTGGAGGCTGAATTGTGAGTAGAAAATCTTCATTTATCTTGTTCCCTGAAAAAGCTAGTACCCAGTAGACATGAGGAGTCTTCTCAAAGAAGGGCTCCACTCTCCTGCCACACTAGCTTTGCTCGATGGAGGCTGAAATATGAGTAGAAAATCTTCATTTCTCCTGTTCCCTGAAATAGCTAGTTCCCAGTAGCCATGAGGAGTCTTTTCAGAGAAGGGCTCCACTCTCCTCCCGCACTAGCTTTGCTTGCTGGAGGCTGGATTATGAGTAGAAAATCTTCCTTTCTACTGTGCCCTGAAAAACCTAGTTCCCTGTAGCCATTAGGAGTCTTCTCAGAGAAGGGCTCCACTATCGTGCGACACTAGCTTTGCTAACTGGAGTCGGAATTATGAGTAGAAAATCTTCATTTATCCTGTTCCCTGAAATGGCTAGTTCCCAGTGGCCTTGAGGAGTCTTCTTATAGAAGGGCGACACTCTTCTGTCACACTAGCTTTGCTTGAAGGAGGCTGAATCATGAGTAGAAAATCTTCATTTCTCCTGTTCCCTGAAAATGCTAGTTCCCTGTACACATTAGGAGTTTTCTAAGAGTAGGGCTCCACTCTCCTGCCACACGAGCTTTGCTTGCTGGAGGCTGAATTATGAGTAGAAAATCTTCATTTCTCCTGTTCCCTGAAGTAGCTAGTTCCCAGTAGCCATGAGGAGTCTTCTCAGAGAAGGGCTCCACTCTCCTGCCACACGAGCTTTGCTTGCTGGAGGCTGAATAACGAGTAGAAAATCTTCATGTCTCCTGTTCCCTGAAAAAGCTAGCTCCCTGTAGCCATGAGGAGTCTTCTCAGAGAAGGGCTCCACTCTCCTGAAACCAGAGCTGTGCTTGCTGGAGGCTGAATTATGAGTAGAAAGTCTTTATTTCTCCTGTTCCCTGAAAAAGCTAGTTCCCTGTAGCCATTAGGAGTTTTTTCAGAGAAGGTCTCCACTCTCCTGAGACACGAGCTTTGCGTGCTGGAGGATGAATTATGAGTAGAAAATCTTCATTTCTCCTGCTCCTTGAAATAACTAGTTCCAGTAGACATGAGGATTCTTCTCAGAGAAGCGCTCCACTCTCCTGCGTCACTAGCTTTCCTAGCTAGAGGCTGAATTATGAGTAGCAAATCTTCCATTTCTCCTGCTCCCTGAAATAGCTAGTTCCCAATAGCCATGAGGAGTCTTCTCAGAGAATGGCTCCAGTCTCCTGCCACACTACCTTTGCTTGCTTGAGGCTGAATTATGAATAGAAAATTTTCATTACTACTGTTCCCGGAAAAACCTAGTTCCCAGTAGCCATGAGGCGTCTTCACAGAGTAGGGCTCCACTCTCCTGCCACACTTTGCTTTACTTGCTGGAGGCTGAATTTTGAGTAGAAAATCTTCATTTCTCCTGTTCCCTGAAGTAGCTAGTTCCAGTAGACATAAGGAGTCTTCTCAGAGAAGGGCTCCACTCTCCTGCAACACTATCTTTGCTAGTTGGGGGCTGAATTATGAGTAGAAAATCTTCATTTCTCCTGTTCCCTGAAATATCTAGTTCCCAGTAAACATGAGGAGTCTTTTCAGAGAAGTACTAAACTCTCCTGCCACACTACCTTTACTTGCTGGAGGCAGAATTATGAGTAGAAAATCTTCAATTCTCCTGTTCCCTGAAATATCACGTTCCCAGTAGCCATGACGAGTCTTCTCAGAGAAGGGCTCCACTGTCCTGCCACACTAGCTTTGCTTGCTGGAGGCTGAATTATGAGTAGAAAATCTTCATTTCTCCTGTTCCCTGAAAAAGCTAGTTCTCTGTAACCATTAGGAGTTTTCTCAGAGAATGGCTCCACTCTCCTGCGACACGAGCTTTGCTTGCTGGAGGCTGAATTATGAGTAGAAAATCTTCATTACTCCTGTTCCCTGAAGTAGCTAGTTCCTAGTAGCCATGTGGAGTCTTCTCAGAGAAGGGCTCCACTCTCCTGCCACACGAGCTTTTTTTGCTGGATGCTGAATAATTAGTAGAAAATCTTCATTTCTCCTGTTCCCTGAAAAAGCTAGTTCCCTGTAGCCATGAGAAGTCTTCTCAAAGAAGGGCTCCACTCTCCTGCCACACGAGCTTTGCTTGCTGGAGGCTATATTATGAGTAGAAAATCCTCATTTCTCCTGTTCCCTGAAATAGCTAGTTCCCAGTAGCCATGAGGATTCTTCTCAGAGAAGGGCTCCGCTCTCTTGCCACGCTTGCTTTGCTTGCTGGAGGCTGAATTATGAGTAGAAAATCTTCATTTCTCCTCTTCCCTGAAATAGCTAGTGCCAAGTAGCCAAGAGGAGTCTTCTCAGAGAAGGGATCAACTCTCCTCCCACACTATCTTCGCATGCTGGAGCCTGAATTATGAGTAGAAAATCATTTCTCCATTTCCAGGAAATAGCTATTTCCCATTAGCCATGGGGAGTCTTCTCAGAGAAGGGGTCAACTCTCCTGCCAAACTAGCTTTGCTTGCTGGAGGCTGAATTACGATTAGAATATCTTCATTTCTCCTGTTCCCTGAAATAGCTAGTTCCAGTAGCCATTCGGAGTCTTCTGAGAGAAGGGCTCAACTCTCCTGCCAAACTAGCTTTGCATGCTGGAGGCTGAATTATGAGTATAAAATCTTCATTTCTCCTGTTCCCTGAAATAGCTAGTTAACAGTAGCCATGAGGAGTCCTCTCAGAGAAAGGCTCAACTCTCTTGCCACACTAGCTATGCTTACTGGAGGCTGAATAATGAGTAGAATTTTTTCATTTCTCCTGTTCCGTGAAATAGCTAGATCCCAGTAGCCATGAGGAGTCTTCACAGAGAAGGTCTCAACTCTCCTGCCACACTAGCTTTGCTTTCTGTATGCTGAATTATGAGTATAAAATCTTCATTTCTCCTGTTCCCAGAAATATCTATTTCCCTGTAGCCATGTGGATTCTTCTCAGAGAATGGCTCAACTCTCCTGCCACACTAGCTTTGCTTGATGGAGGCTGAATTATGAGTAGAAAATCTTCATTTCTCCTGTTTTCTGAAATAGCTAGTTCCCAGTACCCATGAGGAGTCTTTTCAGAGAAGGTCTCAACTCTCCTGCCACACTAGCTTTGCTTGCTGGAGGCTGAATTATGAGTAGAAAATCTTCATTTCTCCTCTTCTCTGAAATAGCTAGATCCCTGTAGACATGAGGACTCTTCTCAGAAAGGGCTCCACTCTCCTGCCACAGTAGCTTTGCTATCTGGAGGCTAAATTATGTGTAGAAAATCTTCATTTCTCCTGTTCCCTGAAATAGCTAGTTCCCAGTAGCCATGAGGAGTCTTTTCAGAGAAGTACTAAACTCTCCTGCCACACAAGCTCTACTTGCTGGAGGCTGAATTATGAGTAGAAAATCTTCATTTCTCCTGTTCCCTGAAATATCAAGTTCCCAGTAGCCATGAGGACTCTTCTCAGAGAAAGGCCTCACTCTCCTGGCACACTAGCCTTGCTTGCTGGAGGCTGAATTATGAGTAGAAAATCTTCAATTCTCCTGTTCCCTGAAATAGCTAGTTCCCTGTAGCCATGAGGAGTCTTCTCACAGAAGGGCTCCACTCTACTGCCACACTAGCTTTGCTTGCTGGAGGTTGAATTTTGAGTAGAAAATCTTCATTTCTCCTGTTCCCTGAAATACCTAGTTCCCAGTGGCCATGAGTAGACTTCTTATAGAAGGACGCCACTCTCCTGGCACAATAGCTTTGCTTGAAGGAGACTGAATTCTGAGCAGAAAAATCTTCATTTCTCCTTTCCCTGAAAAAGCTAGTTCCCTGGAGACATTAGGAGTATTCTCAGAATAGGGCTCCATTCTCCTGCCACAATAGCTTTGCTTACTGGAGGCTGAATTATGAGTAGAATTTCTTCATTTCTCCTGTTGCCTGAAATAGCTAGTTCCCAGTACCCGTGAGGAGTCTTCTCAGAGGAGGGCTCCACTCTCCTGCCACACTTGCTTTCCTTGCTGGATGCAGAAATATGAGTAGAAAATCTTCATTTCTCCTGTTCTCTGAAATAGCTTGTACCAGTAGACATGAGGAGTCTTCTCAGAGAAGGGCTCCACTCTCCTGCCACACTAGATTTGCTGCTGGAGGCTGAATTATGAGTAGAAAATCATTTCTCATGTTCTCTGAAATAGCTAGTTCCCAGTAGCCATGAGGAGTCTTCTCAGAGGAAGGCTCCACTCTCCTTCCATATTAGCTATTCTTGCTGGAGGCTAAATTATGAGTAGAAAATCTTGAATTCTCCTGTTCCCTGAAATAGCTAGTTCACAGTAGCCATGAGGAGTCTTCTCAGAGAAAGGCTCCACTCTCGTGCCACACTATATTTGCTTGCTGGATGCTGAAATATGAGTAGAAAATCTTCATTTCTCCTGTTCCCTGAAATAGCTGGTTCCAGTAGCCGTTCGGAGTCTTCTCAGAGAAGGGCTCAACACTCCTCCCACACTAGCCTTGCTTGCTGGAGGCTGAATTATGAGTAGAATATCTTTATTTATCCTGTTCCCTGAAATAGCTAGTTCCTAGTAGCCATGAGGAATCTTCACAGAGAAGGGCTCCACTCTCCTGCCACACTTGCTTTTCTTGCTGGAGGCTGAATTATGACTAGAAAATCTTCATTTCTCCTGTTCCCTGAAATAGCTTGTTCCCAGTAGCCATGAGGAGTCTTCTCAGAGAAGGTCTCGACGCTCCTGCCACACTAGCTTTGCTTGCTGGAGGCTGAATTATGAGTAGAAAATCTTCATTTATCTTGTTCCCTGAAATAGCTATTTAACTGTAGCCATGAGGATTCCTCTCAGAGAATGGTTCTACTCTCCTGCCACACGAGCTTTGCTTGCTGGAGGCTATATTATGAGTAGAAAATCCTCATTTCTCCTGTTCCCTGAAATAGCTAGTTCCCAGTAGCAATGTGGAGTCATCTCTGAGTAGGGCTCAACTCTCCTGCCACACAGGCTTTGTTTGCTGGAGGCAGAATTATGAGTAGAAAATCTTCATTTCTCCTGTTCCCTGAAATAGCTAGTTCCCAGTAGCCATGAGGATTCTTCTCAGAGAAGGGCTCCGCTCTCTTGCCACGCTTGCTTTGCTTGCTGGAGGCTGAATTATGAGTAGAAAATCTTCATTTCTCCTCTTCCCTGAAATAGCTTGTGCCAAGTAGCCAAGAGGAGTCTTCTCAGAGAAGGGATCAACTCTCCTCCCACACTATCTTCGCATGCTGGAGCCTGAATTATGAGTAGAAAATCATTTCTCCATTTCCAGGAAATAGCTATTTCCCATTAGCCATGGGGAGTCTTCTCAGAGAAGGGGTCAACTCTCCTGCCAAACTAGCTTTGCTTGCTGGAGGCTGAATTACGAGTATAAAATCTTCATTTCTCCTGTTCCCTGAAATAGCTAGTTAACAGTAGCCATGAGGAGTACTCACAGAGAAAGGCTCAACTCTCTTGCCACACTAGCTTTGCTTACTGGAGGCTGAATAATGAGTAGAATTTTTTCATTTCTCCTGTTCCGTGAAATAGCTAGATCCCAGTAGCCTTGAGGAGTCTTCACAGAGAAGGTCTCAACTCTCCTGCCACACTAGCTTTGCTTTCTGTAGGCTGAATTATGAGTATAAAATCTTCATTTCTCCTGTTCCCAGAAATATCTAGTTCCCTGTAGCCATGAGGAGTCTTCTCAGAGAAGGGCTCACCTCTCCTGCCACACTAGCTTTGCTTGATGGAGGCTGAATTATGATTAGAAAATCTTCATTTCTCCAGTTTTCTGAAATAGCTAGTTCCCAGTACCCATGAGGAGTCTTTTCAGAGAAGGGCTCAACTCTCCTTCCACACTATCTTTGCTTGCTGGAAGCTGAATTATGACTAGAAAATCTTCGTTTCTCCATTTCCAGGAAAGAGATAGTTCCCAGTAGCCATGAGGTATCTTCTCAGAGATGGACTCAACTCTCCAGCCACACAAGCTTTGCTTGATGGAGGCTGAATTATGAGTAGAAAATCTTCATTTCTCCTGTTCTCTGAATTAGCTAGTTCCCAGTAGCCAAGAGGAGTCTTCACAGATAAGGGTTCAACTCTCCTACCACACTAGCTTTGCTTGCTGGAGGCTGAATTATGAGTAGAAAATCTTCATTTCTCCATTTCCTGTAAATTTCAAGATCCCAGAATTCTTGAGGTGTTTTCTCAGAGAAGGGCACAAATCTCCTGCCACACTAGCTTTGCTTGCTGGAGGCTGAATTATAAGTAGAAAATCTTCAATTCTCCTGTTCCATGAAATAACTGGTTCCCAGTAGCCATGAGGAGTCTTCTTAGAGAAGGATTCAACTCTCCTGCCACACTAGCTTTCCTTCCTGGAGGCTGAATTATGAGTAGAAAATCTTCATTTCTCCTGTTCCAAGTAATAGCTAGTTCCCTGTAGCCATGAGGAGTCTTCTCGAAGAAGGGCTCCACTCTCCTGCCACACTAGCTTTGCTTGCTGGAGGCTGAATTATGAGTCGAATATCTTTATTTATCCTGTTCCCTGAAATAGCTAGTTCCTAGTAGCCATGAGGAATCTTCACAGAGAAGGGCTCCACTCTCCTGCCACACTTGCTTTGCTTGCTGGAGGCTGAATTATGACTAGAAAATCTTCATTTCTCCTGTTCCCTGAAATAGCTACTTCCAGTAGACATGCGGAATCTTCTCAGAGAAGGGCTCCACTCTCCTGCCGCACTAGCTTTGCTTGCTAGAGGCTGATATATGAGTAGAAAATCTTCATTTCTACTGTTCCCTGAAATAGCTAGTTCCCAGTAGCCATGAGGAGTCTTCTCAGAGAAGGACTCCACTCTCTTGCCACACTAGCTTTGCATGTTGGAGGCTGAATTATGAGTAGAAATTCTTCATCTCTCCTGTTCCGTGAAATAGCTAGTTCTCAGTTGCCATGAGGAGTCTTCTCAGAGAAGGGCTCCACTCTCCTGCCCCACGAACTTTGCTGCTGGAGGCTGAATTATGAGTAGAAAATTTCATTTCTCCTGTTCCCTGAAATAGCTAGTACCCAGTAGCCATGAGGAGTCTTCTCAAAGAAGGGCTCCACTCTCCTGCCACACTAGCTTTGCTTGATGGAGGCTGAAATATGAGTAGAAAATCTTCATTTCTCCTGTTCCCTGAAATAGCTAGTTCCCAGTAGCCATGAGGATTCTTTTCAGAGAAGGGCTCCACTCTCCTCCCACACTAGCTTTGCTTGCTGGAGGCTGGTTTATGAGTAGAAAATCTTCCTTTCTACTGTGCCCTGAAAAACCTAGTTCCCTGTAGCCATTAGGAGTGTTCTCAGAGAAGGGCTCCACTATCGTGCGACACTAGCTTTGCTAGCTGGAGTCGGAATTATGAGTAGAAAATCTTCATTTCTCCTGTTCCCTGAAATAGCTAGTTCCCAGTGGCCTTGAGGAGTCTTCTTATAGAAGGGCACCAATCTCCTGTCACACTAGCTTTGCTTGAAGGAGGCTGAATCATGAGTAGAAAATCTTCATTTCTCCTGTTCCCTGAAAAAGCTAGTTCCCTGTACACATTAGGAGTTTTCTAAGAATAGGACTCCACTCTCCTGCCACACGAGCTTTGCTTGCTGGAGGCTGAATTATGAGTAGAAAATCTTCATTTCTCCTCTTCTCTGAAATAGCTAGTTCCCTGTAGCCATGAGGACTCTTCTCAGAAAGGGCTCCACTCTCCTGCCACAGTAGCTTTGCTATCTGGAGGCTAAATTATGTGTAGAAAATCTTCATTTCTCCTGTTCCCTGAAATAGCTAGTTCCCAGTAGCCATGAGGAGTCTTTTCAGAGAAGTACTAAACTCTCCTGCCACACAAGCTCTACTTGCTGGAGGCTGAATAATGAGTAGAAAATCTTCATTTCTCCTGTTACCTGAAATATCAAGTTCCCAGTAGCCATGAGGACTCTTCTCAGAGAAAGGCCTCACTCTCCTGGCACACTAGCCTTGCTTGCTGGAGGCTGAATTATGAGTAGAATATCTTTATTTATCCTGTTCCCTGAAATAGCTAGTTCCTAGTAGCCATGAGGAATCTTCACAGAGAAGGGCTCCACTCTCCTGCCACACTTGCTTTGCTTGCTGGAGGCTGAATTATGACTAGAAAATCTTCATTTCTCCTGTTCCCTGAAATATCTAGTTCCAGTAGACATGCGGAATCTTCTCAGAGAAGGGCTCCACTCTCCTGCCACACTAGCTTTGCTTGCTAGAGGCTGAAATATGAGTAGAAAATCTTCATTTCTACTGTTCCCTGAAATAGCTAGTTCCCAGTAGCCATGAGGAGTCTTCTCAGAGAAGGACTCCACTTTCCTGCCACACTAGCTTTTCATGTTGGAGGCTGAATTATGAGTAGAAAATCTTCATCTCTCCTGTTCCGTGAAATAGCTAGTTCTCAGTTGCCATGAGGAGTCTTCTCAGAGAAGGGCTCCACTCTCCTGCCCCCGAACTTTGCTTGCTGGAGGCTGAATTGTGAGTAGAAAATCTTCATTTATCTTGTTCCCTGAAAAAGCTAGTACCCAGTAGACATGAGGAGTCTTCTCAAAGAAGGGCTCCACTCTCCTGCCACACTAGCTTTGCTCGATGGAGGCTGAAATATGAGTAGAAAATCTTCATTTCTCCTGTTCCCTGAAATAGCTAGTTCCCAGTAGCCATGAGGAGTCTTTTCAGAGAAGGGCTCCACTCTCCTCCCGCACTAGCTTTGCTTGCTGGAGGCTGGATTATGAGTAGAAAATCTTCCTTTCTACTGTGCCCTGAAAAACCTAGTTCCCTGTAGCCATTAGGAGTCTTCTCAGAGAAGGGCTCCACTATCGTGCGACACTAGCTTTGCTAACTGGAGTCGGAATTATGAGTAGAAAATCTTCATTTATCCTGTTCCCTGAAATGGCTAGTTCCCAGTGGCCTTGAGGAGTCTTCTTATAGAAGGGCGACACTCTTCTGTCACACTAGCTTTGCTTGAAGGAGGCTGAATCATGAGTAGAAAATCTTCATTTCTCCTGTTCCCTGAAAATGCTAGTTCCCTGTACACATTAGGAGTTTTCTAAGAGTAGGGCTCCACTCTCCTGCCACACGAGCTTTGCTTGCTGGAGGCTGAATTATGAGTAGAAAATCTTCATTTCTCCTGTTCCCTGAAGTAGCTAGTTCCCAGTAGCCATGAGGAGTCTTCTCAGAGAAGGGCTCCACTCTCCTGCCACACGAGCTTTGCTTGCTGGAGGCTGAATAACGAGTAGAAAATCTTCATGTCTCCTGTTCCCTGAAAAAGCTAGCTCCCTGTAGCCATGAGGAGTCTTCTCAGAGAAGGGCTCCACTCTCCTGAAACCAGAGCTGTGCTTGCTGGAGGCTGAATTATGAGTAGAAAGTCTTTATTTCTCCTGTTCCCTGAAAAAGCTAGTTCCCTGTAGCCATTAGGAGTTTTTTCAGAGAAGGTCTCCACTCTCCTGAGACACGAGCTTTGCGTGCTGGAGGATGAATTATGAGTAGAAAATCTTCATTTCTCCTGTTCCTTGAAATAACTAGTTCCAGTAGACATGAGGATTCTTCTCAGAGAAGCGCTCCACTCTCCTGCGTCACTAGCTTTCCTAGCTAGAGGCTGAATTATGAGTAGCAAATCTTCCATTTCTCCTGCTCCCTGAAATAGCTAGTTCCCAATAGCCATGAGGAGTCTTCTCAGAGAATGGCTCCAGTCTCCTGCCACACTACCTTTGCTTGCTTGAGGCTGAATTATGAATAGAAAATTTTCATTACTACTGTTCCCGGAAAAACCTAGTTCCCAGTAGCCATGAGGCGTCTTCACAGAGTAGGGCTCCACTCTCCTGCCACACTTTGCTTTACTTGCTGGAGGCTGAATTTTGAGTAGAAAATCTTCATTTCTCCTGTTCCCTGAAGTAGCTAGTTCCAGTAGACATAAGGAGTCTTCTCAGAGAAGGGCTCCACTCTCCTGCAACACTAGCTTTGCTAGTTGGGGGCTGAATTATGAGTAGAAAATCTTCATTTCTCCTGTTCCCTGAAATATCTAGTTCCCAGTAAACATGAGGAGTCTTTTCAGAGAAGTACTAAACTCTCCTGCCACACTACCTTTACTTGCTGGAGGCAGAATTATGAGTAGAAAATCTTCAATTCTCCTGTTCCCTGAAATATCACGTTCCCAGTAGCCATGACGAGTCTTCTCAGAGAAGGGCTCCTCTGTCCTGCCACACTAGCTTTGCTTGCTGGAGGCTGAATTATGAGTAGAAAATCTTCATTTCTCCTGTTCCCTGAATAAGCTAGTTCCCAGTACCCGTGAGGAGTCTTCTCAGAGGAGGGCTCCACTCTCCTGCCACACTTGCTTTCCTTGCTGGATGCAGAAATATGAGTAGAAAATCTTCATTTCTCCTGTTCTCTGAAATAGCTTGTACCAGTAGACATGAGGAGTCTTCTCAGAGAAGGGCTCCACTCTCCTGCCACACTAGATTTGCTGCTGGAGGCTGAATTATGAGTAGAAAATCATTTCTCATGTTCTCTGAAATAGCTAGTTCCCAGTAGCCATGAGGAGTCTTCTCAGAGGAAGGCTCCACTCTCCTTCCATATTAGCTATTCTTGCTGGAGGCTAAATTATGAGTAGAAAATCTTGAATTCTCCTGTTCCCTGAAATAGCTAGTTCACAGTAGCCATGAGGAGTCTTCTCAGAGAAAGGCTCCACTCTCGTGCCACACTATATTTGCTTGCTGGATGCTGAAATATGAGTAGAAAATCTTCATTTCTCCTGTTCCCTGAAATAGCTGGTTCCAGTAGCCATTCGGAGTCTTCTCAGAGAAGGGCTCAACACTCCTCCCACACTAGCCTTGCTTGCTGGAGGCTGAATTATGAGTAGAATATCTTTATTTATCCTGTTCCCTGAAATAGCTAGTTCCTAGTAGCCATGAGGAATCTTCACAGAGAAGGGCTCCACTCTCCTGCCACACTTGCTTTTCTTGCTGGAGGCTGAATTATGACTAGAAAATCTTCATTTCTCCTGTTCCCTGAAATAGCTTGTTCCCAGTAGCCATGAGGAGTCTTCTCAGAGAAGGTCTCGACGCTCCTGCCACACTAGCTTTGCTTGCTGGAGGCTGAATTATGAGTAGAAAATCTTCATTTATCTTGTTCCCTGAAATAGCTATTTAACTGTAGCCATGAGGATTCCTCTCAGAGAATGGTTCTACTCTCCTGCCACACGAGCTTTGCTTGCTGGAGGCTATATTATGAGTAGAAAATCCTCATTTCTCCTGTTCCCTGAAATAGCTAGTTCCCAGTAGCAATGTGGAGTCATCTCTGAGTAGGGCTCAACTCTCCTGCCACACAGGCTTTGTTTGCTGGAGGCAGAATTATGAGTAGAAAATCTTCATTTCTCCTGTTCCCTGAAATAGCTAGTGCCAAGTAGCCATGAGGAGTCTTCTCAGAGAAGGGATCAACTCTCCTGCCACACTAGCTTTGCTTGTTTGAGGCTGAATTCTGAGTAAAAAATCTTCACTTCTCCTGTTCCCTGAAATAGCCTGTTCCCTGTAGTCATGAGGAGTCTTCTCAGAGAAGGGCTCAACTCTCCTCCCACACTAGCTTCGCATGCTGGAGCCTGAATTATGAGTAGAAAATCATTTCTCCATTTCCAGGAAATAGCTATTTCCCATAGCCATGGGGAGTCTTCTCAGAGAAGGGGTCAACTCTCCTGCCAAACTACCTTTGCTTGCTGGAGGCTGAATTACGAGTAGAATATCTTCATTTCTCCTGTTCCCTGAAATATCAAGTTCCAGTAGCCATTCGGAGTCTTCTGAGAGAAATGCTCAACTCTCCTGCCACACTAGCTTTGCATGCTGGAGGCTGAATTATGAGTATAAAATCTTCATTTCTCCTGTTCCCTGAAATAGCTAGTTAACAGTAGCCATGAGGAGTACTCACAGAGAAAGGCTCAACTCTCTTGCCACACTAGCTTTGCTTACTGGAGGCTGAATAATGAGTAGAATTTTTTCATTTCTCCTGTTCCGTGAAATAGCTAGATCCCAGTAGCCATGAGGAGTCTTCACAGAGAAGGTCTCAACTCTCCTGCCACACTAGCTTTGCTTTCTGTAGGCTGAATTATGAGTATAAAATCTTCATTTCTCCTGTTCCCAGAAATATCTAGTTCCCTGTAGCCATGAGGAGTCTTCTCAGAGAAGGGCTCACCTCTCCTGCCACACTAGCTTTGCTTGATGGAGGCTGAATTATGATTAGAAAATCTTCATTTCTCCAGTTTTCTGAAATAGCTAGTTCCCAGTACCCATGAGGAGTCTTTTCAGAGAAGGGCTCAACTCTCCTTCCACACTATCTTTGCTTGCTGGAGGCTGAATTATGACTAGAAAATCTTCGTTTCTCCATTTCCAGGAAAGAGATAGTTCCCAGTAGCCATGAGGTATCTTCTCAGAGATGGACTCAACTCTCCAGCCACACAAGCTTTGCTTGATGGAGGCTGAATTATGAGTAGAAAATCTTCATTTCTCCTGTTCTCTGAATTAGCTAGTTCCCAGTAGCCAAGAGGAGTCTTCACAGATAAGGGTTCAACTCTCCTACCACACTAGCTTTGCTTGCTGGAGGCTGAATTATGAGTAGAAAATCTTCATTTCTCCATTTCCTGTAAATTTCAAGATCCCAGAATTCTTGAGGTGTTTTCTCAGAGAAGGGCACAAATCTCCTGCCACACTAGCTTTGCTTGCTGGAGGCTGAATTATAAGTAGAAAATCTTCAATTCTCCTGTTCCATGAAATAACTGGTTCCCAGTAGCCATGAGGAGTCTTCTTAGAGAAGGATTCAACTCTCCTGCCACACTAGCTTTCCTTCCTGGAGGCTGAATTATGAGTAGAAAATCTTCATTTCTCCTGTTCCAAGTAATAGCTAGTTCCCTGTAGCCATGAGGAGTCTTCTCGAAGAAGGGCTCCACTCTCCTGCCACACTAGCTTTGCTTGCTGGAGGCTGAATTATGAGTCGAATATCTTTATTTATCCTGTTCCCTGAAATAGCTAGTTCCTAGTAGCCATGAGGAATCTTCACAGAGAAGGGCTCCACTCTCCTGCCACACTTGCTTTGCTTGCTGGAGGCTGAATTATGACTAGAAAATCTTCATTTCTCCTGTTCCCTGAAATAGCTACTTCCAGTAGACATGCGGAATCTTCTCAGAGAAGGGCTCCACTCTCCTGCCGCACTAGCTTTGCTTGCTAGAGGCTGATATATGAGTAGAAAATCTTCATTTCTACTGTTCCCTGAAATAGCTAGTTCCCAGTAGCCATGAGGAGTCTTCTCAGAGAAGGACTCCACTCTCTTGCCACACTAGCTTTGCATGTTGGAGGCTGAATTATGAGTAGAAATTCTTCATCTCTCCTGTTCCGTGAAATAGCTAGTTCTCAGTTGCCATGAGGAGTCTTCTCAGAGAAGGGCTCCACTCTCCTGCCCCACGAACTTTGCTGCTGGAGGCTGAATTATGAGTAGAAAATTTCATTTCTCCTGTTCCCTGAAATAGCTAGTACCCAGTAGCCATGAGGAGTCTTCTCAAAGTAGGGCTCCACTCTCCTGCCACACTAGCTTTGCTTGATGGAGGCTGAAATATGAGTAGAAAATCTTCATTTCTCCTGTTCCCTGAAATAGCTAGTTCCCAGTAGCCATGAGGAGTCTTTTCAGAGAAGGGCTCCACTCTCCTCCCACACTAGCTTTGCTTGCTGGAGGCTGGTTTATGAGTAGAAAATCTTCCTTTCTACTGTGCCCTGAAAAACCTAGTTCCCTGTAGCCATTAGGAGTCTTCTCAGAGAAGGGCTCCACTATCGTGCGACACTAGCTTTGCTAGCTGGAGTCGGAATTATGAGTAGAAAATCTTCATTTCTCCTGTTCCCTGAAATAGCTAGTTCCCAGTGGCCTTGAGGAGTCTTCTTATAGAAGGGCACCAATCTCCTGTCACACTAGCTTTGCTTGAAGGAGGCTGAATCATGAGTAGAAAATCTTCATTTCTCCTGTTCCCTGAAAAAGCTAGTTCCCTGTACACATTAGGAGTTTTCTAAGAATAGGACTCCACTCTCCTGCCAACGAGCTTTGCTTGCTGGAGGCTGAATTATGAGTAGAAAATCTTCATTTCTCCTGTTCCCTGAAGTAGCTAGTTCCCAGTAGCCATGAGGAGTCTTCTCAGAGAAGGGCTCCACTCTCCTGCCACACGACCTTTGCTTGCTGGAGGCTGAATAACGAGTAGAAAATCTTCATGTCTCCTGTTCCCTGAAAAATCTAGCTCCCTGTAGCCATGAGGAGTCTTCTCAGAGAAGGGCTCCACTCTCCTGAAACCCGAGCTGTGCTTGCTGGAGGCTGAATTATGAGTAGAAAATCTTTATTTCTCCTGTTCCCTGAAAAAGCTAGTTCCCTGTAGCCATTAGGAGTTTTTTCAGAGAAGGTCTCCACTCTCCTGAGACACGAGCTTTGCTTGCTGGCGGATGAATTATGAGTAGAAAATCTTCATTTCTCCTGTTCCTTGAAATAGCTAGTTCCAGTAGACCTGAGGATTCTTCTCAGAGAAGCGCTCCACTCTCCTGCGACACTAACTTTCCTAGCTAGAGGCTGAATTATGAGTAGCAAATCTTCCATTTCTCCTGCTCCCTGATATAGCTAGTTCCCAATAGCCATGAGGAGTCCTCTCAGAGAAGGGCTCCAGTCTCCTGCCACACTACCTTTGCTTGCTGGAGGCTGAATTATGAGTAGAAAATTTTCATTACTACTGTTCCCAGAAAAACCTAGTTCCCAGTAGCCATGAGGCGTCTTCAGAGAGTAGGGCTCCACTCTCCTGCAACACTTTGCTTTACTTGCTGGAGGCTGAATTTTGAGTAGAAAATCTTCATTTCTCCTGTTCCCTGAAGTAGCTAGTTCCAGTAGACATAAGGAGTCTTCTCAGAGAAGGGCTCCACTCTCCTGCAACACTAGCTTTGCTAGTTGGGGGCTGAATTATGAGTAGAAAATCTTCATTTCTCCTGTTCCCTGAAATATCTAGTTCCCAGTAACCATGAGGAGTTTTTTCAGAGAAGTACTAAACTCTCCTGCCACACTACCTTTACATGCTGGAGGCTGAATTATGAGTAGAAAATCTTCAATTCTCCTGTTCCCTGAAATATCACGTTCCCAGTAGCCATGACGAGTCTTCTCAGAGAAGGGCTCCACTGTCCTGCCACACTAGCTTTGCTTGCTGGAGGCAGAATTATGAATAGAAAATCTTCATTTCTCCTGTTCCCTGAAATAGCTAGTGCCAAGTAGCCATGAGGAATCTTCTCAGAGAAGGGATCAACTCTCCTGCCACACTAGCTCTGCTTGTTTGAGGCTGAATTCTGAGTAAAAAATCTTCACTTCTCCTGTTCCCTGAAATAGCCTGTTCCCTGTAGTCATGAGGAGTCTTTTCAGAGAAGGGCTCAACTCTCCTCCCACACTAGCTTCGCATGCTGGAGCCTGAATTATGAGTAGAAAATCATTTCCCCATTTCCAGGAAATAGCTATTTCCCATCAGCCATGGGGAGTCTTCTCAGAGAAGGGGTCAACTCTCCTGCCAAACTAGCTTTGCTTGCTGGAGGCTGAATTACGAGTAGAATATCTTCATTTCTCCTGTTCCCTGAAATAGCTAGTTCCAGTAGCCGTTCGGAGTCTTCTGAGGGAAGGGCTCAACTCTCCTGCCACACTAGCTTTGCATGCTGGAGGCTGAATTATGAGTATAAAATCTTCATTTCTCCTGTTCCCTGAAATAGCTAGTTAACAGTAGCCATGAGGAGTCCTCTCAGAGAAAGGCTCAACTCTCTTGCCACACTAGCTTTGCTTACTGGAGGCTGAATAATGAGTAGAATTTTTTCATTTCTCCTGTTCCGTGAAATAGCTAGATCCCAGTAGCCATGAGGAGTCTTCACAGAGAAGGTCTCAACTCTCCTGCCACACTAGCTTTGCTTTCTGTATGCTGAATTATGAGTATAAAATCTTCATTTCTCCTGTTCCCAGAAATATCTAGTTCCCTGTAGCAATGAGGAGTCTTCTCAGAGAAGGGCTCAACTCTCCTGCCACACTAGCTTTGCTTGATGGAGGCTGAATTATGAGTAGAAAATCTTCATTTCTCCTGTTTTCTTAAATAGCTAGTTCCCAAAACCCATGAGGAGTCTTTTCAGAGAAGGTCTCAACTCTCCTGCCAAACTAGCTTTGCTTGCTGGAGGCTGAATTATGAGTAGAAAATCTTCATTTCTCCTCTTCTCTGAAATAGCTAGTTCCCTGTAGCCATGAGGACTCTTCTCAGAAAGGGCTCCACTCTCCTGCCACAGTAGCTTTGCTATCTGGAGGCTAAATTATGTGTAGAAAATCTTCATTTCTCCTGTTCCCTGAAATAGCTAGTTCCCAGTAGCCATGAGGAGTCTTTTCAGAGAAGTACTAAACTCTCCTGCCACACAAGCTCTACTTGCTGGAGGCTGAATAATGAGTAGAAAATCTTCATTTCTCCTGTTCCCTGAAATATCAAGTTTCCAGTAGCCATGAGGACTCTTCTCAGAGAAAGGCCTCACTCTCCTGGCACACTAGCCTTTCTTTCTGGAGGCTGAATTATGAGTAGAAAATCTTCAATTCTCCTGTTCCCTGAAATAGCTAGTTCCCTGTAGCCATGAGGAGTCTTCTCACAGAAGGGCTCCACTCTACTGCCACACTAGCTTTGCTTGCTGGAGGTTGAATTTTGAGTAGAAAATCTTCATTTCTCCTGTTCCCTGAAATACCTAGTTCTCAGTGGCCATGAGGAGACTTCTTATAGAAGGACGCCACTCTCCTGGCACAATAGCTTTGCTTGAAGGAGACTGAATTCTGAGCAGAAAAATCTTCATTTCTCCTGTTCCCTGAAAAAGCTAGCTCCCTGGAGATATTAGGAGTATTCTCAGAATAGGGCTCCACTCTCCTGCCACACGAGCTTTGCTTGCTGGAGGCTGAATTATGAGTAGAATTTCTTCATTTCTCCTGTTCCCTGACATAGCTATTTCCCAGTACCCGTGAGGAGTCTTCTCAGAGGAGGGCTCCACTCTCCTGCCACACTTGCTTTCCTTGCTGGAGGCAGAAATATGAGTAGAAAATCTTCATTTCTCCTGTTCTCTGAAATAGCTTGTACCAGTAGACATGAGGAGTCTTCTCAGAGAAGGGCTCCACTCTCCTGCCACACTAGATTTGCTGCTGGAGGCTGAATTATGAGTAGAAAATCTTCATTTCTAATGTTCTCTGAAATAGCTAGTTCCCAGTACCCCATGAGGAGTCTTCTTAGAGAAGGACTCCACTCTCCTGCCACACTAGCTTTGCTTGCTGGAGGCTGAATTATGAGTAGAAAATTTTCATCTCTCCTGTTCCCTGAAATAGCTAGTTCCCAGTAGCCATGAGGAGTCTTCTCAGAGGAAGGCTCCACTCTCCTTCCATACTAGCTATTCTTGCTGGAGGCTAAATTATGAGTAGAAAATCTTGAATTCTCCTGTTCCCTGAGATAGCTAGTTCACAGTAGCCATGAGGAGTCTTCTCAGAGAAAGGCTCCACTCTCGTGCCACACTATATTTGCTTGCTGGATGCTGAAATATGAGTAGAAAATCTTCATTTCTCCTGTTCCCTGAAATAGCTGGTTCCAGTAGCCATTCGGAGTCTTCTCAGAGAAGGGCTCAACACTCCTCCCACACTAGCCTTGCTCGCTGGAGGCTGAATTATGAGTAGAAAATCTTCAAGTCTCCTGTTCCCTGAAATAGCTATTTCCCAGTAGCCATGCAGAGTCTTCTCAGAGACGGGCTCCACTCTCCTGCCACACGCGCTTTGATTGCTGGAGGCTGAAATATGAACAGAAAATCTTCATTTCTCCTGTTCCCTGAAATAGCTTGTTCCCAGTAGCCATGAGGAGTCTTCTCAGAGAAGGTCTCGACTCTCCTGCCACACTAGCTTTGCTTGCTGGAGGTTGAATTATGAGTAGAAAATCTTCATTTATCTTGATCCCTGAAATAGCTAGTTAACTGTAGCCATGAGGATTCTTCTCAGAGAATGGCTCTACTCTCCTGCCACACTAGCTTTGCTTGCTGGAGGCTATATTATGAGTAGAAAATCCTCATTTCTCCTGCTCCCTGAAAGAGCTAGTTTCCGGTATCCATGAGGAGTCTTCTCAGAGAAGGGCTCAACTCTACTGCCACTCAAGCTTTGCTTGCTCGAGGCTGAATTATGAGTAGAAAATCTTCATTTCTCCTGTTCCCTGAAATAGCTAGTTCCCAGTAGCATAGTGGAGTCATCTCTGAGTAGGGCTCAACTCTCCTGCCACACAGGCTTTGTTTGCTGGAGGCAGAATTATGAGTAGAAAATCTTCATTTCTCCTGTTCCCTGAAATAGCTAGTGCCAAGTAGCCCTGAGGAGTCTTCTCAGAGAATGGATCAACTCTCCTGTCACACTAGCTTTGCTTGTTTGAGGCTGAATTCTGAGTAAAAAATCTTCACTTCTCCTGTTCCCTGAAATAGCCTGTTCCCTGTAGTCATGAGGAGTCTTCTCAGAGAAGGGCACAACTCTCCTCCCACACTAGCTTCGCATGCTGGAGCCTGAATTATGAGTAGAAAATCATTTCTCCATTTCTAGGAAATAGCTAGTTCCCATTAGCCACGGGGAGTCTTCTCAGAGAAGGGGTCAACTCTCCTGCCACACGAGCTTTGCTTGCTGGAGGCTGAATTATGAGTAGAAAATCTTGAATTCTCCTGTTCCCTGAAATAGCTAGTTCACAGTAGCCATGGGGAGTCTTCTCAGAGAAGGGGTCAACTCTCCTGCCAAACTAGCTTTGCTTGCTGGAGGCTGAATTACAAGTAGAATATCTTCATTTCTCCTGTTCCCTGAAATAGCTAGTTCCAGTAGCCATTCGGAGTCTTCTGAGAGAAGGGCTCAACTCTCCTGCCATACTAGCTTTGCATGCTGGAGGCTGAATTATGAGTCGAAAACCTTCATTTCTCCTGTTCCCTGAAATAGCTAGTTAACAGTAGCCATGAGGAGTCCTCTCAGAGAAAGGCTCAACTCTCTTGCCACACTAGCTTTGCTTACTGGAGGCTGAATAATGAGTAGAAAGTCTTGATTTCTCCTGTTCTCTGAAATAGCTACTTCCCAATAGCCATGAGGAGTCTTCTCAGAGAAGGGCTCGACTCTCCTGCCACACTAGCCTTGCTTGCTGGAGGCTGAATGATGAGTAGAAACCTTCATTTTTCCTGTTCCCTTAAATAACTAGTTCCCAGTAGCCATGAGGAGACTTCTCAGAGAAGGGCTCCACTCTCCTGCCACACTAGTTTTGCTTGCTGGAGGCTGAATTATGAGTAGAAAATCTTCATTTTTCCTGTTTCCTGAAATAACTAGTTCCCTGTAGCCATGAGGAGTCTTCTTAATGAAGAGCTCCACTCTCCTGCCACACTAGCTTTGCTTGCTGGAGGTTGAATTATGAGTAGAAAATCTTCATTTCTTCTCTTTCCTGAAATAGCTAGTTCCCAGTGGCCATGAGGTGTCTTCTTATAGAAGGGCGCCACTCTCCTGCCACACTAGCTTTGCTTGAAGGAGGCTGAATTATGAGTAGAAAATCTTCATTTCTCCTGTGCCCTGGAAAAGATAGTTCCCTGGCGACATTAGGAGTTTTCTCAGAACAGGGCTCCACTGTCCTGCCACACGAGCTTTGCTTGCTGGAGGCTGAATTATGAGTAGAATTTCTTCATTTCTCCTGTTCCCTGAAATAGGTAGTACCCAGTAGCCGTGAGGAGTCTTCTCAGAGGAGGGCTCCAAGTTCCTACCACACTAGCTTTTCTTGCTGGAGGCTGAGTTATGAGTAGAAAATCTTCATTTCTCCTGTTCCCTGAAATAGCTAGTTCCCAGTGGCCATGAGGAATCTTCTCAGAGAAAGGCTCCACTCTCCTACCACACTAGCTTTTCTTGCTGGAGGCTGAATTATGAGTAGAAAATCTTCATTTCTTCTGTTCCCTTAAATAGCTTGTTCCCAATAGACATGAGGTGTCTTCTCAGAGAAGGTCTCCACTCTCCTGCTGCATAGCTTTGCTTACTGGAGGCTGAATTTTTAGTAGAAAATCTTTATTTCTTCTGTTCCCTGAATTAGTAGTTCCCAGTAGCCATTAGGAGTCTTCTCATAGAAGGGCGCCACTCACCTGCCACACTAGCTTTGCTTGCTGGAGGCCTAATTATGAGTAGAAAATCTTTATTTCTCCTGTTCCCTCAAATAGCTAGTTCCTAGTAGCCATGAGGAGTCTTCACAGAGAAGGGCACCACTCTCTGCCACACTTGCTTTCCTTGCTGGGGGCTGAAATATGAGTAGAAAATCTTCATTTCTCCTGTTCTCTGAAATAGTTAGTTCCCAGTAGCCATGACGACTCTTTTCATAAAAGGGCTCCACTCCCCTGCCACACAAGCATTGCTTGCTGGAGGCTTAATAATGAGTAGCAAATATTCATTTCTCCTGTTTCCTGAAATACTAGTTCCCAGTAGCCATGAGGAGTCTTCTCAAAGAAGTTCTAAACTCTCCTGCCACACTAGCTTTACTTGGTGAAGACTGAATTAAGAGTAGAAAATCTTGATTTCTCCTGTTCTCTGAAATAGCTACTTTCCAATAGCTATGAGAAGTCTTCTCAGAGAAGGGCTCCACTCTCTTGCCACATGAGCTTTGCTTGCTGGAGTCTGAATTATGAGTAGAAAACCTTCATTTCTCCTGTTCGCTGAAATAGCTAGTTCCCAGTAGCCATGAGGAGTCTTTTCAGAGAAGTGCTTCACTCTCCTGCCACACTAGCTTTGCTTGCTGGAGACAGAATTATGAGTAGAAAATCTTCATTTCTCCTGTTCCCTGAAATAGCTACTTTCCAGTAGCCATAAGGAGTCTTCTCAGAGAAGGGCTCCACTCTCCTGCCACTCTAGCTTTGCTTGCTGGAGGCTGAATTATGAGTAGAAAATCTTCATTTCTCCTGTTCTTTGAAATAGCTAGTTCCAGTAGACATGAGGATTCTTCTCAGAGAAGGGCTGGACTCTCCTGCAACACTAGCTTTCCTAGCTAGAGGCTGTGTTATGAGTAGAAAATCTTCATTTCTCCTGTTCCCTGAAATATCAAGTTCCCAGTAGCCATGAGGAGTATTCTCAGAGAAGGGCTCTACTCCCCTGCCTCACTAGTTTTGCCTGCTGTAGGCTGAATTATGAGTAAAAAGTCTTGATTTCTCCCGTTCTCTGAAATAGCTACTTCCCAATAGCCGTGAGGAGTCTTCTCAGAGGACGGCTCCACGTTCCTACCACACTAGCTTTTCTTGCTGGAGGCTGAGTTATGAGTAGAAAATCTTCATTTCTCCTGTTCCCTGAAATAGCTAGTTCCCAGTGGCCATGAGGAATCTTCTCAGAGAAAGGCTCCACTCTCCTACCACACTAGCTTTTCTTGCTGGAGGCTGAATAATGAGTAGAAAATCTTCATTTCTCCTGTTCCTTGAAATAGCTAGTTCCAGTAGACATGAGGATTCTTCTCAGAGAATGGCTCCACTCTCCTGCAACACTAGGTTTCCTCGCTAGAGGCTGTGTTATGAGTAGCAAATCTTCATTTCTCCTTCTCCCTGAAATAGCTAGTTCCCAATAGCCATGAGGAGTCTTCTCAGAGAAGGGCTCCACTCTCCTGCCAAACTACCTTTGCTTGCTGGAGGCTGAAGTATGAGTAGAATTTCTTCATTTCTACTGTTCCCTGAAAAACCTAGTTCCCAGTAGCCATGAGGAGTCTTCACAGAGTAGTGCTCCACTCTCCTGCCACACTTGCTTTACTTGCTGGATGCTCAATTTTGAGTAGAAAATCTTCATTTCTCCTGTTCCCTGAAGTAGCTAGTTCCAGTAGACATAAGGAGACTTCTCAGAGAAGGCCTCCACTCTCCTGCCACACTAGCATTGCTAGTTGGGGGCTGAATTATGAGTAGAAAATCTTCATTTCTCCTGTTCCCTGAAATAGCTAGTTCCCAGTAGCCATGCGGAGTCTTTTCAGAGAAGTACGAAACTCTCCTGCCACACTAGGTTTACTCGCTGGAGGCTGAATTATGAGTAGAAAATCTTTATTTCTCCTGTTCCCTGAAATATCAAGTTCCCAGTAGCCATGAGGAGTCTTCTCAGAGAAGGGCTCTACTCCCCTGCCTCACTTGTTTTGCCTGCTGGAGGCTGAATTATGAGTAAAAAGTCTTGATTTCTCCCGTTCTCTGATATAGCTACTTCCCAATAGCCATGAGGAGTCTTCTCAGAGAAGGGCTCCACTCTCCTGCCACACTAGCCTTGCTTGCTGGAGGCTGAATTATGAGTAGAAACCTTCATTTCTCCTGTTCCCTTAAATAACTAGTTCCCAGTAGCCATGAGGAGTCTTCTCAGAGAAGGGCTCCACTCTCCTGCCACACTAGTTTTGCTTGCTGGAAGCTGAATTATGAGTAGAAAATATTTATTTTTCCTGTTCCATGAAATAGCTAGTTCCCTGTAGCCATGAGGAGTCTTCTTAGAGAAGGGCTTCGCTCCCCTGCCACACTAGCTTTGCATGCTGGAGGTGGAATTATGAGTAGAAAATCTTCATTTCTCCTCTTTCCTGAAATAGCTAGTTCCCAGTGGCCATGAGGTGTCTTCTTTTAGAAGGGCGCCACTCTCCTGCCACACTAGCATTGCTTGAAGGAGGCTTAATTATGAGTAGAAAATTTTCATTTTTCCTGTTCCATGAAATAGCTAGTTCTCAATAGCCCTGAGGAGTCTTCTCAGAGATGGTCTTCACTCTCCTGCCACACAAGCTTTGCTTGCTGGAGGCTGAATTATGAGTAGAAAATCTTCATTTCTCCTCTTCTCTGAAATAGCTAGTTCCCTGTAGCCATTAAGACCCTTCTCAGAGAAGGGCTCCAGTCTACTCCACACTAGCTTTGATTGTTGGAGGCTGAATTATGTGTAGAAAATCTTCATTTCTCTTTTTAACTGAAATAGCTAGTTCCCAGTAGCCATGAGGAGTCTTCTTAGAGAAATTCTAAACTGTCCTGCCACACTAGCTTCCTTTGCTGAAGTCTGAATTATAAGTAGAAAATTTTGATTTATCCTGTTCTCTGAAATAGCTACTTCCAAATAGCCATGAGGAGTCTTCTCAGAGATGGTCTCCACTCTCCTGCCACAATAGCTTTGCTTTCTGCAGGCTGAATTATGAGTAGAAAATCTTTATTTCTCCTGTTCCTGAAATAGCTAGTTCCCAGTAGCCATGAGGAGTCTTCACAGAGAAGGGCTACACTCTCCTGGCACACTTGCTTTGCTTGCTGGAGGCTGAATTATGTGTAAAAAATCTTCATTCCTCCTGTTCCTTGAAATATCTAGTTCTAGTAGACATGAGGAGTCTTCACAGCGAAGGGCTCCACTCTTGCCACACTAGCTTTGCTTGCTGGAGGCTGAATTATGAGTAGAAAATCTTCATTTCTCCTCTTCTCTGAAATAGCTAGTTCCCTGTAGCCATTAGGACCCTTCTCAGAGACGGGCTCCAGTCTACTCCACACTAGCTTTGATTGTTGGAGGCTGAATTATGAGTAGAAAATCTTCATTTCTCTTTTTCACTGAAATAGCTAGTTCCCAGTAGCCAAGAGGAGTCTTCTCAGAGTAGGGCACAACTCTCCTGTCATACTAGGTTTCCTTTCTGGAGGCTAAATTATGAGTAGAAAGCCATCATTTCTCCTGTTCCCTGAAATAGCTAGTTCCCAGTAGCCATGAGGAGTCTTTTCAGAGAAGGGCTCCACTCTCCTGCCACAGTAGCTTTGCTTGCTGGAGGCTGAATTATGAGTAGAAAATCTTCATTTCTCCTGTTCCCTAAAATAGCTAGTTCCCAGTAGCCATGAGGAGTCTTGTCAGAGAAGGGCTCCACTCTCCTGCCACTCTAGCTTTGCTTGCTGGAGGCTGCATTATGAGTAGAAAAATTTCATTTCTCCTCTCCCTCAAATAGCTAGTTCCCAATAGCCATGAGGAGTCTTCTCAGAGAAGGGCTTCACTCTCCTGCCACACGAACTTTGCTTGCTGGAGGCAGAATAATGAGTAGAAAATCTTCATTTCTCCTGTTCCCTAAAATAACTAGTTCCCAGTGGCCGTGAGGTGTCTTCTTATAGAAGGGTGAAACTCTCCTGGCACAGTAGCTTTGCTTGAAGGAGGCTGAATTATGAGTAGAAAAATCTTCATTTCTCCTGTTCCCTGAAAAAGCTAGTTCCCTGGAGACATTAGGAGTTTTCTCAGAATAGGGCACCACTCACCTGACATACGAGCTTTGCTTGCTGGAGCCTGAATTATGATTAGAATTTCTTCATTTCTCCTGTTCCCTGAAAAAGCTAGTTCCCTGGAGACAATAGGAGTTTTATCAGAATAGGGCACCACTCACCTGCCATACGAGCTTTGCTTGCTGGAGGCTGAATTATGATTAGAATTTCTTCATTTCTCCTGTTCCCTGAAATAGCTAGTTCCCATTAGCCGTGAGGAGTCTTCTAAAGGAGGGCTCCACCTTCCTGCCACACTAGCTTTTCTTGCTGGAGGCTGAATTATGAGTAGAAAATCTTCATTTCTCCTGTTCGCTGAAATAGCTAGTTCCCAGTGGCCATGAGGAATCTTCTCAGAGAAAGGCTCCACTCTCCTACAACACTAGCTTTTCTTGCTGGAGGCTGAATTATGAGTAGAAAATCTTCATTTCTTCTGTTTCCTTAAATAGCTTGTTCCCAATAGACATGAGGCGTCTTCTCAGAGAATGCCTCCACTCTCCTGCCGCATAGCTTTCCTTACTGGAGGCTGAATTTTTAGTAGAAAATCTTCATTTCTCCTGTTCCCTGAAATAGCTAGTTCCCAGTACCCATGAGGAGTCTTCTTAGAGAAAGACTCCACTATCCTGCCACACTAGCTTAGCTTGCTTGAGGCTGAATTATGAGTAGAATATCTTCATCTCTCCTGTTCCCTGAAATAGCTAGTTCCCGGTAGCCATGAGGAGTCTTCTCAGAGGAAGGCTCCACTCTCCTTCCATAGTAGCTTTTCTTGCTGGAGCCTGAATTATGAGTAGAAAATCTTAAATTCTCCTGTTCCCTGAAATAGCTAGTTCACAGTAGCCATGAGGAGTCTTCTCAGAGAAAGGCTCCACTCTCCCGCTGCACAAGGTTAGCTTGCTAGAGGCTAAATTATGAGTAGAAAATCTTAATTTCTCCTGTTTCCTGAAATAGCTAGTACCCAATAGCCATGAGGATTCTTCTCAGAGAAGGGCTCAACTCTCCTGCCGCACAAGCTTTGCTTGCTAGAGGCTGAATTATGAGTAGAAATTCTTCATTTCTCCTGTTCCCTGAAACAGCTAGTTCTGGTAGACATGAGGAGACTTTCCAGCGAAGGGCTCCACTCTCTTGCCACACTAGCTTTGCTTGCTGGAGGCTGAATTATTAGTAGAAAATCTTCATTTCTCCTCTTCTCTGAAATAGCTAGTTCCCTGTAGCCATGAGGACCCTTCTCAGAGAAGTGCTCCACTCTCCTGCCATGTGAGCTTTCCTTGCTGGAGGCTAAATTAAGAGTAGAAAATCTTCATTTCTCCTGTTCCCTGAAATAGCAAATACCCAATAGCCATGAGGATTCTTCTCAGAGATGGGCTCCACTCTCCTGCCGCAAAAGTTTTGCTTGTTGGAGGCTGAATTATGAGTAGAAAATCTTCATTTCTCTTGTTCACTGAAATAGCTAGTTCCCAGTAGCCAGGAGCAGTTTCTCAGAGAAGGACTCAACTCTCCTGTCACATTACCTTTCCTTTCTGGAGGCTAAATTATGAGTAGAAAGCCATCCTTTTTCCTGTTCCCTAAAATAGCTAGTTGCCATTAGCCATGAGGAGTCTTGTCAGAGAAGGGCTCCACACTCCTGCCACAGTAGCTTTGCTTGCTGGAGGCTGAATAATGAGTAGAAAATCTTCATTTCTCCTGTTCCCTAAAATAGCTAGTTCCCAGTAGCCATGAGGAGTCTTTTCAAAGAAGGGCTCCACTCTCCTGCCACACAAGCTTTGTTTGCTGGAAGTTGAATTATGAGTAGAAAATCTTCATATCTCCTCTTTCCTGAAATAGCTAGTTCCCAGTAGCCATGAGGAGTCTTCTCAGAGAAGGGATCCACTCTCCTGCCACACTAGCTTTGCTTACTGCAGTCTGCATTATGAGTAGAAAATGTTTATTTCTCCTGTTCCCTGAAATAGCTAGTTCCCAGTAGCCATGAGGAGTCTTCTCAGAGAACGGCTCCACTCTCGTGCCACACTAGCTGTGCTTGCTGGAGGCTGAATTATGAGTAGAAAATCTTCATTTCTCCTGTTCATTGAAATAGCTAGTTCCAGTAGACATGAGGATTCTTTTCAGAGAAGGGCTCCACTCTCCTGCCACAGTAGCTTTTTAATCTCTAGGCTGAATTATGAATAGGAAACCATCATTTCTCCTGTTCCCTGAAATAGCTAGTTCCCAGTAGCCATGAGGTGTCTTGTCAGAGAAATTCTAAACTCTCCTGCCCCACTAGCTTCACTTGCTGAAGGCTGAATTATGAGTAGAAAATCTTGATTTCTCCTGTTCCCTGAAATAGCTACTTCCCAAAAGCCATGAGGAGTCTTTCAGAAAAGGTCTGCACTCTCGTGCCACACAATATGTGCTTGCTGGATGCTCAAATATGAGTAGAAAATCTTCATTTCTCCTGTTTCCTGAAATAGCTAGTTCCCGGTAGCCATTAGGAGTCTTCTCGGAGAAGGGTTCCACTCTCCTGCTACAAGAACTTTGCTTGCTGGAGGCTGAATTATGAGTAGAAAATCTTCATTTCTCCTGTTCCCTGAAATAGCTAGTTCCCAGTAGCCATGAGGAGTCTTCTCAGAGAAGGGCTCCACTCCCCAGCCATTCTAGCTTTGCTTGCTGTAGGCTGAATTATGAGTAGAAAAATCTTCATTTCTCCTGTTCCCTGAAATAGCTAGTTCCAGTAGACATGAGGAGTCGTCTCAGCGAAGGGCTCCACTCTCCTGTGACACTAGCTCTGCTAGCTGGAGGCTGAATTATGAGTAGAAAATCTTCATTTCCCCTGTTCCCTGAAATAGCTAGTTCCCAGGAGCCATGAGGAGTCTTCTCAGAGAAATTCTAAACTATCTTGCCACACTAGCTTCCCTTGCTGAAGGCTGAATTATGAGTAGAAAATCTTGATTTCTCCAGTTCTCTGAAATAGCTACTTCCCAATTGCCATGAGGAGTCTTCTCTGAGATGGTCTCCACTCTCCTGCCACACTATCTTTGCTTGCTGGAGGCTAAATTATGAGTAGAAAATCTTCATTTCTACTCTTTCCTGAAAATCTAGTTCCCTGTAGCCATTAGGAGTCTTTTCAGAGAAGGTCTCCACTCTTCTGACACAAGAGCTTTCCTTGCTGGAGGCTAAATTATGAGTAGAAAATCTTCATTTGTCCTGTTCTCTGAAATATCTAGTACCCAATAGCCATGAGGATTCTTCTCAGAGAAGGGCTCCACTCTCCTGCCGCACAAGCTTTGCTTGCTGGAGGCTGAATTATGCGTAGAAATTCTTCACTTCTCCTCTTCCCTGAAATAGCAAATACCCTATAGCCATGAGGATTCTTCTCAGAGATGGGCTCCACTCTCCTGCCACGCAAGTTTTGCTTGTTGGAGGCTGAATTATGAATAGAAAATCTTCATTTCTCTTGTTTACTGAAATAGCTAGTTCCAGTAGCCATGAGGAGTCTTCTCAGAGAAGGACTCAACTCTCCTGTCACATTACCTTTCCTTTCTGGAGGCTAAATTATGAGTAGAAAGCCTTCATTTTTCCTGTTCCCTGAAATAGCTAGTTCCCAGTAGCCATGAGGAGTCTTTTCAGAGAAGGGCTCCACTCTCCTGCCACAGTAGCTTTGCTTGCTGGAGGCTGAATAATGAGTAGAAAATCTTCATTTCTCCTGTTCCCTAAAATAGCTAGTTCCCAGTAGCCATGAGGAGTCTTTTCAAAGAAGGCTCCACTCTCCTGCCACACAACATTTGTTTGCTGGATGTTGAATTATGAGTAGAAAATCTTCATATCTCCTCTTTCCTGAAATAGCTAGTTCCCAGTAGCTGTGAGGAGTCTTCTCAGAGAAGGGCTCCACTCTCCTGCCACACTAGTTTTGCTGGCTGCAGTCTGCATTATGAGTAGAAAATGTTCATTTCTCCTATTCCCTGAAATAGCTAGTTCCCAGTAGCCATGAGGAGTCTTCTCCGAGAAGTGCTCCACTCTCCTGCCACACTAGCTGTGCTTGCTGGAGGCTGAATTATGAGTAGAAAATCTTCATTTCTCCTGTTCCCTAAAAAAGCTAGTTCTGATAGACATGAGGAGACTTCCCAGCGAAGGGCTCCACTCTCTTGCCACACTAGCTTTGCTTGCTGGAGGCTGAATTATTAGTAGAAAATCTACATTTCTCCTCTTCTCTGAAATAGCTAGTTCCCTGTAGCCATGAGGACCCTTCTCAGAGATGTGCTCCACTCTCCTGCCATGTGAGCTTTCCTTGCTGGAGGCTAAATTATGAGTAGAAAATCTTCATTTCTCCTGTTCCCTGAAATAGAAAATACCCAATAGCCATGAGGATTCTTCTCAAAGATGGGCTCCACTCTCCTGCTGCAAAAGTTTTGCTTGTTGGAGGCTGAATTATGAGTAGAAAATCTTCATTTCTCTTGTTCACTGAAATAGCTAGTTCCCAGTAGCCATGAGCAGTTTCTCAGAGAAGGACTCAACTCTCCTGTCACATTACCTTTCCTTTCTGGAGGCTAAATTATGAGTAGAAAGCCATCATTTTTCCTGTTCCCTAAAATAGCTAGTTGCCATTAGCCATGAGGAGTCTTGTCAGAGAAGGGCTCCACACTCCTGCCACAGTAGCTTTGCTTGCTGGAGGCTGAATAATGAGTAGAAAATCTTCATTTCTCCTGTTCCCTAAAATAGCTAGTTCCCAGTAGCCATGAGGAGTCTTTTCAAAGAAGGGCTCCACTCTCCTGCCACACAAGCTTTGTTTGCTGGAAGTTGAATTATGAGTAGAAAATCTTCATATCTCCTCTTTCCTGAAATAGCTAGTTCCCAGTAGCCATGAGGAGTCTTCTCAGAGAAGGGATCCACTCTCCTGCCACACTAGCTTTGCTTGCTGCAGTCTGAATTATGAGTAGAAAATGTTCATTTCTCCTGTTCACTGAAATAGCTAGTTCCCAGTAGCCATGAGGATTCTTCTCAGAGAAGTGCTCCACTCTCCTGCCACACTAGCTGTGCTTGCTGGATGCTGAATTATGGGTAGAAAATCTTCATTTCTCCTGTTCATTGAAATAGCTAGTTCCAGTAGACATGAGGATTCTTTTCAGAGAGGGGCTCCACTCTACTGCGACACTAGCTTTTTAAGCTATAGGCTGAATTATGAATAGGAAATCATCATTTCTCCTGTTCCCTGAAATAGCTAGTTCCCAGTAGCCATGAGGTGTCTTCTCAGAGAAATTCTAAATTCTCCTGCCACACTAGCTTCACTTGCTGAAGGCTGAATTATGAGTAGAAAATCTTGATTTCTCCTGTTCTCTGAAATAGATACTTCCCAATAGCAATGAGGAGTCTTCTCAGAAAAGGTCTCCACTCTCGTGCCACACTATATTTGCTTGCTGGATGCTGAAATATGAGTAGAAAATCTTCATTTCTCCTATTTCCTGAAATAGCTAGTTCCCTGTAGCCATTAGGAGTCCTCTCGGAGAAGGGTTCCACTCTCCTGCTAAAAGAACTTTTCTTGCTTGAAGCTGAATTATGAGTAGAAAATCTTCATTTCTCCTGTTCCCTGAAATAGCTAGTTCCCACTAGCCATGAGGAGTCTTCTCAGAGTAGGGCTCCACTCCGCTGCCATACTAGCTTTGCTTGCTAGAGGCTGAATTATGAGTAGAATATCTTCATTTCTCCTGTTCCTTGAAATAGCTAGTTCCAGTAGACATGAGGATTGTTCTCAGAGAAGGGCTCCACTGTCCTGCGACACTAGCTTTGCTTGCTGAAGGCTGAATTATGAGTAGAAAACCTTCATTTCTGCTGTTCCCTGAAATAACTAGTTCCCATTAGCCAAGAGGAGTCTTCTGAGAGAATGGCTCCACTCTCCTGCCACACTAGCTTTGCTTGCTGGAGGCTGAATTATGAGTAGAAAATCTTGAATTCTCCTGTTCCCTGAAATAGCTAGTTCACAGTAGCCATGAGGAGTCTTCTCAGAGAAGGGCTCCACTCTCGTGCCACACTATATTTGCTTGCTGGATGCTAAAATATGAGTCGAAAATCTTCATTTCTCCTGTTTCATGAAATAGATAGTTCCCTGTAGCCATTAGGGGTCATCTTGGAGAAGGATTCCACTCTCCTGATACAAGAACTTTGCTTGCTGGAGCCTGAATTATGAGTAGAAAACCTTCATTTCTCCTGTTCCCTGAAATAGCTAGTTCCCAGTAGCCATGAGGAGTCTTATCAGAAAAGTGCTCTACTCTCCTGCTAGACTAGCTTTGCTTGCTGGAGGCTGAATTATGAGTAGAAAATCTTCATTTCTCCTGTTCCCTGAAATAGCTAGTTTCCAGTTACCATGAGGAGTTTTCTCAGAGAAGGGCTCCTCTCTCCTGCCACACGAGCTTTGCTTGCTGGAGGCTGAATTATGCGCAGAAAATCTTCATTTCTCCTGTTCCGTGAAATAGCTAGTACCCAGTCGCCATGAGGTTTCTTCCTAGGGAAGGGCTCCACTCTCGTGCAACACTAGATTTCCATGCATGAGACTGAAATAGGAGTAGAAAATCTTCATTTCTCCTGTTCTCTGAAATAGCTAGTTCCCAGTTGCCATGAGGAGTCTTCACAGAGAAGGTCTCCACTCTCCTCAACACTAGCTTTGATTGTTGGAGGTTGAATTATGAGTAGAAAATCTTCATTTCTCCTGTTCACTGAAATAGCAAGTTCCAAGGAGCCATGAGGAATCTTTCAGAGAAGGGGTCAACTCTCCTGCCACACGAGCTTTGCTTGCTGGAGGCTGAATTAGGAGTAGAAAAGCTTCATTTCTCCTGTTCCCTGAAATAGCTACTTCCCTGTAGCCAGTAGGAGGCTTATTAGAGAAGGGCTCCACTCTCCAGCCACATGAGCTTTGCTTGCTGGAGGCTGAATAATGAGGAGAAAATCTTCAATTCTCCTGTTCCCTGAAATAGCTAGTTCCCAGCAGCCATGAGTAGTCTTCTCAAAGAAGGGCTACACTCTCCTGCCACACTAGGCTTGCTTGCTGGAGGCTGAATTATGAGTAGAAAAGCTTCATTTCTCCCGTTCCAAAAATAGCTATTTCCCAGTAGCCGTGAGGAGTCTTCTCAGAGAAGGACACCGCTCTCATGCCAAACTAGCTTTGCATGCTGCAGGCTGAATTTTGAGTAGGAAATTTTCATTTCTCCTGTTCCCTGAAATAGCTTGTTCCCAGTAGCCATGAGGAGTCTTCCCAGAGAAGGGCTCCACTCTCCTGTGACACTAGCTTTCCTAGCTGGAGGCTGAATTATGAGTAGAAAATCTTCATTTCTCCTGTTCTTTGAAATATCAAGTTCCCAGTAGCCATGAGGAATCTTCTTAGAGAAGGGCGCCACTCTCCTGCCACACTAGCTTTACTTGCTGAAGAGAGAATTATGAGTAGAAAATCTTGATTTCTCCTGTTCTCTAAAATAGCTACTTCACAATAGCCATGAGGAGTTTTCTCAGAGAAGGGCTCCACTCTCCTGCCACTCTAGCTTTGCTTGCTGGAGGCTGAATTATGAGTAGAAAATCTTAATTTCTCCTGTTCCCTGAAATAGCTAGTTCCAGTAGACATAAGGAGTCTTCTCAGAGAAGGGCTCTACTCTCCTGCGACACGAGTTTTCCTAGTAGGAGGCTGAATTATGAGTAGAAAATATTCATTTTTCCTGTTCCCTGAAATAGCTAGTTCCCAGTAGCCATGAGGAGTCTTCTCAGAGAAGTACTAGTCTCTAGTGCCACACTAGCTTTACTTGCTGGAGGCTGAATTATGAGTAGAAAACCTTCATTTCTCCTGTTCCCTGCAATAGCTAGTTCCCAGTAGCCATGAGGAGTCTTCTCAGAGAAGGGCTCCACTTCCCTGCCACACTAGCTTTGCTTGGTGGAGGCTGAATTATGGGTAAAAAATCTTCATTTCTCCTGTTCCCTGAAATAGCTAGTTCCCTGTAGCCATGAGGAGTCTTCTCAGAGGAGGGATCCACTCTCTTTCCACACTAGCTGTTCTTGCTGGAGGCTGAATTATGAGTAGAAAATATTCATTTCTCCTGTTCCCTGAAATAGCTAGTTCTCAGTGGCCATGAGGAATCTTCTCAGAGAAGCGCTCCACTCTCTTACCACACTAGCTTTTCTTTCTGGAGGCTGAATTATGAGTAGAAAATCTTCATTTCTCCTGTTCCCTTAAATATCTTGTTCCCAATAGGCATGAGGCCTCTTCTCAGAGAAGGTCTCCACTCTCCTGCCGCATAGCTTTGCTTACTGGAGGCTGAATTATTAGTAGAAAATCTTTATTTCTCATGTTCCCCGCAATAGCTAGTTCCCAGTAGGCATTAGGAGTCTTCTCATAGAAGCGCGCCACTCACCTGCCACGCAAGCTATGCTTGCTGGAGGCCAAGTTATGAGTAGAAAATCTTTATTTCTCCTGTTCCCTGAAATAGCTAGTTCCCAGTAGCCATGAGGAGTCTTCACAGCGAAGGGCTCCACTCTCCTGCCACACTTGCTTTGCTTGCTGGAGGCTGAATTATGAGTAGAAAATCTTCATTTATCCTGTTCCCTGAAATACCTAGTTCTAGTAGACATGAGGAGTCTTCCCAGCAAAGGGCTCCACTCTCCTGTGACACTACCTTTGCTAGCTGGAGGCTGAATTATGAGTAGAAAATCTTCATTTCTCCTGTTCCCTGAAATAGCTAGCCCCCAGTAGCCATGAGGAGTCTTCTCAGAGTAAGGCTCCACTCTCGCCACACTATAATTGCTTGCTGGAGTCTGAAATATTCGTAGAAAATCTTCATTTCTCCTGTATCCTGAAATAGCTAGTTCCCAGTAGTCATGCGTCTTCTCAGAGAAGGGTTCCTCTCTTCTGCCACAGGATATATGCTTGCTGGAGGCTGAATTATGAGTAGAAAATCTTCATTTCTCCTGTTCCCTGAAATAGTTAGTTCCCAGTAGCCATGAGGACTCTTCTCAGAGAAGGGCTCAACTCTCCTGCCATTCTATCTTTGCTTGCTGGAGACTGAATTATGAGTAGAAAATCTTCAATTCTCCTCTTCCCTGAAATAGCTAGTTCCCAGTTGCCATGAGGAGTCTTCTCAGAGAAGGTCTCCACTCTCTTGCCACACAAGCTTTGCTTGCTGGAGGCTGAATTATGAGTAGAAAATCTTCATTTCTCCTCTTCTCTGAAATAGCTAGTTCCCTGTAGCCATGAGTACCCTTCTCAGAGAAGGGCTCCACTCCCCTGACACGTGAGCTTTCCTTGCTGGAGGCTAAATTATGAGTAGAAAATCTTCATTTCTCCTGTTCCCTGAAATAGCTAGTACCCAATAGCCATGAGGATTCTTCTCAGAGATGGGCTCCCCTCTCCTGCCACAGAAGCTATGCTTGCTGGAGGCTGAATTATGAGTAGAAATTCTTCATTTCTCCTGCTCCCTGAAAAGTTAGTTCCCAGTAGCCATGAGAAATCTTCTCAGAGAAGGGCTCCACTCTCCTGCCACACTACCTTTGCTTGCTGGAGGCTGAATTATGAGTAGAAAATCTTCATTTCTCCTGTTCCTTGAAATAGCTAGTTCCAGTAGACATGAGGATTTTTCTCTGAGGAGGGCTCCACTCTCCTGCGACACTAGCTTTCCTAGCTGGAAGCTGAATTATGACTAGAAAATCTTCATTTCTCCTGTTCCCTGAAATAGCTATTTCCCAGTAGCCATGAGTAGTCTTCTCAGAGAAGTACTAAACGCTCTTGCCACACTAGTTTTACTTGCTGAAGGCTGAATTATGTGTAGAAAATCTTAATTTCTCCTGTTCTCTGAAATAGCTACTTCCCAATAGCCATGAGACGTCTTCTCACAGAATGGCTCCACTTTCCTACCACACGAGCTTTGCTTGCTGGAGGCTGAATTATGAGTAGAAAACCTTCATTTCTCCTGTTCCCTGAAATAGCTAGTTTCCAGTAGCCATGAGGAGTCTTCTCAGAGAAATTATAAACTCTCTTGCCACACTAGCTTCTCTTGCTGAAGGCTGAATTATGAGTAGAAAATCTTGATTTCTCCTGTTCTCTGAAATAGCTACTTCCCAATAGCCCTGAGGAGTCTTCTCAGAGATGGTCTCCACTCTCCTGCCACACTAGCTTTGCTTGTTGGAGGCTGAATTATGAGTAGAAAATCTTCATTTCTACTGTTGCCTGAAAAAGCTAGTTTCTTGTAGCCATTAGGAGTCTTCTCAGAGAAGGGCTCCACTATACTGAAGGAAGAGCTTTGCTTGCTGGAGGCTGAATTATGATTAGAAAATCTTCATTTCTCCTGTTCCCTGAAATAGCTACTAACCAGTGGCCATGAGTAGTCTCCTTAGAGAAGGGCGCCACTCTCCTGCCACACTAGCTTTGGTTGCTGGGGGCTGAAATATGAGTAGAAAATATTTATTCCTCCTGGTACCTGAAATAGCTAGTTCCCAGTAGCCATGAGGAGTCTTTTCAGAGAAGTACTAAACTCTCATGCCACACTAGCTTTACTTCCTGGATGCTGAATTATGAGTAGAAAATCATCATTTCTTCTGATCCCTGAATTATCACGTTCCCAGTAGCCATGAGGAGTCTTCTCAGAGAAGGGCTCTACTCTCCTGCTGCACTAGCTTTGCTTGCTGGAGGCTGAATTATGAGTAGAAAATCTTGATTTCTCCTGTTCTCTGAAATAGCTACTTCCCAATAGCCATGAGGAGTCTTTTCAGAGAAGGGCTCCACTCTCCTGCTACACTAGCCTTGCTTGCTTGAGGCTGAATTATGAGTAAAAAACCTTCATTTCTCCTGTTCCCTGAAATAACTAGATCCCGGTAGCCATGAGGAGTCTTCTCAAAGAAGGGCTCCACTCTCCAGCCACACTAGCTTTGCTTGCTGGAGGCTGAATTATGAGTAGAAAATCTTCATTTTTCCTGGTCCCTGAAATAGCTAGTTCCTCTAGCCATGAGGAGTCTTCTCAGAGAAGGGCTCCACTATCCTGCCACATTAGCTTTGCTTGCTGGAGGTTGAATTATGAGTAGAAAATCTTCATTTCTCCTGATCCCTGAAATAGCTTGTTCCCAGTGGCCATGAGTTGTCTTCTTATAGAAGGCGCCACTCTCCTGGCACACTAGCTTTGCTTGAAGGGGGCTGAATTATGAGTAGAAAATCTTCATTTCTCCTGTTCCCTGAAAAAGCTAGTTCCCTGGAGACATTAGGTGTTTTCTCAGAATAGGGCTCCAATCTCCTCCACACTAGCGTTGATTGTTGGAGGGTGAAGATTGAGTAGAAAATCTTCATTTCTCCTGTTCCCTGAAATAGCTAGTTCCAGTAGACATGAGGAGTCGTCTCAGCGAAGGGCTCTACTCTCCTGTGACACTAGCTCTGCTAGCTGGAGACTGAATTATGAGTAGAAAATCTTCATTTCTCCTGTTCCCTGAAATAGCTAGTTCCCAGGAGCCATGAGGAGTCTTCTCAGAGAAATTCTAAACTATCCTGCCACACTAGCTTCCCTTGCTGAAGGCTGAATTATGAGTAGAAAATCTTGATTTCTCCAGTTCTCTGAAATAGCTAATTCCCAATAGCCATGAGGAGTCTTCTCAGAGATGGTCTCCACTCTCCTGCCACACTATCTTTGCTTGCTGGAGGCTGAATTGTGAGTAGAAATTCTACATTTCTACTCTTTCCTGAAAATCTAGTTCCCTGTAGCCATTAGGAGTCTTCTCAGAGAAGGGCTGCACTCTCCTGACACAAGAGCTTTCCTTGCTGGAGGCTAAATTATGAGTAGAAAATCTTCATTTGTCCTGTTCTCTGAAATATCTAGTACCCAATAGCCATGAGGATTCTTCTCAGAGAAGGGCTCCACTCTCCTGCCGCACAAGCTTTGCTTTCTGGAGGCTGAATTATGCGTAGAAATTCTTCACTTCTCCTATTCCGTGAAACAGCAAATACCCTATAGCCATGAGGATTCTTCTCAGAGATGGGCTCTACTCTCCTGCCGCACAAGTTTTGCTTGTAAGAGGCTGAATTATGAGTAGAACATCTTCATTTCTCTTGTTTACTGAAATAGCTAGTTCCCAGTAGCCATGAGGAGTCTTCTCAGAGAAGGGCTCCACTTCCCTGCCACACTAGCTTTGCTTGGTGGAGGCTGAATTATGGGTAAAAAATCTTCATTTCTCCTGTTCCCTGAAATAGCTAGTTCCCTGTAGCCATGAGGAGTCTTCTCAGAGGAGGGATCCACTCTCTTTCCACACTAGCTGTTCTTGCTGGAGGCTGAATTATGAGTAGAAAATATTCATTTCTCCTGTTCCCTGAAATAGCTAGTTCTCAGTGGCCATGAGGAATCTTCTCAGAGAAGCGCTCCACTCTCTTACCACACTAGCTTTTCTTTCTGGAGGCTGAATTATGAGTAGAAAATCTTCATTTCTCCTGTTCCCTTAAATATCTTGTTCCCAATAGGCATGAGGCCTCTTCTCAGAGAAGGTCTCCACTCTCCTGCCGCATAGCTTTGCTTACTGGAGGCTGAATTATTAGTAGAAAATCTTTATTTCTCATGTTCCCCGCAATAGCTAGTTCCCAGTAGGCATTAGGAGTCTTCTCATAGAAGCGCGCCACTCACCTGCCACGCAAGCTATGCTTGCTGGAGGCCAAGTTATGAGTAGAAAATCTTTATTTCTCCTGTTCCCTGAAATAGCTAGTTCCCAGTAGCCATGAGGAGTCTTCACAGCGAAGGGCTCCACTCTCCTGCCACACTTGCTTTGCTTGCTGGAGGCTGAATTATGAGTAGAAAATCTTCATTTATCCTGTTCCCTGAAATACCTAGTTCTAGTAGACATGAGGAGTCTTCCCAGCGAAGGGCTCCACTCTCCTGTGACACTACCTTTGCTAGCTGGAGGCTGAATTATGAGTAGAAAATCTTCATTTCTCCTGTTCCCTGAAATAGCTATTTCCCAGTAGCCATGAGTAGTCTTCTCAGAGTAAGGCTCCACTCTCGCCACACTATAATTGCTTGCTGGAGTCTGAAATATTCGTAGAAAATCTTCATTTCTCCTGTTTCCTGAAATAGCTAGTTCCCAGTAGTCATTATGCGTCTTCTCAGAGAAGGGTTCCTCTCTTCTGCCACAGGATATATGCTTGCTGGAGGCTGAATTATGAGTAGAAAATCTTCATTTCTCCTGTTCCCTGAAATAGTTAGTTCCCAGTAGCCATGAGGACTCTTCTCAGAGAAGGGCTCAACTCTCCTGCCATTCTATCTTTGCTTGCTGGAGACTGAATTATGAGTAGAAAATATTCATTTCTCCTCTTCTCTGAAATAGCTAGTTCCCTGTAGCCATGAGTACCCTTCTCAGAGAAGGGCTCCACTCCCCTGACACGTGAGCTTTCCTTGCTGGAGGCTAAATTATGAGTAGAAAATCTTCATTTCTCCTGTTCCCTGAAATAGCTAGTACCCAATAGCCATGAGGATTCTTCTCAGAGATGGGCTCCCCTCTCCTGCCACAGAAGCTATGCTTGCTGGAGGCTGAATTATGAGTAGAAATTCTTCATTTCTCCTGCTCCCTGAAAAGTTAGTTCCCAGTAGCCATGAGGAATCTTCTCAGAGAAGGGCTCCACTCTCCTGCCACACTACCTTTGCTTGCTGGAGCCTGAATTATGAGTAGAAAATCTTCATTTCTCCTGTTCCTTGAAATAGCTAGTTCCAGTAGACATGAGGATTTTTCTCAGAGGAGGGCTCCACTCTCCTGCGACACTAGCTTTCCTAGCTGGAAGCTGAATTATGACTAGAAAATCTTCATTTCTCCTGTTCCCTGAAATAGCTATTTCCCAGTAGCCATGAGTAGTCTTCTCAGAGAAGTACTAAACGCTCTTGCCACACTAGTTTTACTTGCTGAAGGCTGAATTATGTGTAGAAAATCTTAATTTCTCCTGTTCTCTGAAATAGCTACTTCCCAATAGCCATGAGACGTCTTCTCACAGAATGGCTCCACTTTCCTACCACACGAGCTTTGCTTGCTGGAGGCTGAATTATGAGTAGAAAACCTTCATTTCTCCTGTTCCCTGAAATAGCTAGTTTCCAGTAGCCATGAGGAGTCTTCTCAGAGAAATTATAAACTCTCTTGCCACACTAGCTTCTCTTGCTGAAGGCTGAATTATGAGTAGAAAATCTTGATTTCTCCTGTTCTCTGAAATAGCTACTTCCCAATAGCCCTGAGGAGTCTTCTCAGAGATGGTCTCCACTCTCCTGCCACACTAGCTTTGCTTGTTGGAGGCTGAATTATGAGTAGAAAATCTTCATTTCTACTGTTGCCTGAAAAAGCTAGTTTCTTGTAGCCATTAGGAGTCTTCTCAGAGAAGGGATCCACTATACTGAAGGAAGAGCTTTGCTTGCTGGAGGCTGAATTATGATTAGAAAATCTTCATTTCTCCTGTTCCCTGAAATAGCTACTAACCAGTGGCCATGAGTAGTCTCCTTAGAGAAGGGCGCCACTCTCCTGCCACACTAGCTTTGGTTGCTGGGGGCTGAAATATGAGTAGAAAATATTTATTCCTCCTGGTACCTGAAATAGCTAGTTCCCAGTAGCCATGAGGAGTCTTTTCAGAGAAGTACTAAACTCTCATGCCACACTAGCTTTACTTCCTGGATGCTGAATTATGAGTAGAAAATCATCATTTCTTCTGATCCCTGAATTATCACGTTCCCAGTAGCCATGAGGAGTCTTCTCAGAGAAGGGCTCTACTCTCCTGCTGCACTAGCTTTGCTTGCTGGAGGCTGAATTATGAGTAGAAAATCTTGATTTCTCCTGTTCTCTGAAATAGCTACTTCCCAATAGCCATGAGGAGTCTTCTCAGAGAAGGGCTCCACTCTCCTGCTACACTAGCCTTGCTTGCTTGAGGCTGAATTATGAGTAAAAAACCTTCATTTCTCCTGTTCCCTGAAATAACTAGATCCCGGTAGCCATGAGGAGTCTTCTCAAAGAAGGGCTCCACTCTCCAGCCACACTAGCTTTGCTTGCTGGAGGCTGAATTATGAGTAGAAAATCTTCATTTTTCCTGGTCCCTGAAATAGCTAGTTCCTCTAGCCATGAGGAGTCTTCTCAGAGAAGGGCTCCACTATCCTGCCACATTAGCTTTGCTTGCTGGAGGTTGAATTATGAGTAGAAAATCTTCATTTCTCCTGATCCCTGAAATAGCTAGTTCCCAGTGGCCATGAGGTGTCTTCTTATAGAAGGCGCCACTCTCCTGGCACACTAGCTTTGCTTGAAGGGGGCTGAATTATGAGTAGAAAATCTTCATTTCTCCTGTTCCCTGAAAAAGCTAGTTCCCTGGAGACATTAGGTGTTTTCTCAGAATAGGGCTCCACTCTCCTCCACACTAGCGTTGATTGTTGGAGGGTGAAGAATGAGTAGAAAATCTTCATTTCTCCTGTTCCCTGAAATAGCTAGTTCCAGTAGACATGAGGAGTCGTCTCAGCGAAGGGCTCTACTCTCCTGTGACACTAGCTCTGCTAGCTGGAGACTGAATTATGAGTAGAAAATCTTCATTTCTCCTGTTCCCTGAAATAGCTAGTTCCCAGGAGCCATGAGGAGTCTTCTCAGAGAAATTCTAAACTATCCTGCCACACTAGCTTCCCTTGCTGAAGGCTGAATTATGAGTAGAAAATCTTGATTTCTCCAGTTCTCTGAAATAGCTAATTCCCAATAGCCATGAGGAGTCTTCTCAGAGATGGTCTCCACTCTCCTGCCACACTATCTTTGCTTGCTGGAGGCTGAATTGTGAGTAGAAATTCTACATTTCTACTCTTTCCTGAAAATCTAGTTCCCTGTAGCCATTAGGAGTCTTCTCAGAGAAGGGCTGCACTCTCCTGACACAAGAGCTTTCCTTGCTGGAGGCTAAATTATGAGTAGAAAATCTTCATTTGTCCTGTTCTCTGAAATATCTAGTACCCAATAGCCATGAGGATTCTTCTCAGAGAAGGGATCCACTCTCCTGCCGCACAAGCTTTGCTTTCTGGAGGCTGAATTATGCGTAGAAATTCTTCACTTCTCCTATTCCGTGAAACAGCAAATACCCTATAGCCATGAGGATTCTTCTCAGAGATGGGCTCCACTCTCCTGCCGCACAAGTTTTGCTTGTAAGAGGCTGAATTATGAGTAGAACATCTTCATTTCTCTTGTTTACTGAAATAGCTAGTTCCCAGTAGCCATGAGGAGTCTTCTCAGAGAAGGACTCAACTCTCCTGTCACATTACCTTTCCTTTCTGGAGGCTAAATTATGAGTAGGAAGCCATCATTTTTCCTGTTCCCTGAAATAGCTAGTTCCCAGTAGCCATGAGGAGTCTTTTCAGAGAAGGGCTCCACTCTCCTGCCACAGTAGCTTTGCTTGCTGGAGGATGAATCATGAGTAGAAAATCTTCATTTCTCCTGTTCCCTAAAATAGCTTGTTCCCAGTAGCCATGAGGAGTCTTTTCAAAGAAGGGCTCCACTCTCCTGCCACACAAGCTTTGTTTGCTGGAAGTTGAATTATGAGTAGAAAATCTTCATATCTCCTCTTTCCTGAAATAGCTAGTTCCCAGTAGCCATGAGGAGTCTTCTCAGAGAAGGGATCCACTCTCCTGCCACACTAGCTTTGCTTACTGCAGTCTGCATTATGAGTAGAAAATGTTTATTTCTCCTGTTCCCTGAAATAGCTAGTTCCCAGTAGCCATGAGGAGTCTTCTCAGAGAACGGCTCCACTCTCGTGCCACACTAGCTGTGCTTGCTGGAGGCTGAATTATGAGTAGAAAATCTTCATTTCTCCTGTTCATTGAAATAGCTAGTTCCAGTAGACATGAGGATTCTTTTCAGAGAAGGGCTCCACTCTCCTGCCACAGTAGCTTTTTAATCTCTAGGCTGAATTATGAATAGGAAACCATCATTTCTCCTGTTCCCTGAAATAGCTAGTTCCCAGTAGCCATGAGGTGTCTTGTCAGAGAAATTCTAAACTCTCCTGCCCCACTAGCTTCACTTGCTGAAGGCTGAATTATGAGTAGAAAATCTTGATTTCTCCTGTTCCCTGAAATAGCTACTTCCCAAAAGCCATGAGGAGTCTTTCAGAAAAGGTCTGCACTCTCGTGCCACACAATATGTGCTTGCTGGATGCTCAAATATGAGTAGAAAATCTTCATTTCTCCTGTTTCCTGAAATAGCTAGTTCCCGGTAGCCATTAGGAGTCTTCTCGGAGAAGGGTTCCACTCTCCTGCTACAAGAACTTTGCTTTCTGGAGGCTGAATTATGAGTAGAAAATATTCATTTCTCCTGTTCCCTGAAATAGCTAGTTCCCAGTAGCCATGAGGAGTCTTCTCAGAGAAGGGCTCCACTCCCCAGCCATTCTAGCTTTGCTTGCTGTAGGCTGAATTATGAGTAGAAAAATCTTCATTTCTCCTGTTCCCTGAATTATCTAATTCCCAGTAGCCATGCGGAGTCTTCTCAGAGAAGGGCTCCACTCTCTCGCCACACTAGCTTTGCTTGCTGGAGGCTGAATTATGAGTAGAAAATCTTCATTTCTCATGTTCCCTGAAATAGCTAGCTACCAGTAGCCATGAGGAGTCTTCTCAGAGAATGGCTCCACTCTCCTCCACACTAGGTTTGATGTTTAAGGCTGAATTATGAGTAGAATATCTTCATTTCTCCTGTTCCCTGAAATAGCTAGTTCTAGTAGACATGAGGAGTCTTCTCAGCGAAGGGCTCCACTGTCCTGTGACACTAGCTTTGCTAGCTGGAGGGTGAATTATGAGTAGAATATCTTCATTTCTGCTGTTCCCTGAAATAGCCAGTTCCCAGTAGCCATGAGGAGTCTTCTGAGAGTATTGCTCCACTCTCCTGCCACACTAGCTTTGCTTGCTGGAGCCTGAATTATGAGTAGAAAATCTTGAATTCTCCTGTTCTCTGAAATAGCTACTTCCCAATAGCCATGAGGAGTCTTCTCAGAGAAGGGCTCCACTCTCCTGCCACACTATCTTTGCTTGCTGGAGGCTGAGTTATGAGCAGAAAACCTTCATTTATCCTGTTCCCTGAAATAGCAAGTTCCCAGTAGCCATGAGGAGTCTTCTGAGAATATGGCTCCACTCTCCTGCCACACTAGCTTTGCTTGCTGGAGGCTGAATTATGAGTAGAAAATCTTGAATTTTCCTGTTCCCTGAAATAGCTAGATCACAGTAGCCATGAGGAGTCTTTTCAGAGAAAGGCTCCACTCTCCCGCTGCACAAGGTTAGCTTGCTAGAGGTTAAATTATGAGTAGAAAATCTTAATTTCTCCTGTTTCCTGAAATAGCTAGTACCCAATAACCATGAGGATTCTTCTCAGAGAAGGGCTCAACTCTCCTGCCGCACAAGCTTTGCTTGCTAGAGGCTGAATTATGAGTAGAAATTCTTCATTTCTCCTGTTCCCTGAAACAGCTAGTACTGGTAGACATGAGGAGACTTTCCAGCGAAGGGCTCCACTCTCTTGCCACACTAGCTTTGCTTGCTGGAGGCTGAATTATTAGTAGAAAATCTTCATTTCTCCTCTTCTCTGAAATAGCTAGTTCCCTGTAGCCATGAGGACCCTTCTCAGAGAAGTGCTCCACTCTCCTGCCATGTGAGCTTTCCTTGCTGGAGGCTAAATTATGAGTAGAAAATCTTCATTTCTCCTGTTCCCTGAAATAGCAAATACCCAATAGCCATGAGGATTCTTCTCAGAGATGGGCTCCACTCTCCTGCCGCAAAAGTTTTGCTTGTTGGAGGCTGAATTATGAGTAGAAAATCTTCATTTCTCTTGTTCACTGAAATAGCTAGTTCCCAGTAGCCAGGAGCAGTTTCTCAGAGAAGGACTCAACTCTCCTGTCACATTACCTTTCCTTTCTGGAGGCTAAATTATGAGTAGAAAGCCATCCTTTTTCCTGTTCCCTGAAATAGCTAGTTCCCATTAGCCATGAGGAGTCTTGTCAGAGAAGGGCTCCACTCTCCTGCCACAGTAGCTTTGCTTGCTGGAGGCTGAATAATGAGTAGAAAATCTTCATTTCTCCTGTTCCCTAAAATAGCTAGTTCCCAGTAGCCATGAGGAGTCTTTTCAAAGAAGGGCTCCACTCTCCTGCCACACAAGCTTTGTTTGCTGGAAGTTGAATTATGAGTAGAAAATCTTCATATCTTCTCTTTCCTGAAATAGCTAGTTCCCAGTAGCCATGAGGAGTCTTCTCAGAGAAGGGATCCACTCTCCTGCCACACTAGCTTTGCTTGCTGCAGTCTGAATTATGAGTAGAAAATGTTCATTTCTCCTGTTCCCTGAAATACCTAGTTCCCAGTGGCCATGAGGAGACTTCTCAGAGAACGGCTCCACTCTCGTGCCACACTAGCTGTGCTTGCTGGAGGCTGAATTATGAGTAGAAAATCTTCATTTCTCCTGTTCATTGAAATAGCTAGTTCCAGTAGACATGAGGATTCTTTTCAGAGAAGGGCTCCACTCTACTGCGACAGTAGCTTTTTAAGCTCTAGGCTGAATTATGAATAGGAAACCATCATTTCTCCTGTTCCCTGAAATAGCTAGTTCCCAGTAGCCATGACGTGTCTTCTCAGAGAAATTCTAAACTATCCTGCCACACTAGCTTCACTTGCTGAAGGCTGAATTATGAGTAGAAAATCTTGATTTCTCCTGTTCCCTGAAATAGCTACTTCCTGAAAGCCATGAGGAGTCTTCTCAGAGAAAGACTGCACTCTCGTGCCACACAATATGTGCTTGCGGGATGCTCAAATATGAGTAGAAAATCTTCATTTCTCCTATTTCCTGAAATAGCTAGTTCCTGGTAGCCATTAGGAGTCTTCTCGGAGAAGGGTTCCACTCTCCTGCTACAAGAACTTTGCTTGCTGGAGGCTGAATTATGAGTAGAAAATATTCATTTCTCCTGTTCCCTGAAATAGCTAGTTCCCAGTAGCCATGAGGAGTCTTCTCAGAGAAAGGCTCCACTCCCCAGCCATACTAGCTTTGCTTGCTGTAGGCTGAATTATGAGTAGAAAATCTTCATTTTTCCTGTTCCCTGAATTATCTAATTTCCAGTAGCCATGAGGAGTCTTCTCAGAGAAGGGCTCCACTCTCTCGCCACACTAGCTTTGCTTGCTGGACGCTGAATTATGAGTAGAAAATCTTCATTTCTCCTGTTCCCTGAAATAGCTAGCTCCCAGTAGCCATGAGGAGTCTTCTCAGAGAATGGCTCCACTCTCCTCCACACTAGCTTTGATGTTGAATGCTGAATTATGAGTAGAAAATCTTCATTTCTCTTGTTCCCTGAAATAGCTAGTTCTAGTAGACATGAGGAGTCTTCTCAGCGAAGGGCTCCACTCTCCTGTGACACTAGCTTTGCTAGCTGGAGGGTGAATTATGAGTAGAAAATCTTCATTTCTGCTGTTCCCTGAAATAGCCAGTTCCCAGTAGCCATGAGGAGTCTTCTGAGAGTATTGCTCCACTCTCCTGCCACACTAGCTTTGCTTGCTGGAGCCTGAATTATGAGTAGAAAATCCTGAATTCTCCTGTTCTCTGAAATAGCTACTTCACAATAGCCATGAGGAGTCTTCTCAGAGAAGGGCTCCACTCTCCGGCCACACTATCTTTGCTTGCTGGAGGCTGAGTTATGAGCAGAAAACCTTCATTTATCCTGTTCCCTGAAATAGCAAGTTCCCAGTAGCCATGAGGAGTCTTCTGAGAATATGGCTCCACTCTCCTGCCACACTAGCTTTGATTGCTGGAGGCTGAATTATGAGTAGAAAATCTTGAATTTTCCTGTTCCCTGAAATAGCTAGTTCACAGTAGCCATGAGGAGTCTTCTCAGAGAAAGGCTCCACTCTCCCGCTGCACAAGGTTAGCTTGCTAGAGGCTAAATTATGAGTAGAAATTGTTCATTTCTCCTGTTCCCTGAAACAGCTAGTTCTGGTTGACATGAGGAGACTTTCCAGCGAAGGGCTCCACTCTCTTGCCACACTAGCTTTGCTTGCTGGAGGCTGAATTATTAGTAGAAAATCTTCATTTCTCCTCTTCTCTGAAATACCTAGTTCCCTGTAGCCATGAGGACCCTTCTCAGAGAAGTGCTCCACTCTCCTGCCATGTGAGCTTTCCTTGCTGGAGGCTAAATTATGAGTAGAAAATCTTCATTTCTCCTGTTCCCTGAAATAGCAAATACCCAATAGCCATGAGGATTCTTCTCAGAGATGGGCTCCACTCTCCTGCCGCAAAAGTTTTGCTTGTTGGAGGCTGAATTATGAGTAGAAAATCTTCATTTCTCTTGTTCACTGAAATAGCTAGTTCCCAGTAGCCAGGAGCAGTTTCTCAGAGAAGGACTCAACTCTCCTGTCACATAACCTTTCCTTTCTGGAGGCTAAATTATGAGTAGAAAGCCATCCTTTTTCCTGTTCCCTGAAATAGCTAGTTCCCATTAGCCATGAGGAGTCTTGTCAGAGAAGGGCTCCACACTCCTGCCACAGTAGCTTTGCTTGCTGGAGGCTGAATAATGAGTAGACAATCTTCATTTCTCCTGTTCCCTAAAATAGCTAGTTCCCAGTAGCCATGAGGAGTCTTTTCAAAGAAGGGCTCCACTCTCCTGCCACACAAGCTTTGTTTGCTGGAAGTTGAATTATGAGTAGAAAATCTTTATATCTCCTCTTTCCTGAAATAGCTAGTTCCCAGTAGCCAGGAGGAGTCTTCTCAGAGAAGGGATCCACTCTCCTGCCACACTAGCTTTGCTTGCTGCAGTCTGAATTATGAGTAGAAAATGTTCATTTCTCCTGTTCCCTGAAATAGCTAGTTCCCAGTAGCCATGAGGATTCTTCTCAGAGAAGTGCTCCACTCTCGTGCCACACTAGCTGTGCTTGCTGGAGGCTGAATTATGAGTAGAAAATCTTCATTTCTCCTGTTCATTGAAATAGCTAGTTCCAGTAGACATGAGGATTCTTTTCAAAAAAGGGCTCCACTCTACTGCGACACTAGCTTTTTAAGCTATAGGCTGAATTATGAATAGGAAATCATCATTTCTCCTGTTCCCTGAAATAGCTAGTTCCCAGTTGCCATGAGGTGTCTTCTCAGAGAAATTCTAAATTCTCCTGCCACACTAGCTTCACTTGCTGAAGGCTGAATTATGAGTAGAAAATCTTGGTTTCTCCTGTTCTCTGAAATAGATACTTCCCAATAGCCATGAGTAGTCTTCTCAGAGAAGGTCTCTACTCTCGTGCCACACTATATTTGCTTCCTGGATGCTGAAATATGAGTAGAAAATCTTCATTTCTCCTATTTCCTGAAATAGCTAGTTCCCTGTAGCCATTAGGAGTCCTCTCGGATAAGTGTTCCACTCTCCTGCTACATGAACTTTTCTTACTTGAGGCTGAATTATGAGTACAAAATCTTCATTTCTCCTGTTCCCTGAATTAGCTAGTTCCCAGTAGCCATGAGGAGTTTTTTCAGAGATGGTCTCCACTCTCCTCCACACTAGCGTTGATTGTTGGAGGCTGAAGAATGAGTAGAAAATCTTCATTTCTCCTGTTCCCTAAAATAGCTAGTTCCAGTAGACATGAGGAGTCGTCTCAGCGAAGGGCTCCACTCTCCTGTGACACTAGCTCTGCTAGCTGGAGACTGAATTATGAGTAGAAAATCTTCATTTCCCCTGTTCCCTGAAATAGCTAGTTCCCAGGAGCCATGAGGAGTCTTCTCAGAGAAATTCTAAACTATCTTGCCACACTAGCTTCCCTTGCTTAAGGCTGAATTATGAGTAGAAAATCTTGATTTCTCCAGTTCTCTGAAATAGCTAGTTCCCAGTAGCCATGAGGAGTCTTCTCTGAGATGGTCTCCACTCTCCTGCCACACTATCTTTGCTTGCTGGAGGCTGAATTATGAGTAGAAAATCTTCATTTCTCCTGTTCCTTGAAATAGCTAGTTCCAGTAGACATGAGGATTCTTTTCAGAGAAGGGCTCCACTCTACTGCGACACTAGCTTTTTAAGCTATAGGCTGAATTATGAATAGGAAATCATCATTTCTCCTGTTCCCTGAAATAGCTAGTTCCCTGTAGCCATTAGTAGTCCTCTCGGAGAAGGATTCCACTCTCCTGCTAAAAGAACTTTTCTTGCTGGAGGCTGAATTATAAGTAGAAAATCTTGATGTCTCCTGTTCTCTGAATTATCTAATTCCAAGTAGCCATGAGGAGTCTTCTCAGAGAACAGCTCCACTCTCCTGCAACACTAGCTTTGCTTGCTGGAGGCTGAATTATGAGTAGAAAATCTTCATTTCTCCTGTTCCCTGAAATAGCTAGTACCCAGTCGCCATGAGGTTTCTTCCTAGGGAAGGGCTCCACTCTCGTGCAACACTAGATTTGCATGCATGAGACTGAAATAGGAGTAGAAAATCTTCATTTCTCCTGTTCTCTGAAATAGCTAGTTCCCAGTATCCATGAGGAGTCTTCACAGAGAAGGTCTCCACTCTCCTCAACACTAGCTTTGATTGTTGGAGGTTGAATTATGAGTAGAAAATCTTCATTTCTCCTGTTCACTGAAATAGCAAGTTCCAAGGAGCCATGAGGAATCTTTCAGAGAAGGGGTCAACTCTCCTGCCACACGAGCTTTGCTTGCTGGAGGCTGAATTAGGAGTAGAAAAGCTTCATTTCTCCTGTTCCCTGAAATAGCTACTTCCCTGTAGCCAGTAGGAGGCTTATTAGAGAAGGGCTCCACTCTCCAGCCACATGAGCTTTGCTTGCTGGAGGCTGAATAATGAGGAGAAAATCTTCAATTCTCCTGTTCCCTGAAATAGCTAGTTCCCAGCAGCCATGAGTAGTCTTCTCAAAGAAGGGCTACACTCTCCTGCCACACTAGGTTTGCTTGCTGGAGGCTGAATTATGAGTAGAAAAGCTTCATTTCTCCCGTTCCAAAAATAGCTATTTCCCAGTAGCCGTGAGGAGTCTTCTCAGAGAAGGACTCCGCTCTCATGCCAAACTAGCTTTGCATGCTGCAGTCTGAATTATGAGTAGAAAATTTTCATTTCTCCTGTTCCCTGAAATAGCTTGTTCCCAGTAGCCATGAGGAGTCTTCCCAGAGAAGGGCTCCACTCTCCTGTGACACTTGCTTTCCTAGCTGGAGGCTGAATTATGAGTAGAAAATATTCATTTCTCCTGTTCTTTGAAATATCAAGTTCCCAGTAGCCATGAGGAATCTTCTTAGAGAAGGGCGCCACTCTCCTGCCACACTAGCTTTACTTGCTGAAGACAGAATTATGAGTAGAAAATCTTGATTTCTTCTGTTCTCTAAAATAGCTACTTCACAATAGCCATGAGGAGTTTTCTCAGAGAAGGGCTCCACTCTCCTACCACACTAGCTTTGCTTCCTGGAGGCTGAATTATGAGTAGAAAATCTTAATTTCTCCTGTTCCGTGAAATAGCTAGTTCCAGTAGACATAAGGAGTCTTCTCAGAGAAGGGCTCTACTCTCCTGCGACACGAGTTTTCCTAGTAGGAGGCTGAATTATGAGTAGAAAATATTCATTTTTCCTGTACCCTGAAATAGCTAGTTCCCAGTAGCCATGAGGAGTCTTCTCAAAGAAGTACTAGTCTCTAGTGCCACACTAGCTTTACTTGCTGGAGGCTGAATTATGAGTAGAAAACCTTCATTTCTCCTGTTCCCTGCAATAACTAGTTCCCAGTAGCCATGAGGAGTCTTCTCAGAGAAGGGCTCCACTTCCCTGCCACACTAGCTTTGCTTGGTGGAGGCTGAATTATGGGTAAAAAATCTTCATTTCTCCTGTTCCCTGAAATAGCTAGTTCCCTGTAGCCATGAGGAGTCTTCTCAGAGGAGGGATCCACTCTCTTTCCACACTAGCTGTTCTTGCTGGAGGCTGAATTATGAGTAGAAAATATTCATTTCTCCTGTTCCCTGAAATAGCTAGTTCTCAGTGGCCATGAGGAATCTTCTCAGAGAAGCGCTCCACTCTCTTACCACACTAGCTTTTCTTTCTGGAGGCTGAATTATGAGTAGAAAATCTTCATTTCTCCTGTTCCCTTAAATATCTTGTTCCCAATAGACATGAGGCCTCTTCTCAGAGAAGGTCTCCACTCTCCTGCCGCATAGCTTTGCTTACTGGAGGCTGAATTATTAGTAGAAAATCTTTATTTCTCATGTTCCCCGCAATAGCTAGTTCCCAGTAGGCATTAGGAGTCTTCTCATAGAAGCGCGCCACTCACCTGCCACGCAAGCTATGCTTGCTGGAGGCCAAGTTATGAGTAGAAAATCTTTATTTCTCCTGTTCCCTGAAATAGCTAGTTCCCAGTAGCCATGAGGAGTCTTCACAGCGAAGGGCTCCACTCTCCTGCCACACTTGCTTTGCTTGCTGGAGGCTGAATTATGAGTAGAAAATCTTCATTTATCCTGTTCCCTGAAATACCTAGTTCTAGTAGACATGAGGAGTCTTCCCAGCGAAGGGCTCCACTCTCCTGTGACACTACCTTTGCTAGCTGGAGGCTGAATTATGAGTAGAAAATCTTCATTTCTCCTGTTCCCTGAAATAGCTAGCTCCCAGTAGCCATGAGGAGTCTTCTCAGAGTAAGGCTCCACTCTCGCCACACTATAATTGCTTGCTGGAGTCTGAAATATTAGTAGAAAATCTTCATTTCTCCTGTTTCCTGAAATAGCTAGTTCCCAGTAGTCATTATGCATCTTCTCAGAGAAGGGTTCCTCTCTTCTGCCACAGGATATATGCTTGCTGGAGGCTGAATTATGAGTAGAAAATCTTCATTTCTCCTGTTCCCTGAAATAGTTAGTTCCCAGTAGCCATGAGGACTCTTCCCAGAGAAGGGCTCAACTCTCCTGCCATTCTATCTTTGCTTGCTGGAGACTGAATTATGAGTAGACAATCTTCAATTCTCCTCTTACCTGAAATATCTAGTTCCCTGTTGCCATGAGGAGTCTTCTCAGAGAAGGTCTCCACTCTCTTGCCACACAAGCTTTGCTTTCTGGAGGCTGAATTATGAGTAGAAAATCTTCATTTCTCCTCTTCTCTGAAATAGCTAGTTCCCTGTAGCCATGAGGACCCTTCTCAAGAAGGGCTCCACTCCCCTGACACATGAGCTTTCCTTGCTGGAGGCTAAATTATGAGTAGAAAATCTTCATTTCTCCTGTTCCCTGAAATAGCTAGTACACAATAGCCATGAGGATTCTTCTCAGAGATGGGCTCCCCTCTCCTGCCACAGAAGCTATGCTTGCTGGAGGCTGAATTATGAGTAGAAATTCTTCATTTCTCCTGCTCCCTGAAAAGTTAGTTCCCAGTAGCCATGAGGAATCTTCTCAGAGTAGGGCTCCACTCTCCTGCCACACTACCTTTGCTTGCTGGAGGCTGAATTATGAGTATAAAATCTTCATTTCTCCTGTTCCTTGAAATAGCTAGTTCAGTAGACATGAGGATTTTTCTCAGAGAAGGGCTCCACTCTCCTGCGACACTAGCTTTCCTAGCTGGAAGCTGAATTATGACTAGAAAATCTTCATTTCTCCTGTTCCCTGAAATAGCTATTTCCCAGTAGCCATGAGTAGTCTTCTCAGAGAAGTACTAAACGCTCTTGCCACACTAGTTTTACTTGCTGAAGGCTGAATTATGTGTAGAAAATCTTAATTTCTCCTGTTCTCTGAAATAGCTACTTCCCAATAGCCATGAGATGTCTTCTCACAGAATGGCTCCACTTTCCTACCACACGAGCTTTGCTTGATGGAGGCTGAATTATGAGTAGAAAACCTTCATTTCTCCTGTTGCCTGAAATAGCTAGTTTCCTGTAGCCATGAGGAGTCTTCTCAGAGAAATTCTAAACTCTCTTGCCACACTAGCTTCTCTTGCTGAAGGCTGAATTATGAGTAGAAAATCTTGATTTCTCCTGTTCTCTGAAATAGCTACTTCCCAATAGCCCTGAGGAGTCTTCTCAGAGATGGTCTCCACTCTCCTGCCACACTAGCTTTGCTTGTTGGAGGCTGAATTATGAGTAGAAAATCTTCATTTCTACTGTTGCCTGAAAAAGCTAGTTTCTTGTAGCCATTAGGACCCTTCTCAGAGAAGTGCTCCACTCTCATGCCATGCGAGCTTTCCTTGCTGGAGGCTAAATTATGAGTAGAAAATCTTCATTTCTCCTGTTCCCTGAAATAGCAAATACCCAATAGCCATGAGGATTCTTCTCAGAGATGGGCTCCACTCTCCTGCCGCAAAAGTTTTGCTTGTTGGAGGCTGAATTATGAGTAGAAAATCTTCATTTCTCTTGTTCACTGAAATAGCTAGTTCCCAGTAGCCATGAGCAGTTTCTCAGAGAAGGACTCAACTCTCCTGTCACATTACCTTTCCTTTCTGGAGTCTAAATTATGAGTAGAAAGCCATGATTTTTCCTGTTCCCTGAAATAGCTAGTTCCCATTAGCCATGAGGTGTCTTCTCATAGAAGCACGCCACTCACCTGCCACGCAAGCTATGCTTGCTGGAGGCCAAATTATGAGTAGAAAATCTTTATTTCTCCTGTTCCCTGAAATAGCTAGTTCCCAGTAGCCATGAGGAGTCTTCACAGCGAAGGGCTCCACTCTCCTGCAGCATAGCTTTGCTTACTGGAGGCTGAATTATTAGTAGAAAATCGTTATTTCTCCTGTTCCCTAAAATAGGTAGTTCCCTGAAGCCATGAGGAGTCTTCTTAGAGAAGGGCGACATTCTCCTGCCACACTAGCTTTGCTTGCTGGAGGCTAAATTATGAGTAGAAAATCTTCATTTCTCCTGTTCCCTGAAATAGCTAATTCCCAGTAGCCATGAGTAGTCTACTTAGAGAAGGGCGCCACTCTCCTGCCACACTGCCTTTGCAACCTGGAGGCTGAATTATGAGTAGAATATCTTCATTTCTCCTCTTCTCTGAAATAGCTAGTTCCCTGTAGCCATGAGGACTCTTCTCAGAGAAGGGCTCCACTCGCCTGCCACGTGATCATTCCTTGCTGGAGGCTAAATTATGAGTAGAAAATCTTCATTTCCCCTGTTCCCTGAAATAGCTAGTACCCAATAGCCATGAGGATTCTTCCCAGAGAAGGTCTCCACTCTCCTGCCGCATAAGGTTTGCTTGCTGGAGGCTGAATTATGAGTAGAAAATCTTCATTTCTCCTGTTCCCTGAAATAGCTAGTTCCCAGTAGCCATGAGGAGTCTTCTCAGAGAAGGGCTCGACTCTCCTCCACACTAGCTTTGATTGTTGAAGGCTGAATTATGAGTAGAAAATCTTCATTCCTCCTGTTCCCTGAAATAGCTAATTGTAGTAGACATGAGGAGTCTTCTAGGCGAAGGGATCCACTCTACTGTGACACTAGCTTTGCTAGCTGGAGGCTGAATTATGAGTAGAAAATATTCATTTCTCCTGTTCCCTGAAATTGCTAGTTCCCCGTAGCCATGATGAGTCTTCTCAGAGAAGGGCTCCACTCTCCTGCCACACTAGCTTTGCTTGCTGGAGGCTGAATTATGATTAGAAAACCTTCATTTCTCCCGTTCCTTGAAATAGCTAGTTCCAGTAGATCTGAGGATTTTTCACAGAGAAAGGCTCCACTCTCCTGCGACACTAGCTTTCCTAGCTGGAGGCTGAATTATGACTAGAAAATCTTCATTTCTCCTGTTCCCTGAAATAGCTACTTCCCAGTAGCCATGAATAGTCTTCTCAAAGAAGTACTAAACTCTCTTGCCACACTAGCTTTACTTGCTGAAGGCTGAATTATGTGTAGAAAATCTTAATTTTTCCTGTTTTCTGAAATAGCTACTTCCCAATAGCCATGAGGAGTCTTCTCAGAGAAGGTCTCCACTTTGCTGCCACACTACCTTTGCTTGATGGAGGCAGAATTATGAGTAGAAAACCTTCATTTCTCGTGATCACTGAAATAGCTAGTTCCCAGTAGCCATGAGGAGTCTTCTCAGAGAAGGGCTCCACTCTCCTGCCAGACTAGCTTTGCTTGCTGGAGGCTGAATTATGAGTAGAAAATCTTCATTTCTCCTGTTCTCTGAAATAGCTAGTTCCCCGTTGCCATAAGGAGTCTTCTCAGGGAAGGGATGCACTCTCCTGCCACACTAGATTTGCATGCTGCAGGCTGAATTATGAGTAGAAAATCTTCATCTCTCCTGCTCCCTGAAATAGCTAGTTCCCTGTTGCCATGAGGAGTCTTCTCAGAGAAGGACTCCACTCTCCTGCCACAAGAGTTTTGCTTGCTGGAGGATGAATTATGCGTAGAAAAGCTTCATTTCTCTTGTTCCCTGAAATAGCTAGTACCCAGTCGCCATGAGAAGTCTTCTCAGGGAAGCGCTCCACTCTCGTGCAACACTAGATTTGCTTGCAGGAGACTGAAATAGGCGTAGAAAATCTTCATTTCTCCTGTTCTCTGAAATAGCTAGTTCCCAGTAGCCATGAGGACTCTTTTCATAGAAGGGATCCACTCTCCTGCCACACTAGCTTTGCTTGCTGCAGGCTTAATAATGAGTAGCAAATATTCATTTCTCCTGTTCTCTGAAATACTATTTCCCAGTACCCATGAGGATTCTCCTCAAAAGTGCTAAACTCTCCTGCCACACTAGCTTTACTTGCTGAAGACTGAATTATGAGTAGAAAATCTTAATCTCTCCTGTTCCCTGAAATAGCTAGTTCCCAGTTGCCATGAGGATTCTTCACAGAGAAGGTCTCCAATCTCCTCCACACTAGCTTTGACTGTTGGAGGCTGAATTATGAGTAGAAAATCTTCATTTCTCCTGTTTCCTGAAATAGCTACTTTCCTGTAGGCAGGAGGAGTCTTATTAGAGAAGGGCTCCACTCTCCAGCCACCCGAGCTTTGCTTGCTGGAGGCTGAATTATGAGTAGAAAATCTTCATTTCTCCTGTTCCCTGAAATATCAAGTTCCTAGTGGCTATTAGGAGTCCTCTTAGATTTGGGCGCCACTCTCCTGCCACTCTAGCTTTACTTGCTGAAGACTGAATTATGAGTAGAAAATCTTGATTTCTCCTGTTCTCTGAAATAGCTACTTCCCAATAGCCATGAGGAGTCTTCTCAGAAAACCGCTCCAGTCTCGTGCCAAACTAGCTTTGCTTGATGGAGGCTGAATTTTGAGTAGAAAATCTTCATTGCTCCTGTTCCCTGAAATAGCTAGTGCCAGTAGTCATAAGGAGTCTTCTCAGAGAGGGCTCCACTCTCCTGCGACACTAGCTTTGCTTGCAGGAGGCTGAATTATGAGTAGAAAATCTTCATTTCTCCTATTCCCTGAAATAACAAGTTCCCAGTAGCCATGAGGAATCTTCTGAGAGAAGGGCTCCACTCTCCTGCCACACTAGCTTTGCTTGCTGGAGGCTGAATTATGAGTAGAAAATCTTCATTTCTCCTGTTCCCTGAAATAGCTAGTTCCTAGTGGCCATGAGGAGTCTTCTTATAGAAGGGTGCCACTCTCCTGCCACACTAGCTTTGCTTGATGGAGGCTGAAATATGAGTAGAAAATCTTCATTTCTCCTGTTCCATGAAAAAGCAAGTTCCCTGTACACATTAGGAGTTTTCTCAGAATAGGGTTCCACTCTCCTGCCACACGAGCTTTGCTTGCTGGAGGCTGAATTATGAGTAGAAAATCTTCATTTCTTCTCTTCCCTGAAATAGCTAATTCCCAGTAGCCATGAGGAGTCTTCTCAGAGAAGGGCTCCACTCTCCTGCCCAAATAGCTTTTCTTGCAGGAGGCCGAATTATGAGTAGAAAATCTTCCTTTCTCCTGTTCCCTGAAGTATCTAGTTCCCAGTAGCCATTAGGAGTCTTCTCAGGGAAGGTCTCCACTCTCGTGCAACACTAGATTTGCTTGCAGGAGACTGAAATAGGAGTAGAAAATCTTCATTTCTCCTGTTCTCTGACATAGCTAGTTCCCAGTAGCCATGACGACTCTTTTAATAGAAGGGCTCCACTCTCCTGCCACACTAGCTTTGCTTGCTGTTGGCTTAATAATGAATAGCAAATATTCATTTCTCCTGTTCCCTGAAATACTAGTTCCCAGTAGCCATGAGGAGTCTTCTCAAAGAAGTTCTAAACTCTCCAGCCACACTAGCTTTACTTGCTGAAGACTGAATTATGGGTAGAAAATCTTGATTTCTCCTATTCTCTGAAATAGCTACTTTCCAATAGCCATGAGGAGTCTTTTCAGAGAAGGGCTCCACTCTCCTGCCACACAAGCTTTGCTTGCTGGAAGTTGAAATATGAGTAGAAAATCTTCATTTCTCCTCTTCCCTGAAATAGCTAGTTCACAGTAGCAGTGAGGTGTCTTCTCAGGGAACGGCTCCACTCTCCGGCCACACTAGCTTTGCTTGCTGCAGGCTGAATTATGAGTAGAAAATCTTCATTGCTCCTGTTCCCTGAAATAGCTAGTTCCCAGTAGCCATGAGGAGTCTTTTCAGAGAAGGGCTCCACTCTCCTGCCACACTAGCTTTGATTGCTGGAAGCAGAATTATGAGTAGAAAATCTTCATTTCTCCTGTTCCTTGAAATAGGAGTTCCAGTAGACATGACGATTATTCTCAGAGAAGGGCTCCACTCTCCTGCGACACTAGCTTTCCTAGCTGAAGGCTGAATTATGCATAGGAAATCATCATTCCTCCTGTTCCCTGAAATAGCTACTTCACAGTAGCCATGAGTAGTCTTCTCAGAGAAGTACTAAACTCTCCTGCCACACTCGGTTTACTTGCTGAAGGCTGAATTATGAGTAGAAAATCTAGATTTCTCCTGTTCTCTGAAATAGCTTCTTCCCAATAGCTATGAGGAGTCTTCTCAGAGACGGGCTCAACTCTCCTGACACACTAGCTTCGCTTGCTCGAAGCTGAATTATGAGTAGAAAACATTCATTTCTCCTGTTCCCTGAAATAGCTAGTTCCCAGTAGCCATGAGGAGTCTTCTCAGAGAAGGGCTCCACTCTCCTGCCACTCTAGCTTTGCTTGCTGGAGGCTGAATTATGAGTAGAAAATCTTCATTTCTCCTCTCCCTGAAATAGTTAGTTCCCAGTAGCCATGAGGATTCTTCTCAGAGAAGGGCTCCACTCTCCTGCCACTCTAGCTTTGCTTGCTGGAGGCTGAATTATGAGTAGAAAATCTTCATTTCTCCTCTCCCTGAAATAGCTAGTTCCCAATAGCCATGAGGAGTCTTCTCAGAGAAGGGCTCCACTCTCCTGCCACACTACCTTTGCTTGCTGTAGGATGAATTATGAGTAGAAAATATTTATTTCTCCTGTTCCCTGAAATAGCTAGTTCCCAGTAGGCATGAGGAGTCTTCTCAGAGAAATTCTAAACTCTCTTGCACACTAGATTCATTTGCTGAAGGCTGAATTATCAATAGAAAATCTTGATTTCTCCTGTTCTCTAAAATAGCTACTTCCCAATAGCCATGAGGATTCTTCTCAGAGAAGGGCTCCACTCTCCTGCCACACTATCTTTGCTTGCTGGAGGCTGAATTCAGAGTAGAAAACCTTCATTTCTCCTGTTCCCTGAAATAGCTAGTTCACAGTAGCCATGAGGATT